>JAHRHZ010000140.1:53108860-53121126 GCA_024137785.1 Ginglymostoma cirratum | reverse complement strand
CCCCTAATGTGGCTGAGTTAACTACATTGGCAGGCAGGGCATTCCACTTCTCTCTGACCTATCAACTGATTCAGTGCAAGTGAACCTTAAAGCCATGACCAACTCAAATGTGCCATTCAAGAAGGCACAATAACACTTCTTCTTCCTCAGGTGGCTCAGGAAATTTAGCATGTCCTTAAGGTCCCTCACCAACTTCTACAGATGCACCATTAAAAGCATGCTGTCCAGGTGCATGACGGCCTGGTTTGGCAACTGCTCTGCCCAGGACCGTAAGAAACTACAGAAGGTGGTGTGCACAGCCCGGACCATCACAGAAGCCCACCTTCCCTCCATGGGCTCTACTTACACGGCTTGCTGCCGTGGAACAGCAGCCAACATCATAAAAGATCTATCACACCCTGGTAGTGATCTCCCACAAGCTCTTCTGTCAGGCAGAAGCCTGAACGCACACATAAGCCGGTTCACAAACAGCTTCTTTCTGGCCGTTAACAGACTGTTGAATGGACTGTAGCCTAAAAAAAATTAACCTGCACTGTAACCTGTATGTTTCTAAGTCTTTTTGATCTGTACGTCATTTGCTTGCTGTGATCTACTAGCACCGCTCATAAAGCAAGCTTTTCACTGTATTTCAGTACAATGACAATAAATCAATAAATCAGTTGCATTTTACTTGCTGACTAATTCACTGTGCTTTACTTGTTCCCTTCTTTATAAGATAGTTTATCTTATGGCTTACCAGGAGCAGCACCGTGAGATCCAGCAGTAATCTGTTCAGAGTTGGTGCTACAGTTTCTGTTGCTCCAACCAGCTGGTTCATGATCAACAAGTGCTACCCTTTGGATGAGACTTTAAATCCAAGTTCTGTCTACCTGTTGTAATGACTTCAGAGTATGATTAAACTTCCAGAACATTATTGGAAGTAAGCCAAGAGATTTCCCTGATACCATGGGTCAAACTTCCCAACACCACCAAGAGCTGATTATCTTTTCATGAGGACCTCAGTCACTCAACTGAATAAAATATATACTTTGATAGTGCTATCGTCAGCATCCTCTGCAGTACTCCCTCATGTAAATCCTTTGATCCAATGCCTCATTCCATATTAGCAAAAAGAATTCTCTCAGATAATGTTGAAATGCAGTGAAGTCAGATTAAATACACTGGAAGTAATGAGTGTATATAACCTAGTAACATTGTAGATATTTTTAATCAATCTGGTGAGGCTTGAACCTGGACTTTCTAATCCAGAGGTAGGGATGTTACCATTGCACCACTAGAGCCCTCTTAGTGACTTTGTATACTGTGTGTTTCCTCAAACATCAACCCCCACCCCCATTCCCCCCGTGCTCCTTATGGATGTTACTTCACTGGTAGCAGTAAGTAAAGATAGCTGGGTGATAATAACTTCTAGTAATGTAACCCTTTACATTGTTAAGATTGTGCTTCAAATAGCTCCACAGTATCCTGATATTCAGAAGATCCTGACAGCGACCTGATTTGTATCTTCTCCTGCCACAACCCTGCTACTGGGCATCGCTT
This sequence comes from Ginglymostoma cirratum, assembly GCA_024137785.1. Lineage (NCBI taxonomy): Eukaryota > Metazoa > Chordata > Chondrichthyes > Orectolobiformes > Ginglymostomatidae > Ginglymostoma > Ginglymostoma cirratum. Next base: position 53,119,587 of record JAHRHZ010000140.1, on the reverse strand, counting down.
CCCTAAGTCTATGCGTCCACCTGAGAGCAAGCCTCTGAGCTGCAATGTATTTGTGTCTTGACTGCTCACTACTCAAGAATCATCACTCAGTGTCAGTTCTCTGCAGTAATTATGGGCTTCTCTGGACCTAAGATTAAGAACATTTCTCCAGCTGCCACGTCCACCTCCCTTCCCTCTTCTATCATTGATCAAACTTCCCTAAGATTTGTCCTGCCCTAACCCTGAAATCTGTAATAGGAGTATAATGACAGTTGTCTACACTGGACTGGATAAATTGGTTAAAATAAGTTGTGGATATTTGGTGGCAGATATTTAAGGAACTACTTCATCGCCCTCAACAAAGATACATTTCAATGAGGAAGAAAGACTAGCAGAAATATGTGCCATTCCTGGCTAACTAAGGAAGTGAAGTGTGATATCCAAATGAAACAATGGCATGTGAAATTAGTGGTTGGCCAGAGGACTGGGGAAGCCTTAGCAAGGGATTACCAAAAAATTATAAACAGGGAGAAATTAGACATCACAAGAAATACATAAGAGTATTAACCCTAGAACTATCCATGGAGTAGATGAACATCAGGCAACAGGAAGGGAGAAATGCTGAATAATCGCTGTCACTGAGTACTAGGAAAAATAATGTGACTATAAACTGATAAGTTCACTAATCCTGATGGTTTGCATTTTAAGATCTTGAAAGAAATTGCTCCAAAGATAGTGGCTACATTAGTTGTATACATCCAGAATGGAAATGTAAAATATCATCAAGGAAAAAGACAAAAAGAAAAGAGATAACTATAACCAGTTAACCTAACTTCTATCTTTGGGAAAATGTTAGAGTAATCATGCATAATACACTGTTGGGGTTGATGTTAGCATGGGTAGAGGATTGGCTAAGTAACAAATCATTAGGATAAATGGTCATTTTCAGATCAGCAGACTAATCAGTGGAACACCACAAGATTGGGGCTGCGGAATCAGCTATTTACAATTTGTATTCATGACTTGAATGAAGGGACCAACAGTATTGTAGCTAAAGTTGCTAGCAACACAAAGGAAGGTAGGAAAGCAAGTTTGGAGGATGCAAAGCATCTGCAATGGGATATAATCAGTTACTTGAGTAGGCAAAAATTCGACAGATAAAATATAATCTGGGAAGATATGAGGTTCACTTTGGCATGAAGAATGGAAGAGCAGGTTGTTATTTAAATGATGAGAGACTGCAGAATGTTGTGGCACACAGAGATCTGTGTGTTTTTGTATATGAATCACAATAAGCTATCAAGTAATTAGGAAGGCAAAGGGAATGATGGCCTTTATTGAAAGGGGGATGGAGGATACAAGTAATGAAGTCTTACTACAATTGCACAGGGCATTCGCACCTAAGTGCATTTTCGCTCACCTGATGGGAGGGATATATTTGCTTTAAAAGTGCTTCAGAGAAAGTCCTCTAGGCTTATCCTGCGATAAAGTGATTGATTCACATGGAAAGGTTGAGTCTATACTCATTGAAGTTTAGAAGAATGAGGGGTGATCTTATTAAAATTTCAAAGATTCTGAGGGGGCTTAACCAGATAGATGCTGAGTGGATGTTTCCACCCATCAGGAAATCTAGAACTGGGGGAAAACTTTCAAAATATGGAGTCCCCCATTTAAAACACAGATGAAGAATTTGTTTTGCTGGAGTTCATTAGGCTTCAGAATTCTTTAGCACAGTGTTTTGGAGACTGAGTCATTGAGTATATTTAAGTCTGAATTGGACATAGTTGTGATGGGCAAGGGAATCAGAGGTTAAGGGGAGGGCAGGCAGAAAATTAGAGTTAAGACCACAATCAGAGCTGCCATGATCCTATTAGCTTGTGGAGTAGGCTCCAGGGGCCAAATAACCTCTCACCGCTGTTTCTTATGTTCTAGTTCCTGTCCTGAGGCTAAGCCTGACTTTGTACAGCCATAATGTTGCCTTTCAGTCCAAGATAGCTTCTGATCGCATATCCACAAGGTAACCAAGACTATGGATATCCGCCTCAATAAATACCAGATTGTGCACTGGCTCAGCTGTTCTGCTGCTGAAATGTTCATCTCTACCTCTAAACCTTGTCCTGTACTCTCTTGGCCAATCTCCCACCTTCCTCACTACAAATTTAAGCTCATTCAATACTCTGCATAATTCTCACCTAATCTAATTTTTCCAAGACCTTTGTTCTTCCAAACATAGATTGGGTTCCTGGCAATGCCTTGATTTTAAAATTCTCATCCTTAACTGAATTTTTTGAGGGGCTAAGAGAGATGGTTGATGATTGTTACATGCTGATGTCCCAGCCAATATTTATTGCTCAACTGACATCAGTGCAGCAGATAAATTGGCCATTATGGCCTTGCTGTTCATGAGACCTTCCTATGTGTTACTTGGCTGTCACAATATTGCAATGAAGACTTCACTTCATTGACTGTAAAGCTTTCATGGCAAACTGACATTGTGAAAGCTGCTATACAAATGAAAATTCTTATTCAGCCATTAGACCATGAGCTGAATGGGTAGATTAAGTAAACAGTGCAAATTGTACCTACTTTGAATTAAATTGGTGTGTCTCTTAATAGAGCTTTTCAAATTAGGCTTTATGGTTGTAGATATGGGACATCTTTTTGCATGGATTAGATGCAACATCTGCCTCAGTAAACACTACAGCCTTGCAATAAGCATAATCTCACTCTTTTGTGCAATGCATTGTAATACTTCTTAGCTAACCACAGGCACTGTTGATTGACAGATAGTCTCTATCATCCTCAAAAGCTGTATCTGCTATTAGTTACTTAGTCCTGAGGTATTGGTGAAGTGACCTGCCCTGCTCTTGGGTTTGCAAACTTTTCTTGGAGCACTTCATCACGGCAAAAGTTTTGTTAGGTAAGAGCATTAAGGTTACAGAATAATGGCAGATTGATGGAATTCAGATAAACATCTGCCATGATCTAACCAAATTCCTGAACAGGCTCAATGGACTGAATGGTCTCCACTTGTGTCTATATTCCAAATGGTTTTTACAATCTAATTCAATATGATATTTCATGAAAACTAAATATAAAAATCATTTCAAAATCATTTGGTTTGACAGATAACACTGACATTTTTGTTCAAAGATTCATCAAATCATTATCTGTCTTTGGCTGCCTTCATGAGTTGCACAGTATGAGGAGAGTTTGAACTTTCTGCATCTTCTACTGTGTTTTTGCTATCCAGCCAGCATATTTAAAAAAAGGTTCTGTCAGTCTGCACTATTTTTAAATTATGATTCTGACTACTATTACACAGGCCTTTAAATGCTTACTTATGGATAATCTGGTTTTAATGATTTGTGATTTTGAATATTTTAAAATGTTTGTTAAAGATCTAATGAGTTTTATTTCTGTATATACATTTCACAATAAAGTCTGTGTGTTAATAATGTAATGGCAAAACTTTAATTGTGTGCAGAAAGAAATCATTCCGACTGAGTATGTCATGTCTCACAGTTAGTAACACATCCATGATTATAGGTTTACACTCAAGCAGTGGCTGGCTCCTCAGTGTCTTGGTAAATTACAGTGATATTAGGTCCCAATGGTAAAGGAGCTGATTTACATGGCTGAGTTTTTGGGTATCATTATAGACTAATGACATTCAGCCATTAAAGAAAACATTGGAAGTGCAAGTTACATTACAGTGAATATAGATTCCCAATTGCTAATACTTGAACAGACTGACTATTGGAATGAATGACTAAATACACTTTCACTGTAAAATATCATAAAAATGCTCATACGTTATTCCAGAACACTCATAGTGACAAAACCTAGACATTAACAACGAATGTGCAATACTGAGTTTATTTCATGTATAGGCTTTGTTTTCTAAAGTCAAATCATTTACATGATCACACACCTGTGACGAGTCACAGTGTATAAATGTCCTTATAAATTTATTTCTCCAAATATAGCCTTTTAATAAACAATAACAACAAAGTTTGCATGCACTATCATTTGCAGTTGCAAGTTACCCAATATTCAAAATCAATAAAATGAACTGTTACTCTTGAGAAAAATACGTGTCCATTCTAGTTAGTCTTGCTTTTGCATTGAATATGGAAGATTTCATAATCTGTACAGGAGTTCCCTGATTTTTGAATGCGACCCGTTACAGGAATGCAATTTTAAAGATCTGACGTATGAAAGCAGCCTGTACTTACAAACATTATTTTATATTGTCTTGAATTGGGTTCTGACGTGTGCAAATCAACTTGTGAATGGACTGAAGAACAGATCCCGTTCACAACCCAGGAAACTGCCTGCATCCTCAACTTTCTTCACAGGGAGTGCAGCTGTCAACCACATTTCAGCAAAGTGCATCAGCTTCCTTTTTTGTAGACCACTTCCAAACAATACCTCTATAAACAAAGTAGCATTCTTTGCTAAAACTTTGGAGTAGATAGAACTGGTGTGAGAAGGCAGAATTTATCATTACTCTGACTCTCCCAGTCAAGTACTGATTAAAATACTTGGAAGCAAAGCTAGACACACTCTCTGAACTATTACATATCTTCATTCAATTAGTGTTAAAATCAAGATAAACCCAACAGGTTACCCTTGCTGCATTAGGGTTGCTCCAAGGTTTGTTTAATTGACATTACACTGCACGATGATGTTATCAATGGTAGTGTGGAAAGAGGCCATTCAGCCCACTGAGTGCATACTGGCCCTCCAAAGAGCATTCCACCCCCACCCCATCTCTGTAACCCTTCATTTACCATGGCCAATCTGCCTAACCTGCACCTCTTTGGACTGTGGGAGGAAACCGAAACATCTGGAGGAAACCCATGCAGACACAGAGAGAACATGTAAACTCCAAACAGACAGTTGCCCAAGAATGGAATCAAACCTGGGTCCCTGGTACTGTGAGGCAGCAGCACTAACCACTGTGTCACCATACGGCCCTAAACGTACCTCGGCAAAGGCATTGTTGTCTCTGGTGTTTCTCATAACAAGTGAAAACTGTTTCTTGCTCTGCACCCCAATGACACTGCATATGCTCTGCAGTGAAATTGCATGAAGGTTCAGACTCTGATAACAAACAAGGTAACAGCTTTGTTAGGTACTTACCAAAACCAACAAATCATTGCACTGTTTTTACAGCTGTTAGTTGCTATATCTCAACTATGACTCTTACCTTGCCAGGATCAGGACAAAGCCATTTCACTGTCATACATAACTCAAGTGCTTGATTTCAGCATCTTCAATTAATCCTTTTCCTTGTTTAGCTTCAGGTTCGTCTGGTAGCTCTCTAGAGCAAGTACATTAGATTCTGATCATGGTTTGCATTGGCTTCTTCCATCATGTCTCCACATCCATAGGCTAACAGATCACTTATACACCAGAGAGATCACTGATTATCTCATACTGTCTGCACTGGTACTCTTCTGGAGCAGTGAAGATGCCACATGGCACATCCAAGATCTACACCCTGAAACTGCATCCAGAAAGTGGTCAGAAAACTACTGCTTTCATCCAATGTCATTTGCCAATATTCATCCTTTGCATCAATGGCAATAAAGACCTTTGGAGACAGAAAAGACTGCAGATGCTGGGAGCTAGAGTCAATGAATGTGCAGCTGGAAAAGCACAGCAGGTCAGACAGCATCTGAGGAGCCGGAATGTCAAAGTCTGGGGCTTGAACCCTTTGTCAGGACTGGAGAGCGGGATGGAAGCCCAGAAATAAATAGAGGGAGGGGGGAGGGTAGGTGGGATGGGGATAGGTGGATGCAGGTAGGGGTTACTGTGGTTGGTCAGTGAGAAGGGTGGAGCAGATAGGTGAATTGGACAACGGACAGGTTGGTGATGGAGAGATTTTGAAGCTGATGAAGTCAATATTCAGGCCATTGGGCTGTAAGCTCCCAGGCAAAATATCAGGTATTGTTCCTCCAGTTTACACTTGGCTTCACTCTGACAGTGGAGGAGGCCAAGGATGGACATGTCACCAGGGGAGTGGGAGGGGGAGTTAAAGTGAATGACAACCAGAAGGTCAGGTTGGTTGGTGTGTGTAGAGTGCAAGTGCTCTGCAAACTGTTCCCAGAGACTGCATTTGGTCTTCCCGAATTATAGGAGACCACGTTGGGAGCAAAGGATACAGGAGATGATGTTAAATGAAGTGCAGGTGAATCTCTGCCGGATTTGGAATGATTGTTTGGGGCCTTGAACGGCGATGAGAGGGGAGGTGCAGGGGCAGGTGTGGCACCTCCTGTGGTTGCAGGGAAAGTACTGGGTGTGGTGGAGGTGTTTGTGGGGAGTGTGGAACTAACGAGGGAGTCGCCAAGTAAATGCTCCCTGAGGAAAGCAGACAGGGGTGAGGAAGGAAATGTCTTTTTGGTAGGGGGGTCTGATTGTAGGTGGCAGAAATGTTGGAGAATGAGGCATTGGAATTGGAGGTTGCGACCACAGGTGAATGAATCTCGCACACACCTCTATTGAACTCTTTTTCTGCAGCATCAGCCTCTGCCCTTATTTCTTTGAACGAGAATCTAACCCACCCTCTGATGACCCCTTCTCTCACCTCCAGGAAGCTCCATCTTCCTGGACACCCCCTCCTGGCCTCCTACCCTCCCTCGACCTCTTCATCCCAACTGCCGCCAAGACATCAATCACCTGAATCCCAACGCTCTCATTCCAACCTCTCCCCATCGGAACGCGCAGCCCTCCACTCCCTTCACTCCAACCCCAACCTCACCATTAAACATGCCGACAAGCGTGGCGTAGTGGTAGAAAGACAAACTGACCTCTACATCGCTGAAGCCAGATGCCAAGTCTCTGACGCGCCTCCTACCATCCCCTGGATCATGACCCCACCTCTGATCACCTCTCAGACCACGAACAACCTCATCGCCTTGGGAGATCTCCCATCCACAGCCTCCAACCTAATAGTTCCCCAACCCCACGGCATCTGGTTCTATCTTCTACCCAAAATCCATAAACCCGACTGACCCCGGTCGACCCATTGTCTCTGCCTGCTGCTGCCCACTGAGCTCATCTCTTTCTACCTTGACTCCATTCTTTCCCCTTTTGTCCAGGAACTCCCCACTTACATTTGGGACAAAATTCATGCCCTCCACCATTTCCAAAACTTTCAATTCCCTGACCCCCAACACCTCATCCTCACCATGGACATTTAGTCCCTATATACCTGTATCCCCCCTCCCCCAAAAAATGGCCTAAAAGCGATCCATTTCTTTTTCTCCCATAGGTCTAACCAGTCCCCCTCCACTGACACTCCCGTTCATTTGGTGGAACTGGTCCTCACTCTCAACAATTTTTCCTTTGATTCCTCCCACTTCCTACAAGCCAAAGGGGTGGCCATGGACATCTGCATGGGCCCGAGTCATGCCCGCCTCTTTGTAGATTTGTGAAACAGTCCCTCTTCAACAACTACACCGGCACCATCCCTCACTTCTTCCTCCACTACATTGATGGCTCCCTTGTGTTCCCACGAGGAGCTTTAACAGTTCACCAAATTCGCCAACACCTTCCACCATGCCCTCAAATTCACCCGGACCGTTTCTGACACCTGCTTCCCCTTCCTGGATCGCTCTGTCTCCAGCTCCAGTAACCGACTCACCACCGACATCCATTTCAAACCCATTAACTCCCACAATTACATTGACTACACCTCCTCTCACCCATATTCCTGCAAAAATGCTTTCCCATAATCACAATTCTTCCACCTCTGCCGCATCTGCTCCCAGGATGAAGCATTCTACTCTAGAACTTCCCAGATATCCTCCTACTTTAGGGACTGGAGTTTCCCCTCCCCTGTTATTAAGGATGCCCTGAACTGCATCGCCCCCATTTCCCGTGCTTCTGCCCTCAAACCCTCTCCCCCCAACAACAATAACAATTGAGTCCCCGTAGTCCTCACATACCACCCCACCAACCTCCGAATACAACACATCATCCCCCAACATTTCTGCCCTACAAGCAGAGCTCACTACCAAAACTATATTTCCCATCCCACCCCTGTCCGCTTTCCACAGGGACCGTTCACTCAGTGACTCCCTCGTCAGCTCCACACTCCCCACCAACCCCTCCACCACACCTGGTACTTACCCTGCAACCGCAGAAGGTGCTACACCTGCCCCTGCACCTCCCCTCTCACCTCCATCCAAGGCCCTAAACAATCCTTCCAAATCCAGTAGAGATTCACCTGCACTTCATTTAACCTCACCTACTGTATCCCTTGCTCCCAATGCGGTCTCCTGTATATTGGGGAGACCAAACACAGACTTGGGGAATGGTTTGTGAAGCACCTGCACTTTGCACTCACCAACCAACCCAACCTTCTGGTTGTCATCCACTTTAACTCCCACTCCCACTCCCCTGGTGACATGTCCATCCTTGGCCTCCTCCACTGTCAGAGTGAAGCCAAATGTAAACTGGAGGAACAACACCTAATATTTCGCCTTGGGAACTTACACCCCAATGGCCTGAACATTGACTTCACCAGCTTCAAAACCTCTCCACCACCAATCTGTCCATCCTCCTACTCACCTATCTGCTCCACCCTTCCTACTGACCAACCTCAATCATTCTACCTGCATCCAATTATCTCCATCCCGCCTCTCCTGCCCACAACTCCCTTCCCTCTATTTATTTCTGGGCTCCTGTCCCCTTCCACAGTCCTGACAAAGTGTTTAAGCTCAAAACGTTGACTTCCCTGCTCCTCAGATGCTGTTGATCTGCTGTAGTAAAGACCTTGGACTAGTCAGATCTTATATAGTTGGCATGAGGTACTGAGATTTTCGAAGCTTTATTGAGATCTTTTGAATCTACATACATTGTCAGCCTTCGAGGATTGTTCACTGCTGTCATGTTGCTAATCCAGTTGTCACTTTCTTGATTTATCCCTTCTTTATCCAACCCTTATACCTTTTTAAGGCTGGACTTGAAAGCAGCTGGAATGATCCTTGGAAGATGCTGAGTACGAGATAATATTCGCCAGGAAGACATCCAAGATCTATGAAAATGTCTTTGTAGGCTTTTTGATTTTGAACTGTTCAGCATGCAATGGTTTAGTGGTCTACAAAATGCTGCCAATCTCATCTGGCTGGGTAGGGTTACCAGTTGAAACTTTATACTTGTTTCAGCTGAGATGTGTGGATTTTGCTTAATATCTACTGTCTAGAACTGTGGATCTTCTTTCTTCCCTTTGCATTAGGCTGTAGACTTGGTTTACCCTTTTGGAATGAGAATTACTCTATTGTATAGCCTCAATAAAACCTTCACCCATTTCAGTTTTGGGTCATCATCTTGATCAACATGGCACAGGTCTACAAGCACATATTGTTTCACAAAGCATTGGGTCTGTCTGGCACTTCATACTCACATTATGATGTCTTTTTGCAGTCATCATTCTGACAATCACAAGCCGTTTATCACCTTGAAATTGGACAGTGTCCAACTGTTCTGTGGTGGAGGGTGATTCTTCCAGCAGCCATCCTCTTAGACTTGTTTTGCGACTTTCCAGTGAAACACTTGCATGCAAAGTGATTCAGCTTCTTGCGGTTAGAGAAGTGCTGGGACCAGTTGTTCTCTAACTGGCTTCTCTTTGAATAGAACCATAGAAATGATACAGCACAGAAAGGGGCCATTCAGCCCATCTTGACCCAAAGATATTCAGACGCCCTTTCTAATCCCATCTTCCTGCACATGACCTATAGCCCCGCAGCTTACAGCTCTTAAGGTGCAGGTCCAGACTTGACATAATTCGTTTCCCTTGATCACTTTGCTGTCTTGAAGTCTACAACACAGAAAAAGGTTATTTGGCCCGTCTCATTCATGCCAGTCAAAAACATCCACTTAATTGTTGTAATCCCATTTTCCAGCACTTGGCCATTGTCTTGAATGCCTTGGCAATGCAAATGCACATCTAAATACTTCTTAAATGTTATGAGGGTTTCTGCTTCTATTACCCTGGCCTGCCCAAATATACTACCTCATATTTATCTGTCACTTGGAACTAATTAAACAACTTTCTGCCATCTTAAGGATATTGAGGTCAAGACAAATGCAGTCTCAAAAGTGAGAAGTGTTCATTGTAAATCAAGTACATATTCTCAACTCTTTGATGTTATTTGCTTTGCACTGCTCTTTTGTAATCTACCTTCAATCTTGAAAGTTATGCCACCCAACTCATGCAGTTTCATTTCTGTGGTCTGGAACTTCTGATTCTTCAGCCATGGTATTTGATCTCATAAGACGGCGAAACTCCATATCAACTTTAAAATAAGTGTGATATCTGTTGGCATAAATATATCTGTCAAACCTGGTTGTTTGGATCACCAATTTCCCTTGAGAATGCACGGATTATCTTTTCTAACCCTAATTGTTCAATTGCATTAACATGTTTGTGTGGGTAGGCATTTGACATTTAGCTGCTCTGAAAGTTTGTTCAATTCCTCTGGAAATGACCTTTACATGTGTAGCATTCCTTTGTCATAGCTGGGCACTGTTCATGCTAGTGAGGTTTTTTTTCCACAACCCTGACGCTGACGTTTAGAGTCTGCTGTTTGGACCACTATTTTTGTTGGCTTTTCACGTGTATTTTTAGAGTGCTTATGCCTTTTAAATTGGATAGGTTCTGTTGGTTATAGAGGGTCAAGCAGCATCATAGGAGCAGGACAGCTTGACGTTTCGGGCCTAGACCCTTCATCAGA
>JAHRHZ010000140.1:53083075-53103860 GCA_024137785.1 Ginglymostoma cirratum | reverse complement strand
TTTCTGATGAAGGGTCGAGGCCCGAAATGTCAAGCTTTCCTGCTCCTGTGATGCTGCTTGGCCTGCTGTGTTCATCCAGCTCCACACCTTGTTACCTTGGGTTTTCCAGCATCTGCAGTACCTATTATCTCTGAGATTCTTAATGAGTACTTTGCGTCGGTATTCACCAAGGAGAGGGACATGACGGATGTTGAGGTTAGGGATAGATGTTTGATTACTCTAGGTCAAGTGGGCATAAGGTGGGGGGGAAGTGTTGGGTATTCTAAAAGGCATTAGAGTGGACAAGTCCCAAGGTCCAGACTGAGGGAAGTGAGAGAGAAAATAGCTGGGGCCTTAACAGATATCTTTGCCGCATCCTTGAGCATGGGTGAAATCCTGGAGGACTGGAGAATTGCTCATGTTGTCCCCTTGTTTAAGAAGGGTAGCAAGATAATTCAGGTAATTATAGACAGGTGAGCCTGATGTCAGTGGTGGGGAAGCTGCTGGAGAAGATACTGAGGGATAGGATCTATTTACATTTGGAAGAAAATGGGCTTATTAGTGATAGGCAGCATGGTTTTGTGCAGGGAAGGTCATGTCTTACCAACTTGAAAGAATTCTTTGAGGAAGTGACAAAGTTGATAGATGAGGGAAGGGCTGTAGATGTCATATGCATGGACTTCAGTAAGGCATTTGATAAGGTTCCCCATGGTAGGCTGATGGAGAAAGTAAAGTCGCATGGGGTCCAGGGTGTACTATCTAGATGGATAGGGAACTGGCTGGCCAATAGGAGACAGAGAGTTGTAGTGGAAGGGAGTTTCTCAAGATGGAGAATTGTGACCAGTGGTGTTCCACAGGGATCCTTGTTGGGACCACTGCTGTTTGTGATATACATAAATGATCTGGAGGAAGGTATAGATGGTCTGATTAGCAAGTTTGCAGATGACACTAAGATAGGTGGAGTAGCAGATAGTGAAGGCGACTGTCGGAGAATGCAGCAGAATATAGATAGATTGGAGAGTTGGGCAGAGAAATGGCAGATGGAGTTCAATCCAGGCAAATGTGAGGTGATGCATTTTGGAAGATCCATTTCAAGAGCAAACTATACGGTAAATGGAAAAGCCCTGGGGAAAATTGATGCACAGAGAGATCTAGGTGTTCAAGTCCATTGTACTATGAAGGTGGCAACGCAGGTCGATAGAGTGGTCAAGAAGGCGTACGGCATGCTTTCATTCATCAGACGGGGTATTGAGTACAAGAGTTGGCAGGTCATGTTACAGTTGTATAGGACTTTGGTTTGACCACATTTGGAATACTGCATACAGTTCTGGTCGCCACATTGCCAAAACGATGTGGATGCTTTGGAGAGGGGGCAGAGAAGGTTCACCAGGATGTTGCCTGGTATGGAGGGCGCTAGCTATGAAGAGAGGTTGAGTAGATTAGGATTATTTACACTAGAAAGACAGAGGTTGAGGGGGGACCTGATTGAGGTCTACAAAATCATGAGAGGTATAGACAGGGTGGTTAGCAAGGTTTTTCCGAGAGTGGGGGATTCAATTACTAGGGGTCACGATTTCAAGGTGAGAGGGGAAAAGTTTAAGGGAGATATGCATGGAAAGTTCTTTATGCAGAGGGTTGTGGGTGCCTGGAACGCATTGCCAGCGGAGGTGGTAGAGGCAGGCACGATAGCGTCATTTAAGATGTATCTAGACAGATACATGAATGGGCAGGGAGCAGTGGGATACAGATCCTTGTAAAATAGGCAACAGGTTTAGATAGAGGATCTGGATCAGCACAGGCTTGGAGGGCTGAAGGGCCTGTTCCTGTGCTGTCATTTTCTTTGTTCTTTGTTCTTTGTACGACTGTCTACAGGCAAGATGAACAGGTAAATCTCAGAGCAGAAACATCCAGGATGAGTTACTCTCTTTAATAACAATTTACAAGTGGCCAAATTGGAGCAGGCAAAGACTTTGAAGGGCTATAGAGCTGAAGGAAGTCCAGAATTAGGGAGAGATGAGAGAATGAGACAATTAAAAACAAATGTAAGAATTTTAAACTCCTCGCATTTGCAGACTAGGGTTAATATGAAGCAACAAGCACCAGCTCGAGTTAGAGTACCGTCAATAATTATGGATAAATCCAAGTTTATGAAAGGAGAAAGTTATGCTAATCAGGGGAGCATTGTAGTAATTGTAGACATAATACATTTATGGATGAGTCACTGGATGAGCTGAGGAAGGGACAGACAGTTACAAAGTGAGAGTAGGAAGTCTTGGTGTTAGAATAAATATTCAGTCAGAAGGCCAGCTTCATCAGATAGGATGCCAAGACTATGATCTGATTTAGTCTCAGAGAGTGGTAAGGGAGGTGGAGAGTGACTATGGGGACAGAAACAAATCAGAGGCAGTGGAGTGGGAATGAGGTAGAACTGGCTCTCATCAAAATGCATGTGAAATTGGGTATGTGAACAGAATATGGCATGGGGATAGGGTAAAGTAGGTAGCCCAATTTAACAAAAACCAAAAGAACTGCAGATGCTGTAAATCAGGATCAAAAACAGAAGTTGCTGGAAAAGTTCAGCAGGTCTGGCAGTAGCTGTGAAGAAAAAGTTAGAGTTAATGTTTCAGGTCCGGTGACTCTCCTTCAGAACAGGTCACTGGACCTGAAATATTAACTCTGACTTTTTCTTCATGATGCTGCGATTCCTGCTAAGCTTTTCCAGCAACTTCCATTTTTGAGCCCAATTTAACAATTTTGTAGCTCTATGTATCTGCATTGGGAATGTTGGTTCTGCAGGGTCGTAGAAACATAGAAGATGGGAGCAGGAGGTGGCCATTCGTCCCTTCAAGCCTGCTCCGCCATTCTTCCCAATCATGGCTGATCATCCAACTCGATAGCTTAATCCTGCTTTCTCTCCATAACCTTCGATACCATTCACCCCCAAGTGCTACATCTAGCTGCCTCTTGATTACATTCAATGTTTTGGCATCAACTACTTCCTGTAGTAATGAATTCCACAGGCTCATCACTCTTTGGATGAAGAAATGTCTCCTCTTCTCCGTCCTAAATCATCTACCCCGAATCCTCATACTGTGACCCCTGTTACTAGACACACCCACCATCAGGAACATCCTCCCTGCATCTGCCCTGTCCAGCCCTGTTAGAATTTTATAAGTCTCTATGACATCCCCCCCTCATTTGTCTGAACTCTAGCGAAAATAATCCCAACCTAGTCAATCTTTCCTCATACATCAGTCCTGCCATCCGCGGAATCAGCCTGGTAAACCTTCGCTGCACTCCCTTGAGAGCAAGAGCATCCTTCCTCAGAAAAGGAGAACAAAACTGCACACAATATTCTAGGTGTGGCCTCACCAAGGCCCTGTACAACTGCAACAATACATCCCTGCCCCAGTACTCGAAACCTATCACAACGAATGCCAACATACCATTTGCCGTCTTTACCACCTGCTGCACCTGCATGCTTACCTTCAGCAACTGCTGCGCAAGGACGCCCAGGTCCCATTGCACACTCCCGCTCCTAATTTATAGCCATTCAGGTAGTAATCTGCCTCTTTGGTTTTGCTTCCAAAGTGAATAACCTCACATTTATCCAAATTATACTGCATCTGCCATTGATTTGCCCACTCATCCAACCTGTTCAGATCATGCTGAAGGATCTCTGCATCCTCATCACAGTTCACCCTCCCACCCAACTTGGTATCGTCTGCAAACTTGGAGATGTCACATTTTGTTCCCTCATCCAAATCATTAATATATATATAGTGAATAGCTGGGGTCCCAGCACCAACCCCTGTGGCACCCCACTAGTTACTGCCTGCCAATTTGAGAAGGACCCATTAATTCCTACTCTTTGTTTCCTCTCTGCCAACCAGTTTCCTATCCATCTCAATATACTTGCCCCAATCCCATGTGCTTTAATTTTACACATTAATCTCTTATGTGGAACTTTGTCAAATATTTTCTGAAAGTCCAAATATACTACATCAACTGCCTCCCCCTTGTCAACTCTACTAGTTACATCTTCATAGAATCCCAACAGATTTTTCAAGCATGATTTCTCCTTCATAAATCCATGCTGACTCTGTCTGAATCCTGCCACTGCTTTCTAAATGCTCTGCTATAAAATCCTTGACAATGGGTTCAAGGATTTTCCCCACTACCGAGGTTAGGCTTACCAGTCCATAATTCCCTGTTGTCTCTCTACCTCCTTTTTTGAATATTGAATTGACATTAGCCACCCTCCAATCTGCAGGGACTGTTCTAGAGTCTATAGAAT
The DNA here is from genome assembly GCA_024137785.1 of Ginglymostoma cirratum. Classification (NCBI taxonomy): domain Eukaryota; kingdom Metazoa; phylum Chordata; class Chondrichthyes; order Orectolobiformes; family Ginglymostomatidae; genus Ginglymostoma; species Ginglymostoma cirratum. The sequence goes on along the minus strand of JAHRHZ010000140.1, from coordinate 53,099,584 downwards.
CCTGGAAGATGACCATCAATGCATCCATTATTTCTAGAGCTACTTCCTTAAGTACTCTGGAATACAGATTATCAGGCCCTGGGGATTTATCGGCCTTCAATCCCAACAATTTTCCCAGCACCATTTCTTTTCTAATATTGATCTCCCTCAGTTCTTCCCTGTCACTAAATCTTGCATCCTCCAACAATTCTGGTATCTGATTTGTGTTCTCTTTTGTGAAGACAGACACTAAGTATGTATTCAGTTCCTCAGCCATTTCTTTGTCCCTTACTATACATTCCCCTGTTTCTGTTTGCAGGGGACCTACATTTGTCTTCACCAATCTCTTTCTCTTCATGTACCAAAAGAAACTCTTAATGTGAACCTTTGTCTTCCCTGCAAGCTTATTTTCGTACTGTATTTTCCGCTTCTTAATCAATCCCTTGGTCCTTTTTTGCTGAATTCTAAACAGTGAGAATGTTGGTTCTGGGCAGAGTCATCTGGTAGATTACAACAGCATCAAAACCATGAGATGGTCCAGAGGTGCTGTGGTGTTTTGAGGTGAACAAATTAATGCAACATGCTGTAGTAATAGGAGACTCTACCATTAGAAACAGATATGGGCAATTCAGCGGTTAGCACTACTGCCTCAAGGCACCAGGGACCACGGTTTGATTCCAGCCTTGGGCAAAAGGCTATGTGGAGTTTGCACATTCTCCCCATGTCTGCGTGGGTTTTCACTAGGTGCTCTGATTTCCTCCCACAGACCAAGGATGTGCAGGTTTGGTGGATTGACCATGCTAAATTTCCCCATTGTATCCAGGGATGTTCAGGCTAGGTTGGTTAGCTAAGGTAAATGCGATGTTATGAAGATAGGGTGAGATGCTGTTCAGAGGGTTTGTGCGGACTTGATGGACCAAATAGTCTTGTTCTGCACTGTAGGGATTCTATATAATACCTTTTGCAGTGAAGTCCGAGGTCTTTTCCTATTTCTTTAACCTCATCCAGCCCTGCAACATTACAGCAATCTTGTGTTCCTCCAACTACAGCTGTTTGTGAATCCCCATTGTCTTAATCCCACCATTGACTGCTGCGTTGTCAGTCCTTTCAGCCCTGTGGCCTAGAGTTCCCTTCTTAAATCACTTCACCTCTACAAGTGTCTCTAAAGCTCACCTCTTTGATGAAATGTTTTGGCACATCTCCTAATGTCACCACATTTGTTTCAGGATTAATTTTTATCTGATTACAGTTCTGAGAAATGCTTGTTTTTGGAATGTTAATAAAATACTATATAAATAAAAGAAGGTTTACATCCAAAAATACACTTCATCCATTTATCCATTATATAACCATTTAAAGTTAGCGTTACATATGAAGTCCATGTCAGTTTCCTCCAATACTGTACATTACTACATTTATAGTTACAGTTAGTATCTACACAACTTACAAGTGTATGTGAATCTGTAAAAATTCAGTGTACGTCCAAAGACCCAAGACAAGGCAGTGTCTATGAAGATTCAGGATGAGGGAGTGTCCGAAGACCCAGGACATGAGAGTGTCTGTGAAGATCCAGACAAAGGAGTGCCTGTGATGACCCAGGACGAGGATGTGTCTAACAGCAGGTTGGCTGCTCCCTCTTTCTCAATTTAAAATGGAGAATGACTTTATTGACCCTTACTGCAGCTAACTGCTGAACAAAGCATTGGCCAAACTGCAACAAAAAACAATTCCAAAACTCTGACTCTTACCACAATCTGTCAGGTTCCAGTTCTTATTAATACAATATATAATCTAATTCTTCAATGATGTTGAATTAAATTTTAATTAGAATAATCTAAGTTTAATCTTGGTGTGATTTCTGCTAACAATGATACCTGGCTAGTTAGGATCCTCCAGACAGCCTTCAGAATTACAACTCAAATAAATCAGAGGAAATGAGGGCCTGAGGATTCATTAATGTCAAAAAGAAAGATATAGCATAAACTCCAAATGAATGTCTAGGCTATTACACACAATGACAAATGGAAATATTTGGAAGCAATTTTGAATTCAGACAATTGAAGTGCTCAGATTGCATTCCGGTGACTTGCAGAAATTTATATCTTTGCAATATTCCTTCAGTACTACCAAATACATGATTATGATTGAAAGGGTTAATTAAAAACTGGAAGAAAAGATTTCCATTGGGAATTTTGGCTGTGCAATCAAAATATTCTCACTGTCACCAAAGTATAAATGAATATTGTACAATGGCTCAAAGTCTCTAAACATCAATTTTAAAGTCGGATTTTTCCATTTGTCATTATACAGACATGGTATGTCCTCAGAGTGGTTTCTGAAACAAAATTTTGCGGAAGCTGAAAGGTAATCCTTTTTTTTTAAACCTTCAAGTGTTATTCACTAAAACACAGATATTATTCACTGTGGTCGACTTGATTGACAACATTATGTAATTGCCAAAAACAAAAAAAAACTGAGAAAGTCACCTTACTTCTACTTTTGGTTTGCTAGACGATGCACAGACTTTGTGAATTTTGCCATTTTCTTTCACCCACAACATTTCTGACAAAAACTGTCTCCTCTGTCCCATATTTCTAAATGTGAATGAATATGTGTATGTTTGAATTTAAAGATGGCATTGTTTAAATTTGCGTTTAGGTAAAATAATCATTTGTTTTTGACACGTCAAGGGATAAGCTTGTTATAATCAATACATTTTCTGTTTCATGTTCATTGATGAAACCTGGTGTGAGTTTATTCTGTCTTGGACCGTGCTCACAGTCAGGCATCAACCACTCTGGAAATTAAATTAGTTACATTTCACACTTGTAACAACACATGCAATAGTGGGGCTTGATTTCCAATGCATCATTCCGAGCAGAGTTGTGACTAGATACAAAGAACAATGAAGGACTCTGGGTCTGTACTTGATGGAGTCTAGAAGGATGAGGGGCAATCATATCTAGATCATTCATGTAAACTTCCTCTGGATGCTATTCCACATGTAGTCTGACTAGAGTACATCTCTATTCTTGTATTCTAACCCTCTTGAAATGGTGTTAACATTGCATTTGCCTCCCTAACTGCCAACTGAAACTGTTTGTTATCCTTAAGAGAATCCTGAACCAAGACTCCCAAGCCCCTTTGTGCATCAGATTTCTGAAGCCTTTCTCCTGAACCTCTATTCTGCGCCTCTATTTTCCCTAGCGAAGTGCATAACCTCACACTTCCCCACATTGTATTCCATCTGCCACTTCTTTGCCCATTCTCCTAACCTGTCCAGGTCATTCTGCAGCCTCCCCAGCTTCCTCAACAGTACTTGTTCCTCCACCTAGCTTTGTGTCATCTCCAAACTTAGCCACAATGCCCTCTGTTCCTTCATCCAATCGTTAGTGTATAACGTGAATAGCTGTGGTTCCAATAATGACCCCTCTAGAACTCCACTAGTCACCAGCTGCCATCCTGAAAAAGACCCTTTGTCCCCACTCACTGCCTTCTGCCAGTCAGCCAATCCTCTATCCATGTTACTAGTGTCTTCCACCCTGAAGACTGATGAAAAGTACCTATTCAGTTCCTCTACCATTTCTTTGTTCCCTGTTAATACATCTCAACCCTCATTTTCCAGTGGTCCAATGTCCACTCTATCTAACTTACCCTCATATTTCATCTTCTCCCCCTTAATGCTATTTTAGTTATCCTCTACTGGTTCTTAAAGGCTTCACAGTCTTCTGGCTTTCCACTAATCTTCACCACATTGTATGCTTTTTCTTTTGCTTTTCTGCTGTCCCTGACATGCCTTGTCAGTTGTGGTAGCATCATACCCTCTCCTCACCGCCACCCCCCCGCCCCCTCCGCAACCCCATTAGTATGTTTCTTCTTCCTTATGATGAATTCCTGCTGTGCTTCCCAAATTATACCCAGAAACTCCTGCCATTGCTGCTCCACCATCTTCCGTACTCTGGAATTAACTCTGGCCATCTTCTATTTCACGTTTTTGTAGTTGCCTTTATTCAATTGTAATACGGTTACATCCAATTCCAGCTTCTCCGTCTCAACTGCAGGGTGAATTCTGTTGTATTATGGTCACTGCCCGCTCGGGGTTCCTACAATCTTAAGCTCCCTAAACAAGTCTGCCTCATTACACATCACCAAACCCAGAATTATCTGTTCCCTAGTGGGCTCTACCACAATCTTCTCCAAAAAAACATCTTGTAGACATTCCACCAATTCCTTTTCTTGAGATCCCACGCCAACCTGATTTTCCCAGTCCACCTGCATAGTGAAATGCCCCATGATTAACATAATAGTGTCTTTGTTACATGCCTTTTCTACCTCCTGATTTATTTTCTCCCCCACATCCTGACTACTGCTAGGAGGCCTGTCCATAACTCCCATCATGGTCTTTTTTCCCTTGGTGGCTCCTCAACTCTACCTGCACAAATTTTACTCCTTCTGATTCTATATTATTTCTTGTTATTGATTTAACTTCCCGTCTTACTGACAAGGCAACCCTGCCCCTTCTGCCCACCTGCCTGTCCTTTTGGTAGGAAGTGTATCCTTGGGTAGGGTAGCAAGGTGGCTCAGTGGTTGAGAGATAATAGGAACTGCAGATGCTGGAGAATCTGAGATAACAAGGTATAGAGCTGGATGAACACAGCAGTCCAAGCAGCATCATAGGAGCAGGAAAGCTTGACGGTTCGGGCCTAGACCCTTCATCAGAAATGGGGGAGGGGAAGGGGTTTCTGAAATAAATAGGGAGAGAGGGGGAGGCGGATAGAAGATGGATAGAGGAGAAGATAGGTGGAGAGGAGACAGACAAGTCAAAGAGGCGGGGATGGAGCCAGTAAAGGTGAGTGTAGGTGGGGAGATAAGGAGGAGATAGGTCAGTCCAGGGAGGACGGACAGGTCAAGGGGGCGGGATGAGGTTAGTAGGTAGGAAATGGGGGTGCTGCTTCAGGTGGGAGGAGGGGATAGGTGAGAGGAAGAACAGGTTAGGGAGGCGGGGACGAGCTGGGCTGGTTTTGGGATGCGGTAGGAGGAGGGGAGATTTTGAAGCTTGTGAAATCCACATTGATGCCATTGGGCTGCAGGGTTCCCAAGTTGAATATGAGTTGCTGTTCCTGCAGCCTTTGGGTGGCATCACTGTGGCAATGCAGGAGGCCCCAGATGGGCATGTCATCTGAGGAATGGGAGGGGGAGTTGAAATGGTTCGCGACTGGGGGGTGCAGTTGTTTATTGCAAACCAGCGCAGGTGTTCTGCAAAGCAGTCCCCAAGCCTCTGCCTGGTTTCCCCGATGTAGAGGAGGCCACAACGGGTACAGCGGATGCAGTATACCACATCAGCATATGTGCAGGTGAACATCTGCTTGATGTGGAAAGTCTTCTTGGGGCTGGGATGGGGGTGAGGGTGGAGGTGTGGGGGCAGGTCTAGCACTTTCTGCGGTTGCAGGGAAAAGTGCCGGGTGTGGTGGGGCTGGAGGGGAGTGTGGAACGGACAAGGGAGTCCTGGAGAGAGTGGTTCCTCCGGAAAGCAGATAAGGGTGGGGAGGGAAAAATGTCTTTGGTGGTGGGGTCAGAATGCAGATGGCGGAAGTTTCAGAGGATGATGCATTGGATCCAGAGGTTGGTGGGGTGGTACGTGAGGACGAGGGAGATTTTTTTTATTGTTATTGCGGGGACGGGGTGTGAGGGATGAGTTGCGGGAAAGGCAGGAGACACGGTCGAGGGCATTCTCGACCACTACGGGGGGCAGGGGGATGTTGCGGTCCTTGAAGAACGAGGACATCTGAGATGTACAGGAGTGGAACGCCTCATCCTGGGAGCAGATGTGGCGGAGGCGAAGGAATTGGGAATAAGGGATGGCTTTTTTGCAGGAAGGTGGGTGGGAGGAGGTGTATTCCAGGTAGCTGTGGGAGTCGGTGGGCTTGAAGTGGATATCAGTTTCTAAGTGGTTACCCGAGATGGAGACAGAGAGTTCCAGGAAGGTGAGAGAGGTGTTAGAGATGGTCCAGGTGAACTTAAGGTTGGGGTGGAAGGTGTTGGTGAAGTGGATGAACTGTTCGAGCTCCTTGTAGGAGCATGAGGCGGCACCAATACAGTCATCAATGTAACTGAGGAAGAGGTGGAGTCCTGCAAAAATGCCATCCCCTATTCCCAATTCCTTCGCCTCCACCGCATCTGCGGATGAGGCATTCCACTCCCGTACATCTCAGGTGTCCTCGTTCTTCACGGACCACAACGTCCCCCCCGCAGTGGTCGAGAACGCCCTTGACCGTGTCTCCCGCATTTCCCGCAACTCATCCCTCACACCCTATCCCCACAATAACAATCAAAAAAGAATTCCCCTCGTCCTCACGTACCACCCCACCAACCTCCAGATCCAACGCATCATCCTCCGACACTTCCGCCATCTGCAATCCGACCCCACCACCACATTTTTCCCTCCCCATCCTTATCTGCTTTCCGGAGGAACCACTCTCTCCAGGACTCCCTTATCCGCTCCACACTCCCCTCCAGCCCCACCACACCTGGCACTTTTCCCTGTAACCACAGGAAGTGCTACACCTGCCCCCACACCTCCTCCCTCACCCCCATCCCAGGCCCCAAGAAGACTTTCCACATCAAGCTGATGTTCACCTGCACATCTGCCAATGTGGTATACTGCATGCGCTGTACCCGTTGTGGCCTCCTCTACATTGGGGAAACCAGGCGGAGGCTTGGGGACTGCTTTGCAGAACACCTGCGCTCAGTTCGCAATAAACAACTGCACCTCCCAGTCACGAACCATTTCAACTCCCCCTCCCATTCCTCAGACGACATGTCCATCCTGGGCCTCCTGCAGTGCCACAGTGATGCCACCCAAAGGCTGCAGGAACAGCAACTCATATTCAACTTGGGAACCCTGCAGCCCAATGGTATCAATGTGGATTTCACAAGCTTCAAAATCTCCCCTCCTTCTACCGCATCCCAAAACCAGCCCAGCTCATCCCCGCCTCCCTAACCTGTTCTTCCTCTCACCTATCCCCTCCTCCCACCTCAAGCCGCACCCCCATTTCCTACCTTCTAACCTCATCCCGCCCCCTTGACCTGTCCATCCTCCCTGGACTGACCTATCCCCTCCCTACCTCCCCACCTACACTCACCTTTACTGGCTCCATCCCCATTTCTTTGACTTGTCAGTCTCCTCTCCACCTATCCTCTCCTCTATCCCTCTTCTATCTGCCTCCCCCACACTCCCTATTTATTTCAGAACTCTCTTCCCCTCCCCCATTTCTGATGAAGGGTCTAGGCCCGAACCGTCAAGCTTTCCTGCTCGTATGATGCTGCTTGGACTGCTGTGTTCATCCAGCTCTACACCTTCTTATCTTGGCTCAGTGGTTGCACTGCTGCCTTACATAGCCAGGGACCTGGGTTCAATTCCACCCTCAGGTGACTGTCTGTGTGGAGTTTGCACGTTCTCCCATGTCTGTGTGGTTTTCCTCCCACAGTCCAAAGATGAGCAGATTAGGTGGATTGGCCATGGGAAATGCAGGGTTACATTGATAAGGTAAGGGGGTTGGTCTGGCTGGGATGCTCTTTGGACTCAATATGTTCAATGGCCTACTTTCACATTGTAGAAATTCTATGATATTTAGTTCCCAGCCCTGATCCCCTTGCAGCACCACCTCTGTACCTGCCAAATTCAATCTGGGCTACAAGCTCATTTACCTTGTTTCATATACTGTGTGAAATTAAGTACAACGCCTTCAGTCCTGCATTGACCACCCCCTTCTCATAGTTGCCCCCTTCTCTGTTGTGCCTGAAGTTAGGTTCCTGACACTTTCCATACTCTCTGCCTTGTTACTGGTCCTAGAAACTTTAACTAAGAATTAACTTCTGCTGTGCCCTGTCCCCTTTTACTTTTTCTGTAATTTTCCATGCAACTAAACCCACCCACTATCTAGTTTAAAGCCATATCTGCAGCCCTAGTTATGTGCTTCACCAAGGCTCTGGTCCCAGAGTGATTCAGGTGGAGCCAGTCTTACCAGAAACAGTTCCCTCCTTCCTCAGTAATGGTACCAATGCCCAATGAATTCAAATCTATTTCTCCCACGTCAATCTTTGAGCCATGCATTTATTTCTTAGTTCTGTTGACCCTGTGCCAATTAGCTTGTGGCTCAGGTAGTAATCCAGAGACTTAGTTCTGCTTCTTAATTTAACCCCAAGCCATTCATACTCCCTCAGGAGAATCTCTTCCTCTTACTACCTAAATTGTTGATACCTACATGGACCAGGACAATAGGATATTTCCCCTCCCACTCCAACTTCCTCTGCAGCCCAGATGAGATGTCATAAACTGAGGCACCATGCAGGCAATACAAAGCCTTCGGGACTCTCGATCCTGGCCACAGAGAACAGTGTCTATTCCCGACTATTACTGTTCCCTGATTAGAACTACATTTCTCTTTTCTCTCCCCCACCCCCTTGAATGGCTGCCTGTACCTCAGTAGTATGGTCAGTTTGCTCATTCTTCCTACAGCCCTGCTCTCATCCACACAGGGAGCAAGAATCTCAATCCTGTTAGACAAGCTCAAGGGCCGAGGCTCCTTTAACACTACTGCCTGCATCCCTTACGTGCCTCGATTGCAATCATTCACTCCTGTCGCTGACCACTGACCAAATTCAAGGTAGTTCATCTGAAGGGTGTGACTGCCTCCTGAAACACAGTATCCAGGTAACTCTCCCCTCCCTGATGTGGTGTTCAAAGCTCAGACTCCAACTCATCAATCCTGAGCCAGAGTTCCTCAAGAAACCAACACTTGCTTGAGATGTAGTCACTGTGAAACACAATGGGGCCCACCAGCTCCCACATCGTGCAGATACAACACATGACCTGGCCCTGCATCTCTATCTCATTTACTTAGTTTTTAATTTGATTTTTAAAACTCCCTACCTGTCTTTACATTTGTAACCTATAATTATTTCCCCAGTTTACCTGTAATCTGAAAGAAACCTATAACAGACAGTCAAATTAGCAGCTATTACCACTGAATGAACTTGGACCCGAGGGCACAGCCTTAGAGTAAAGGGAAGAGCTTTTAGAATGGAGATAAGGAAAAACTTCTTCAGCCAGAGAGTGGTGAAGCTATGGAATTTACTGCCACAGAAGGCTGTATAGGCCAGGTCATTGAGAATATTTAAGACCAAGATAGATAGGTTCTTGATTATCAAGGGGATCAAGGGTTACGGGGAGAAAGCAGGAGAATGGTGTTGAGGAACTTATCAGGCATGATTGAATGGCAGAGCAGATTCAATGGGCCGCATGGCCTAATCACTGCTCCTATGTCTTATGGTCTTATGGTTTTCCTGTGACGTCCTTTGTTCTTTCGTGCTGGCCTGCTGATCCTGGGTTTCAAAGTATCCTCTTAAAACAAACCTTATAAACTATGAGCCAAAAAAGCTAGCAAAAAACACCTCTTTCCCTCCGCACAAAATTTTCCCACTTCTCCAAATTCCCCAAACTAAATACTCACCGGGGTTTTGTCACATTCCAATGTGATCTCTCCTTCCTGACCGTGTGCAGACAATTCTCTAAATGGCTGGCCTTAACAGCTTTAACCAAATTAAACAAAATGGCTACAAATGTAATGCAAGCATTAGAGAATCATTCCTCCACAAAGAAAAGTTAATTGTGTAAGAATTCCTCGTAACATTCTCTTTTCTCTAGTTCCCCATTGCAAACATTTTGTGTTTTCACATGTTTTGTGGTCCAATGGACAGTCCTTGAATTATTTAATTAGCCTTTGTGTTTGCCTCCTAAAATAATTACGGTCTGATTGTCTGCAATGGAATCTGCATGAGAAATCATATGACTTTCAGGAGACTTGTGACCATTTTAGAACATAGAACATAGAACAATACAGCGCAGAACAGGCCCTTCGGCCCTTGATGTTGCGCCGACCTGTGAACTAATCTAAGCCCATCCCCCTACACTATCCTATCATCATCCATATGCTTATCCAAGGACTGTTTAAATGCCCCTAATGTGGCTGAGTTAACTACATTGGCAGGCAGGGCATTCCACGCCCTTACCACTCTCTGAGTAAAGAACCTGCCTCTGACATCTGTCTTAAATCTATCACCCCTCAATTTGCAGCTATGCCCCCTCGTACTAGCCGACGTCATCATCCGAGGAAAAAGACTCTCACTGTCCACCCTATCTAATCCTCTGATCATTTTGTAGGTCTCTATTAAATCCCCTCTTAGCCTTCTTCTCTCCAATGAGAACAGACCCAAGGCCCTCAGTCTTTCCTCATAAGAACTTCGCTCCAGACCAGGCAACATCCTGGTAAATCTCCTCTGCACCTTTTCCAATGCTTCCACATCCTTCCTGTAATGGGGCGACCAGAACTGTACGCAATATTCCAAGTGAGGCCGCACTAGCGTTTTGTACAGTTGCAGCATGACATCACGGCTCCGGAACTCAATCCCTCTACCAATGAAACCTAACACACCGTATGCCTTCTTAACAGCACTATCAACCTGGGTGGCAACTTTCAGGGATCTATGTACCTGGACACCAAGATCCCTCTGCACATCCACACTACCAAGAATCTTTCCATTGACCCAGTATTCGGCCTTCCTATTATTCTTCCCAAAGTGAATCACCTCACATTTATCTGCATTGAACTCCATTTGCCACCTTTCAGCCCAATTCTGCAGTTTATCCAAGTCTCCCTGCAACCTGCAACATTCTTCCACACTGTCCACCACTCCACCGACTTTAGTGTCATCTGCAAACTTACTAACCCATCCACCTATGTCTGCGTCCAAGTCATTTATAAAAATGACAAACAGCGGTAGTCCCAAAACAGATCCTTGTGGCACACCACTAGTAACCGGACTCCAGGCTGAATATTTTCCATCAACCACCACTCTTTGGCTTCTTTCAGAAAGCCAGTTTCTAATCCAAACTGCTAAATCTCCCTCAATCCCATGCCTCCGCATTTTCTCCCATAGCCTACCATGTGGAACCTTATCAAAGGCTTTACTGAACTCCATGTACACCACGTCAACTGCCCTACCCTCATCCACATGCTTGGTCACCTTCTCAAAAAACTCAATGAGGTTTGTGAGACATGACCTGCCCTTGACAAATCCATGTTGACTATCTCCAATCAAATTGTTGCTTGCTAGATGATTATAAATCCTATCTCTTATAATCCTTTCCAAAACTTTTCCTACAACAGATGTAAGGCTCTATTTTAAAGATAGATGACCTTTCTTCACAAAAATATATATTATAAATAAACATTTTCAATTCATTTCATTCAACAAATTGAAAGGCAGATTAAAATAAATACAAAAATCATATCTTTTGATTCACTTCAAAACTATGTTCTGGAAAATTAGGCCATTTCAAAATAGAATCACAGAGTTATTGAAATGTATAGCACAGAAAAAGGCCTTCAGCCCATTGTTTCTGCATGAGTCAAAGACAACCACCTAAATATACTAATCCCATTTTCCAGCTTCGGCACATAGCTTTGTTTGCCTTGGTTTCACAAGTTCACATCTACATACCTCTTAAATGTTAGGAGGATTTCTGTCTCTACCACCCTTACAGGCAGTGAGTACCAGATTCCCATCACCCTCTGGGACAGAAGGTTTTTCCTCACATTTCCTCAAAACATTCTATCCCTTACCTTAAATCTATGCCCCCTAGTCATTGATTCCTCCATCAAGGGGAAAAGTTTCTTCCTGTCTACACTACCTGTGCCCCGCATATTTTTTTACATCTCAATCATGTCCCCTCTCAATCTCCTCTGCTCCAAGGAAAACAATTTCAATCTGTCTAGTCTCTCCTCATTACTGAAGGTCTCCACTCCAGCAATATCCTAGTAAATCTCCTCTGCACCCTCTCCAGTGCTAACACATTCAGTCACATTCAGTGCAAAAGACGAGGCTGAAGCCAGAAATGCCAGGTAGATGTTCCATCTTGGCCTCCAACAGTGTTCACCAGCGTAACAGATACCAGTCTTCAGCCAATTTGATTCACTCCATGTGATATCAAGAAATGGTTGGAGGCACTGGATATTGCAAAGTCTATGGGCCCTGACAACATTTTAACAATAGTATTGAAGATTTGAGCTCTAGAAATTGTCGCTCCCCTAGCCAGGCACTTCCAGTACAGTTACAACACTGGCATCTACCCGGCAATGTGGGAAATTGCCTGGGCATATCCAATACACAAAAAGCATGACAAACCCAACCTGGCCAACTACCGCCCCATCAGTCTACTCTCGATCATCAATACAATGATGGAAGGTGTCATGAATAATGCTATAAAAAGCACCTACTCGGCAATAACCTGCTCAGTGATACCCTACTGGGTTCTGCCCGGGCCACTCAGCTCCTGATCTCATTACAGCCTTGGTTCAAACATCAAGGAAACAGCTGAATTCCAGAAGTGAAGTATGAGTGACAGCCCTTGACATCAAAGCCACAGTTGACCGAGTGTGGCATCAAGGACCTCTAGCAGAACTGGAATCCATGGGAATCAGGGGGAAATCGCTCCACTGGTTGGAGTCATATCTGGCTCACAGGAAGATCGTTGTGGTTTTTGGAGGTCAGTCATCTCAGCTCCAGACATCTCTGCAGTTCCTCAGAGTAGTGTCTTAGGCCCAACCATCTTCAACTGCTTCCTCAATGACTGTCCCTCCATCATAAGGTCAGAAGTCAGCATGTTCACCAATAATCACACGATGTTCAGCACCATTTGTGACTCCTCAGATACTGAAGCAATCTATGTTCAAAAGCAAAAAGATCTGGACAATATCTAGGCTTGGGCTAACAAGTGGCAAGTAACATGCGCCCCACACAAATGCGAAACAATGACCATCTCCAATTAGAGACAATCTAACCATCGCCCTTTGACCATCAATGGTGTGACCATCACTGAACCCCCCACTATCAAACATCTGTGGACTAGCATTGACCAAAATGTGGACTCACCACATAAACATAGTGGCTACAAGAACAGGTCAGGAGCTAGGAATATTGCAGTGAGTAATTCACCCTCTGACTCCCCAAAGCCTGTCCACCATCTACCAGGCACAAGCCAGGAGTGTGATGGAACACTCTCCAATTGCCTGGATGAGTGCAGCTGCAACAACACTCAAGAAGCCTGGCACCATCCAGGAGAAAGCAGCCCGCTTGATTGGTACTACATCTACAAGCATCCACTCCCTCCACCATTGATGCTCAGTAGCAGCAGTGTTTACTATCTACAAGATGCACTGCAGCAATTCACCAAAGACCATAGATAGCAAATCTACAACCATTTCCAACTAGAAGGCCAAGAGCAGCAGATACATGGGAACAACCTGCAAGTTCCCCTCCAAGCCACTCAGCATTCCGAAGTGGAAATATATTATCATTCCTTCACTGGGTCAAAATCCTGGAAATCCCTCCCTAAGGGCATTGTGGGTCAACCTACAGCATATGGATATCGGTTCAAGAAGGCCGCTCACCACCATCTTCTCAAGGGCGATTAGGGATGAGCAATAAATGCTTGCACAGCCAGCTTTGCCCATGTCCCACAAATGAATAAAAAGAAAATCAGTCCTAAGCTGTGGCTTAAACAACATTTAGACAGTCTTATCATAACCTCCTTCCTCTTAAACTCTATGCTTCAACTAGCAAAGGCAAGTATACCGTCTACCATCCTAACCACTTTATCCATTTATCATGATACCTTAAGGGACCCGTGTTCCTGGGCACCCTATGGATCACGTTAGTCAGGGGCAAAGGTGGAAAGAGGTTGGGCAAAGGTGGAGCGAAGTGGCACACAAAGTCCTGTGGGACAACACCCAAGGAATCGCTAAATCCGCTCCTCAGCGCCTGACTCATTGCAATGGCATCAAGCGTATCTCCAGCCTCATCTACGAGGAGCTGTGTAGCGAGTTAAAGGTCTTCCTGGAGAATGTGGTCAGGGACTCGGTCACCTACACAAAGCATGCCAAACACAAGATGGTGACCACGACAAATGTAGTATATGCACTGAAGCAGCAGGGGCAGACTCTGTATGGCTTCAATGGTTGGAGATAGTTTTTTAAAGGGAAATGTGACTTACAGTCAAAGAGTCACACAGCATGGAAACAGACCCTTTGGTCCAACCAGTCCATGCCAAACTAATCCCAAACTAAACTAGTCCCACCTGCATGCCCACCAAGATTCCTCTGACTCTCAGTGCTTCCCAGGGTCCTATCATTCATCACGTATCCTGTTGTTTGTCCTGCCCAATTGCATCTCCTCACACATCATCTGCAAACTTACTGATCAACCCTCCTAGTTCAAGTGTAAATCATTTATGTAAACCACAAATAGCAAGAGCCCCAACACTGACCCCCATTGGATCCCACCAGACACAGACTTCCAATCAGAAGAACACCCCTCAATACTCATCCTGTGTTTGCCACCACTTGTGGATCCAATTTGCCAAATTTCCTTAGTTCTCATGAGCTTTAACATTGCTATGAGTCTCCCGCGTCAGCCTTGCTGAAGTCTAAGTAAACAACATCAGCCAGGGCAGTGCAATGTTCCTCCTGCAGGATGTGGGAGGTAAGAGTCAACAGCAGTGACTCTGCTGACTTCACCTGTGGGAAGTGCACCCAGCTCCAGGTCCTCAAAAACAGTGTTAGGGAACTGGAACTGGAGCTGGATGAACATAGGATCATTCAGGAGGCTGTGGTGGTGATAGAAACGAGCTACAGGGACATAGTTACCCCTAAGAACGAAGGCAGTTGGGTGACAGTAAGGAAAGGGAAGGGAAGGAAACAGACAGTACAAGGATCTCCTGTGGTAGTTCCCCTCAACAATAAGTATACTGTTTTGGATACTGTTAGGGGTGGGAGGTGTACCTACCAGGGATAAGCCACAGGGACCGGTCCCCAGTACAGCGCCTGGCTCTGTGGCTCAGAAGGGAAGGGGAGAGAATAGGAGAGCAATTGTAGTGGCGAATTCAATAGTAAGAGGCACAGACAGGCGGTTCTGTGAACGCGAACGAGATGAATGGATGGTATGTTGCCTCCCAGGTGCCAGGGTCCGTGACGTCTCGGATCGTGTCTTTAAGATCCTTAAGGGGGAGGGTGAGCAACCAGCAGTCATGGTACACATCGGTACCAATGACATAGGTAGAAAAAGGACTGAGAATGTGAAAAACGAGTACAGGGAGTTAGGTTGGAAGCTGAAGTCCAGGACAAACAGGGTAGTTATCTCTACATTACTACCAGTGCCACGTGATAACGAGGTAAGAAATAGGGAGAGAGTGCAGCTAAACACGTGGCTACAGGGATAACAAGGTGTGGAGCTGGATGAACACAGCAGGCCAAGCAGCATCATAGGAGTAGGAAAGCTTGACGTTTCGGGCCTAGACCCTTCATCAGAAATGGGGGAGGGGAAGAGGTTTCTGAAATAAATAGGGAGAGACGGGGAGGCGGATAGAAGATGGATAGAGGAGAGGATATGTGGACAGGAGACAGACAAGTCAAAGAGGCGGGGATGGAGCCAGTAAAGGTGAGTGTAGGTGGGGAGGTAGGGAGGTGATAGGTCAGTCCAGGGAGGAAGGACAGGTCAAGGAAGCGGGATGAGGTTGGTAAATAGGAGATGGGAGTGCGGCTTGAGGTGGGAGGAGGTGATAGGTGAGAGGAAGCACGGTTGACTGGTTTAGGAGGGAGGGCTTCCATTACGTGGATAATTGGAGCACATTCTGGGGAAGGTGGGACCTGTACAGTAAGGACGGGTTGCATCTGAACGGGAAGGGCACAAATATCCTGGGAGAGAGGTTTGCTCGAGCTATACGACATGGTTTAAACGAGATTGGCAGGGGGTGGGAAACTGGATTTATAGTTCAGAGGATAAGGTATTCAGCCTTCCAACAGACACAACAGGGAGTGAGGTTGTTAATAAAGAAATGCAGTCAATAGAGCATAATTGTGGACACAAGGATGGTTTGAAGTGTATATACTTCAATGCTAGAAGTATCAGAAATAAGGCGGATGAACTTAGAGCATTGATCCGTACTTGGAACTATGATGTTGTGGCCATTACAGAAACTTGGGTAACTCAAGGACAGGAATGGTTGTTGGAAGTTCCGGGATTTAGATGTTTTAAAAGAAATAGGGAGGGTGGTAAAAGAGGCAGGGGAGTGGCATTGCTAGTCAGGGCCAGTAGAGCAGCTATTGAAAGGCAGTTCGAGAATGATATGTCTACAGAGTCAGTTTGGGTTGAGGTCAGGAACAAGAAAGGAGCAGTCACTTTGTTGGGTTTTTTTTACAGACCCCCTAATAGTTGCAGAAAAGTGGAGGAACGGATGGGGAGGCAGATACTGGAAAAGTGCAAAAGTCACAGGGTTGTAGTCATGGATGACTTCAACTTTCCAAATATTAATTGGAAACTTTTTAGTCGTAATAGTTTAGATGAAGCGGATTTTGTCCAGTGCATTCAGGAAGGATTCCTGACACAGTATGTAGAAAGACCAACATGAGGAGA
>JAHRHZ010000140.1:53050961-53078075 GCA_024137785.1 Ginglymostoma cirratum | reverse complement strand
AAATTATTTTCTGATGAAGGGTCTAGGCCCGAAACGTCAAGCTTTCCTGCTCCTATGATGCTGCTTGGCCTGCTGTGTTCATCCAGCTCCACACCTTGTTGTCCCTATACCTACAATTTGCCCATTTGCCACCCTACCTTTGGATAACAGAAATCTATCAATCTCAATTTTACATTAGTAAATATTTCATCATGAATTGTTGTTTCCAGAAGAGTTCCAAACTTTCAACATTTAAGTGAAGCAGCTTTTCTAATGTCAGCCCTGAAAGGCTTGGGTCGACTAAAAGCTTTGTCCCCACAACTGTAGCTTTCTCTTTATTCTCTCAAAAATAATTATCCTTTAACCTTCAACAGTGCTCACAAGGCATGAGGAGTGACTACATTGTTTAAAAAAAGCAATACTCTTTTGTTTGATTTTAAAAGTAGTATCTTGCTGGATTTGAAATAGCGTTTATTGAACACAAAAAGGTAAGTCACTCGCTTCCAGGAATTTTCAGCAATTGCCAGGACAATAGCTAACTTCCTTCTCTCCTGAATGTCACACCTCCTTTTTATATGAATATTGCAGTAAAATCCACAGAAAGGAATTCTGCACCCCAGCCAGTTCTAAACCTAGGATACCACTGAAGCTCATTACGGTTGAAGTGGTGCTAATAGCCCCATGGTTATTTTCTGCCACACACAGAGCTTTGACAAAATCATCATAACCACCTCAGTGTTGAATTGCTACATCCAAGAACCCTGTGAGAAAGCTAAAACTTTTGGAACAGTTTTAATTATACAGCTCTGAGCATTATTCCCAGACTGTTTTACAGCATCAGACTAGACAACTAAATCCAGGTTCAGCTGGATCCCAGGCCACCTCTGGTCTTCATCTCTCTAGAAACCTGATTTCTGGGAAGAATCATACATTTTATCTGAAAAGTGAATTAATTCCCAGTCTACGAATCATATTGCTAGGCCTTCAATTTCAGCCATCCACAGCTGACGTCCTACAAACAGGAATTCCATGAGAGCAGCTTCCAGCAGCAAGAACCTTCGCTGTACTCTGCTCCAGATGAGTGAATGCCCACTTCTCTTATTTTAAGTTATTTGCAATTGTTAATTATTTTCCTTTTTCTTCTTTCTTCCTTGTATGCTTGTGTGTGTGTGTTACAAAAGTATATCCGCAGGTTTGAATGCTCGAGTTAGCCATTCTTTTGTTTTTAACCCTAAAGAGGGTATGTTATGGGTCATTTAAAAGTTGAACGTTGTAAACCAATGGTTTGTGAGGAACACACTAGAGCCTGTTTCAAGAAGGGAAAGAAATAAGCAAAATAAATATAAATTACCTGTTACAGAGGAGAAGAGGAGAACCGTGAAGATAATTAAACTCATCTCTTGTCTGTGGCAGAAAATGCGAACCTACATTGACCCATTGTAAACAAGCCAAAACCTGGCCAAATGTGCAGAAATATGACCAGAGTCTAAATCTCAAAAGATAAATAAGCTGAATTGGATACCAACAGAACCAATTCGAAGCCAGTGAGGGAAAATTCAGTGACTGAAATTATCTTTAAGACAAATAAATGTACTGCATAATATTCTATTTTTCCAATGTTCCAGTGAAATAAAAAAAGTCTGATATTAATGATCTACAGATGATCATGAAAACATTGTTGATAGTCAGAAAAAGCCTCACGAATGTCTTTCACAGAAGGAAATTTGCCAAATTACCTGGTCTGGCCTACATGTGACTCCAGACCCACAGCGATGAAAATGGCCCAGCAAGTCACTCAGCTGTGCCATTGCCCACGAAGTCTCAACAAAAAAATGAAACCAGATGGACCACCCAGCATCAACCTAGGCACCGAAAGAGACAACAGCAGAAATGACCCTGCAAAGTCCTCCTTACTGGAGGTGAGTGCCAAAATTGGGAGAGCTGTCTCAGAGATTAGTCAAGCGACTGCCTGACATGGTCATATCCACAGAATCATACCTTACAGACAATGTCCCAGATGCTACCATCACCATCTCTGATATGTCCTATCTCACTGGCAGGACATACCAGCAGAGGTGGTAGCAGAGTGGTATACAGCAACATCCTGCTAAAGCATTTTCCTTCTAGGTAAGGAGCTGCGTTGCTGTACGAAAATAGCTTGCTCATAATCAGACGACAACCACAATTAGGCTGCATTCCATGCATTCTGAGATTACTGGTTGCCTGAGATGTTTCCTGCTTGTTGGGGTGTGGAGGGGAGAAGGGACAAGGTTGGCAGCACCAAATTGTACCACCCCATGTTGTGGCAAGGTCCTGCAAGTCTGGTTTCCTTTCTTCCTTCCTTGCCCAACATCCATCAATCATCAGACAGGAGAAAAGGGGAAGACTGAAGGGATGAGCTGAGTGTTAAGTGCGTTGTCCTTGTGTCTGTCGTTTGTAATTATGTTTATTTGCAATGATCGTGTTAATTGCTTGCCAGATATTTCACAATTTCTGTTTTGTTTTGTTCTCTGACCTTAAATTCTCCTAGACTCTGTTCTGGCCACTACAAAACAAAAGGGGATTGCCTATGTTAGTGTATTTTAGAGGTTAAGCCTTGTGGTTCGATGAAATGTAAGACTCCCCTTTCATTCTTTCTCTCTTTAATGTAACTTAACATCACCTTGAGTAGGGCTCCACCTACAGCACATGGACAGTATATTTTAATTTAACACATTGGTAATGTGTCCAATTAGGAATAATGATTTAGTTGACAGAGACAGTGTGTGTTGGTCATGCCCAGATTGAGATAAATGAGATCTTGTGACTCATGGATAGTGTCCCTTCATCTGGACCGCATGAATGGAATTTTTTTAAGCCACATGTGGGATGTAGGTATCTCTGACCAGCATTTACTGCCCATCCCCTAGTTGCTCTTCTGAAAAAAGGTCACTAGACCTGAAACGCTAACTCTGCCTTCTCTCTACAGATGCTGCCAGACCTGTTGAGTTTTTCCAGAGCTTTATGCTTTTGCATCTGATTTCCAGCACCTGCACTTCTTTCAGTTTTTTTTTGTCAAGTTCCACCTGTCCTGGAGCTGTGACACTACATGTCTAAGTGGACAGATTTTTTAAAAACTATTTTTTACCCATTGAGAACTGAATTGTAAGTGTCTCATGAATACAATGGCTATTTCATCTTGACTAGGATCAGAATTCCTGTGAAAGCCTTCTATACAGCTTTACAATACGACTGAGTAAACCTGGTACGGTCACAAGGTGTATGTGAACTGTGTTCTTTGAAAAGTTGTTATAAACTGGTGAAATATTTGATGTCAAGCAAGTTCTTTGTTCTCTTGTAGGGCAGTGGGCACAGGTTGTGTGTTGGTGCTATGATTGAGTTTTAGGATGTTTTGCACAAGTAGTGAGGATTTTAATTAGAGTTTGTTAAACTGGTGATGGCACCACATTTTCTACAAGCCAAGACTTTTCAAATAATATAAGTGGCTCTTTGCTTGTTTAGGATAAATGTTAAATTATTTTGTATTTCTCCAAAATTAATTTTCTGAACTACATTGAATGCTGATCCAACCATACCCTGATTTTAAAATTCTCAGCCTTAGCCTCAGTGCTCCCATTCTCTGTAATTTAGAATAGAATCCCTACCATGCGGATAGAGGCCATTCAGCTCATTGAGTCTACGCCAACCCTCTGAAGAACGTTTCACCGTATCCCATAACACCAGATTACCCATGGCTAATCCTACTGTCCTACACATCTTTGGACTGTGGGAGGAAATGCCCGCAGACAGAAGGAAACACATGCAGACAGAGGGAGAACATTCAAACTCCTGAGGCTGGAATCAAACCCAGGTCCTTAGCACTGTGAGGCAGCAGAGCTAACCACTGAGCCACTGTGCTGCCCCAGTTGGGAGGCAGTTACCCTGGGAGTCATTGACTCCAGACCCCATGAATTCTCATAGGTTCAGGTTAAACATGGGCAAGGAAACCTCCTGCTGATTACCATGTACCACCCTCCCTCAGCTGATGAATTAATACTTCTCCATGCTGAACAACACTTAGAGGAAACACTGAGGATGGCAAGGACAGCAGCACTACTGATTGAGCTGGTCAGGTCCTAAAGAACATAGCTGCTAGACTGGGTCTGCAGCAGGTGGTGAGGGAACCAACAAGATGGAAATATATACTTGACCTCATCATTACCATTCTGTCTCATGCAGATGCGTCTGTCCATGACAATATTGTTAAGAGCAGCCATTGCACAGTCCTTGTGGAGATAAAATCCAGCCTTCATATTGAGAATACCCTCCATTTTGTTGTCTAGGATTATCACCGTGCTAAATGGGACAGACTTTGAACAAGCAACTCAAGATTGGCCCTCCATGAGGTGCTGTGGGCCATCAATAGCAGCAGAATTGTACTCCAACACAATCTGTAACCTCATGGCCTGGCATATCCCCCACTCAACCTTTACCATAAAACCAGGGGATCAACCCTCGTTCAAAGAAGAGTGCAGGAGGGCATGCCGGGAGCAGTACCAGGCATACTTGAAAATGAGGGGTCAAACCTGGTGAAGCCACCAAACAGGATTACTTGAATGCCCAACAGCAAGTGATAGAGAGAGCTAAGTGAACCCATAACAACGGAGCAGATCTAAACTCTGCAATCCTGCCACATCCAGTCACAAACGGTGATGGACAATTAAACAGCACACTGGAGGAGGAGGCTCCAAAAATATCCTCATCCTTAATGATGGAAGAGACCATCACATCGGTGCAAAGATAAGGCTGAAGCTTTTGCAGTAATCTTCAGTCAGAGTGTCAAGTGAATGATCCATCTCGGCCTCCTCCAGTGGTCCCCAGCATTACAGATACCAGTTTTCAGTTAATCCAATTCACTCCACACAATACCAAGAAACAGTTAGAGGCACCTGATACTGCACAGGCAATGGGCTCTAACAACATTCCAGTAATAATACTATAGATTTGTGCTCCAAAACTTGCCACTCCCCTAACCAAGCTGTTCCAGTACAACTACAATACTGGGATCTCCCAATAATGTGGAAAATCGCCAAGGCTTGTCCTGTACACGAAAAGCAGGACAGATCCAACCCGGCCAATTACTGCCCCGTCAGTCTACTTTCGATCATCAGTAATGTGATGGAAGGTGTCATCAAGAGTTGGCAGAGCAGCTTAGTGCTTAGCACTGCTGCCTGACAGTGTCAGGGACTTGGGTTTGATTCCAGCCTTGGACAGTTGTCTGTGTGGAGTTTATACATTCTCCCCATCTCTGTGTGGGTTTCCACCAAGTGCTCTAAATTCTTCCCATGGTCCAAAGATGTGTAGGCTAGGTGGATTAGCAATGATAGAAGTAGGACGATGGGTTGGTAGGTCTGGATGGGATGCCCTTCAAAGGTTGTGCAGCCTTGATGGGCCAAATGGCCTCTTTCTGCACTGTAGTGCTATTAAGCAGCACCTGCTCAGTGATGCCCAGTTTGGGTTCTGCAAGGGCCACTCAGCTCCTGACGTCATTACAGCCTTGGTCCAAACATGGATGAAAGAGAATTCCAGAGATGAGGTGAGAGTGACAGCCCTTGACATCAAGGCTGCATTTGCCTAAGCATGGCATTAAAGACCCCTGCTAGTTGGAGTAATACTTGGCACATAGGAAGATGGTTCTGGTTGTTGGAGGTCAGTCATCTCTGCAGGAGTTCCTCAGAATAGGGTCCTCAGCTGCTTCATCAATGACCTTCCCTCCATCATAAGGTCAGAATTGGGGACGTTCGCTGATGATTGTGCAATAATCAGCACCAATCATGCCTCCTTAGATACTAAAGCAGTTCATGTCCATATACAACAAGATCTGGACAATATTCAGGCTTAGGCAGACAATTGGTAAGTAACGTTCACACCACATAAAAGCCTGGCAATGACTATCTTCAATAAGAGACATTCTAATCACTGCCTCTTGCAATTCAATGATGTTGCCATCACTGAATCCCCAAATATCATGAACCTGGGATTAGCATTGACTAGAAACTCAACTGGACTTGTCAAATAAACACAGTGGCTTCAAGAATTGATCGGAGGATGGAAATCTCGCAGAGAGTAACTCATCTCCTGAATTCCCAAAACCTGTCTACCATCTACAA
Organism: Ginglymostoma cirratum; assembly: GCA_024137785.1. NCBI lineage: Eukaryota > Metazoa > Chordata > Chondrichthyes > Orectolobiformes > Ginglymostomatidae > Ginglymostoma > Ginglymostoma cirratum. Next base: position 53,071,947 of record JAHRHZ010000140.1, on the reverse strand, counting down.
GGCACAATCAGGAGTATGATGGAATATTCTCCACTTGCCTGGATGACCTTCAACAACACTAAATATACTCGTTCACCCTCAAGCAGTCTGCTTGATTGACATCACATCCAAAGCATCCACTCCCTCCACCACTGCCACTCAGTAGCAGCAGTGTGTACTATCTACAAGATGCACTGCAGAAATTCACTAAAGATCCTCAGACAACACCTTTCAGAACCTTGACCACTTCCATCTAGAAGGACAAGGGCAGCAGATATTTGGGAACACTATCACCAATAAGTTCCCTTCCAATGCACTCACCATCCTGACTTGGAAATATATTGCCTGTTCCTTCACTGTCGCTGGATCAAAATCCTGGAATTCGCTCCCTAATGATATCGTAAGTCAACTTACAGCAGGTGGACTGCAGTGGTTCAAGAAAGCAGCTCACCACTACCTTCTCAAGGGCAACTAGGGATGGGTAGTAAATGCTCAACCCAGCCAGCGATACACGTCACATGAGTGAATATATAAAAATTAATTATATTGCTACAAAGTTGAATATGGGAAAGGAAGAATGCTCTAGTAAAACCTTAGCGTCTCTAAATCCAGAACAATTGTACCTTGAGAATACAAGTGATGTAAAAATATCCAATTTATTCCTGGTATAGTTGGAGCATTTTGACCTTAGACTGTATCTGGAACAGGTGGAAAGGTCGAAACCTGAAATTGGTTGGAGTACTGTAACCAGGATAATTACTCCACCAAATTACAGATGGAATTTCAGGAGAAAAAGGAGGCAGAGATGTAGAAGCAAAAAATAGAGAGAGAGGAAATGAATTTTCCAGCAAAAGCTGCTGGAGGTGACACAAGAAATTCAAATGAGATGCAAGGAATTGCCCATGTAACTGGGAAAGTGATTGGTAAGCTTTGTGTGTCGAGAAACCAGACCAAGCCAAGGAAACAGGAAAAATAGAAGGAAACCCGAAGGAAAATGATCAGCTCCCAAAAGATGATGAGGGTGCGTTCCTCTGAACTGGAATGAATAAGTCCGTAAAGTTTGGGAAAATGAAAGAGAAGACCATGGAAATTTAGGAATGCTAAGTTCCAGCCTGTTTGATTAAAAATGGTCAGGATAGAACTCACAGGAATTGAGAAGCTTAGAAAGCAGACAATTCAGTCTAAAAGTGTCAGGATTGAACCCTATAGACTGTCCAGAATCTATACAAACTGAACAGTCTCACCAAAGCTCTGCAGAATTTCAGAAAGCTGGTGGAGGCTCAGACACCCTGCAAGGCTGGGATAACCCATCAGGGATGGGGCACCAGAAGAGGCCTCACCAAAGTCCTGTACAACCTGAACATGACTTCCCGCCTCCTATAGTCAAAGGACTGAGCAATAAAGGCAAGTGTAGCTCAAACTTTGAAGAATTATGTACCTGAAACACTAGGTATCTTTGTTCCATAACACTACCCAAGGCCCTACCATTAATTGTATAAGTCCTGCCCCTGTTTGTTGTACCAAAATGCAATACCTCGCATTTATCCAAATCAAACTCCATCTGCTATTTTTCAGCCCATTTGATCAAGATTCCTTTGTAATCTTAGATTACATCCGCTGTAATGTACAAATTACCACCAATTTTGGTCCACCCATCCCCGGTAACGACATTTGTGAGATCATTACATCATATGTAAGACTGTGCATATAACCAACGGAAAAGCAGTGCATGTGTTGCTGGTAACACCCAGGCACCTAAACTTGGAGAGCAGTCTTTTGTTGAGGAGCCATCAAGGCTGGGTTGAGAACAGTGAAGCTTGAAGGAAATGCAGTCTGAGTATAGCTGGAGGAATCCTTCCTCCACCACTTCCTCTCTGCAAAGGGGAAATAAGGAGGGCGCGCATGCTTCTGCTGAATAAGCAGGAATTCTGGATATTCCAAAACCCTCCTTCTGCATGGAGTGATATACCAGGACAGTCCTGGAACTGAGATCCCAGAAGCCTGTTAGCCGGGCAGGAAATCTAACTAGCTGAAACTTGCTTTTCAGTTTATAAGGGGCCAAGGGAAGTTCCTAATCTGAGAATCAGTGAGAAGCTACGTGCTCCAGCTCTGAAACTCCCTTGCTGGGTGAGCAAGAGTATGATGGAATACTCCCCAGTTGTCTGGATGGGTGCAACTCCAACGACACTCAAGAAGCTTGACACCATTCAGGACAAAGCAGTCTGCTTAATCTACAAGCATCTACTCCCACCACCACCGACGCTCAGTAGCAGCAGTGTGTACTATCTACAAGATACACTGCAGAAATTCACCAAAGATCCTCAGACAGCACCTTCCAAACCAACGACCACTTCCATCTAGAAGGACAAGGACAGCAGATACATGGGAACATCACCATCCCCAATTTCCCCTTCAAGCTACTCACCATGCTGACTTGGAAATATACCACTGTGCCTTCGTTCCTTCACTGTCGCTAGATCAAAATCCTGGAATTCCACCCTACTCCCCCGTTAATGCCATTGTGAGTGGACTGCAGCGGTTCAAGGTGGCAGCTCATCACCACCTTCTCAAGGGCAAGTAGGGATTGGCAATAAACGCTGGCCTAGCCACAAAAATCAATTTTAAAAAGAAGTAGGTCTGGCTGGGCAACACCATTGTCCCAACCTCGAAGGGAAACAAGGAGCCTTCACCATGAACCCACAGATAGCTAAGGTGATGCCTCACCTGAACGATGAGCTACAGAGTGGTGCAGCAGGAAAAGGTTAACAACCTGAAGGCAGTAGTCTCCTAGAAGGGAACCTTTCCCCAAAATAATGGAGCAGAGTAAGTTAGGAACCCTGAAAATCCCCTGCCCTTGTCCCTTGCTACAACTTGGTCTTTAGATTAAGACTGTTCAAACAATAAAGAGCAAGGTCCCAGGTATATATTTAACATTTGTTAAATATGAGGATGTAAATGAAAGATCGTAATTGAAGGGTAAGTTGTGGCAAGGCAGCTCAACCGGGGGGGAAATGATCCTCTGAGCAATGTGGGAAAGCAGAGACACTTCAGTGCCCAGGGTGATCATGTGTACAGGAAGCATCGCCTGCTGCAGCTACTGGAAATCACATTTCAGAACTGGAGGGGTCTGTCATTGTGGAGATTTCATTCATATCACATACAGCAAGCTGGTCACACAACAAGTGAAGAGCAGGCAGAAAGGGAAACGGGTGACTGCCAGACAGAATAAAAGCAGCAGAAACATGGTACAAGACTCCCCTAGGGTCACCTCCCTCTGTAACAAGTTTTCTGTTTTGGATGCTGCTGAGAGAAATGGCGAGAATCCCCCATCACCATCTCTTGTAGTTACAGAGGGCAATATATGCTGGCTTTGCTGGCAATACCTTCAAGCCTCAAGTGAATAAATCCATTCAAATCATGCTTCACGGTTCTTCCCATTGGGTGGCGTGGTGGCTCAGTGGTTAGCACTGCTGCCTCACAGCACCGTGGACCCAGGTTTGATTCCAGCCTTAGGCGACAGTCTGTGTGGAGTTAACACATTCTCACCATGCCTGCATGGGTTTATTCCAGGTGCTCCGGTTTCCTCCCAAAGTCCAAAGTCATGCAGGTTAGGTGGATTGGCCATGCTAAATTGCCCCATAGATTCCAGGGACGTGCAGGCCAGGTGGATTTACCATTGGAAGTGCAAGGTTACGGGGTTTGGGTCTGGGTCGAATTCTTTTCAGAGGTTCATTATGCACTGAATGTTCCAAATGACCTGCTTCCACATTGGATAGATTCTATAATTCCAAGTCTGTGGCACCAGGAGTGATTCAGCTGCACACAAGGAGAAGAGGGGAAATGGGGAGATGGGGAGGTTGTGCGCGAAGGACGGGGCAGGGAGAAAACAATGGTGAAAGAATCCCTTATCAGAAGGGAAACAGGCAGACATTTCTGCGGCTGCAGACATGGCACCAAAATGTTGTATTGCCCATCCTGCATTCAAGGATGTCACTGAGCAGCTGCAGGGCATTCTGAAGGGCAAGAAGAACAGCCAGAGACTACACCAGTGACATCATCAATGAGAGGGATGAAGTCTTGTGAGCACGAGAAAGGCGCTGAGAAATAATTGAAGATCAGGCCTCAAAAGTAGTAATCTCTGGATTGCCCCCAGTGTCCCGTGTTAGAAAAATCAGAAAGAGGAGAATTGGATGTCTGAATGTGAGGCTGGAAGGAGGGTTTTTGGTTCTTGATGCATTGTGATCGATTCCGGACAGGCTGCATCAAAGAAGGACTGGGACCAATATTCTTGCAGGGGTGTTGGTTAGTACTATAGGAGAGGTTTTAATCTAGAGTGGCGGTGGGACAGGATCCTAACTGGGGTGACAGGAGTGAGGGCAACTAAGATGGAAAGGAAAGATAGAAAAGTAGAAAGTAAAACATATAAACATAGAAGATAGGACCAGGAGGAGGCCATTCAGCCCTCCGAGCATGTTCTGCCATTCATCATGATCATGGCTAATTGTCCAGTTCAATAGCCTATATTCTACTTTCTCCCCATAACCTTTGATCCCATTCACCCAAAGTTCTATATCTAGTCGCCTCTTGAATACATTCAATGATGTGGCATCAACTACTTCCTGTAGTAATGAATTCCACAGGTTCATCACTCTTTGGGTGAAGAAATTCTCCTGATCTCCGTCCTAAATCATCTACCCTGAATCCTCATACTGTGACCCCTGGTACTGGACACACCCACCTCTGGAACACCCTCCCTGTATCTACCCTGTCCAGTCCTGTTAGAATTTTATAAGTCTCTATGAGATCCCCCTCATTTATCAGAACTCCAGTGAAAACAATTGTAACCTAGGTGATCTCTCCTCATAGTCGGTCAGTCCCACCGTCCCCAGTATCAGCCTGGTAAACCTTCGCTGCACTTCCTCAAGAGCAAAAGCATCCTTCCTCAGAAAAGGCGAACAAAACTGCATACAATATTCCAGGTGTGGCCTCACCGAGGCCCTGTATGACTGTAGCAACACATCCCTGCTCCCGTACTCGAAACCTCTCACAATGAAGGCCAACATTTCATTTGCCTTCTTTACCACCTGCTGCACCTGCATACTTACTTTCAGCGACTGGTGCACAAGGACACCCAGGTCTTGCTCCACACTCCCCTTTCCCAATTTATAGCCAGTTAGATAGTAATCTGCCTTCTTGTTTTTGCTTCCAAATTGAATAATGTCATATTTATCCAAATTATACTGCATCTGCCATTGATTTGCCCACTCACCCAACCTATCTGGGTCATGGTGAAGGATCTCTGCATCCTCATCACAATTCACCCTCCCACCCAACTTGGTATCATCTGCAAACTTGGAAATGTTACATTTTGTTCCCTCATCCAAATCATTAATATATATTGTGAATAGCTGCGGTCCCAGCACTGTACCCTGTGGCATCCTAGTTGTTATTGCCTGCCAATTTGAAAAGAACTCATTAATTCCTACTGTTTGTTTCCTCTCTGCCAATCAGTTTCCTATCCATCTCAATACGCTTTTGCCAATCCCATGCACTTCAATCTTGTACAATAATCACTTATGTGTGACTTTGTCAAATGCTTTCTGAAAATCCAAATATACTACATCAACTGCCTCCCCCTTGTCAACTCTACTAGTTACATCTTCATTGAATTCTAATAGATTTGTCAAGCATGATTTCCCCTTCATAAATCCATGCTCTGTCTATTCCTGCCATGGCTTTCTAAATGCTCCACTCTAGAGTCCTTCGTAATGAATTCTAAAATTTTCCCTACTACCAATGTTAGGCTTACTGGTCTCTAATTCCCCACTTTCTCTCAATCTCCTTTTTTGTATAAAGACCGAAAGAACTGCGGATGCTGTTGTCCATTTTTGAATATTGGAGTGACATTCACCACCCTCCAATCTGCAGGGACTGTTCTAGAGTCTATAGAATCCTGGAATGGCTACCAATGCACCCAGTATTTCTAGAGCTACTTCCTTAAGTACTCTGGGATATAGATTATCAGGCCTTGGGAATTTATCTGCCTTCAATCCCATCAATTTTCCCAGGACCATTTCACTACTAATATTGAGTTCCCTCAATTCTTCCCTCTCACTAAATCTTGCATCCTCCAACAATTCTTATTTGTGTCTTCTTTTGTGAAAACAGAACCAAATTATGTATTCAGTTGCTCAGCCATTTCTTTGTCCGCTATTACACATTCCCCAGTTTCTGTCTATATGGGACCTACATTTGTCTTCGCCAGTCTCTTTCTCTATAGAAACTCTTAGTGTCAGTCTTTTATGTTTACTGCAAGCTTACTTTCGTACTGTATTTTCCCCTTCTTAATCAATCCCTTGGCCCTTTTTTGCTGAATTCTAAACTACTCCCAATCTTCAGACATATTAAGTGGAACAAACAAGTAGAAGTAGAACAAAATAAAGAGGTGCGGATCCTGGAGATCTGAAACACAAACAGAAATTGCTGGAGAAGCTCAGCAGGTCTGGCAGCCCCTGTAGAGAGAAACAATTAATATTTTGAATCCAGTGACCCTTCCTCAGAACTGATGGTAGCTTGGAAAATGTGGTATTTATGCTGAAGACAGTTGACAAGTCTACATGAGAAACAGGAAGGAGCAAGCAGTTACACAAAGATGGAAACCAAAGAGAGAATGGGAGAAAGGGATTGGATGATGGTATGCTAGGGAGAAATAAAAGCCGATAATGGGGACCATGAGGAGGCAAAAATGTGTTCGCTGTGCTGAAAGCAGATCATGTCATGACAGGCCTTCGATGTGAGTGTGGGTAAAGGACATCAAGCAAGCAAGACATAGAAAATTATTGAACTCAACACTGATTCCCAAAGGCTGCAGGGTCCCCAAGTGGAAAATGAGATGCTGTTCTTCCAGCTTGCACTGAGTTTTGCTGGAGCACTGTAGCAAGCCTGAGGCAGGAATATTGGCCAGGGAACACAGTGGTGAGTTGAAGTGGCAGGCGACTGGAAGCTCAGACAGACCGTAGGTTTTCTGCAAAGCATTCACCCAGGCTGCATTTCGTACCCACAATGTAGAGCAGACCACATTGTGAGCAGCAAATACAGCAGACTAGATATAATGAAGTGCAGGTAAGTCACTGTTTCACCTGGAAGGTGTGTTTGAGGCCTTGGATGGTGAGGACGGAGAAAGTAAGTGGCCAGATATTACATAGAAACATATTAAACAGGTGCAGGAGTAAGCCATTCGGCCCTTTGAGCCCGCACCACCATTCAATATGATCATGGCTGACACTACCTTCTCAAGGGCAGCTCAGGATTGCCCAGACAGTGACACCCACATCCCATAAATGAATTTTTAAAAATTAGCAATAATACTGTGGTAGGCATTCCAGAAATGGAATGCCTACAATACGGATTTTCAGACCAGTACATTGAGGAACCATCCAGAGAACAGGCCATCTTGGATTAGGTTTTGTTCAATGAGGAGTTGTTAATTAATAATCTTGCTGCAAGGGGTCCTTTACGAAAATGTGTCCATGACATGATACAATTCTTTACCAGGATTGAAGTTAAAGTAGTCCAATTTGAAACTAAGATTTATATCTAAACAAAGGAAACGATGAAGGTATGAGTGGTGTGTTGGCTGCAATAGACTGGGTAACTTCATTAAAAGGCATGACAGTGGCTGGGAACACTGAATATTTAAGGACTGAATGCAAACCACTGCAGCAGTTATACATTCCTTTTGGGCAAAAGAACACAACAGCAAAAATGGTCAAACAGTGACTTTTGGGTAATGTTCTGGGGGCCTGGGTTTGAATCCCACCATGGCAGACAGTGGAAATTGAATCAATAATAACCCAGAAATAAGAGTCTAATTCATTGTCAATTGTTGAAAAACCCCATCTGGTTCATCCTTTAGGGAAGGAAATCTGCCATCTTTGCCTGGTCTGTGACTCCAGACCCACAGCAATGTGGTTGACACTTAGCTACCCTCTGGGCAATTAGGATCAGGCAATAAATCCTGGCCAAACTATTGATGCCCACATTCTACTATGAACAAAACAAAAGGAATTTAGGGATAGCATTACATCCAAAGGAAATTAATATAAAGTTGTTAGAAAAAGGTAAAAAGCTTGAAGGCAGGACTTTCTTAAAATTGGTGATCATTCGTAAGCAATATATCATGGAGTTTAACAAATTGTAAGTTTATCTGGGGTGACCTGGATCAGTTTAGGTAGCCATGGGCAAAATCTGCAGTGAGGTAAAGAACAGAAAATCCAATGGTTGCCCAGGTTTCAAAACAGTCCAGTTCTAGATGCAGCCATCTAGAATAATGGAATGATTACAGCAGACAGATTCATCATAAAAGTGTGTATTGCCAATCCAGCAAAACAGAAGTCAGAATAGGAAAAGCAATAATGGGCATGCAATACCCTGGAATAAGGGACAATTAAGAGGATGGAAGGACTATTATTTGATGAACTGCCCAATGCATTGAGGTGAGTAAGAAGAAGACGAGGTTGAAGAAATTGTAAATCTGAGCAAATTATACTGATTTGATTCATTGTTGTCACATGTACCTGAGCACACTGAAAAGTTTTGTTCTGTAAGCAACACAGGCAGATCATAAAGTACAAGGACATACAGATCATAGGGTGTTTAGACAAAGCAAGCCATACAAAGTTACGGCTGCAGAGGAGGAGCACAGAAGCAAGATCAACGTTAGATTTGAAATTAGAGAGATCCAGTCAGAAGTCTAAAAACAGCAGGAAAGGGGCTGTTCTTGGACCTGTTGGCACATGTGTTTAATTTTCTGTATCTTCTGCCTGGTGGAAGAGGTTGGAAGAGAGTATTACTGGGATGCGATGAGTCTTTGATGATGTTGGCAAATTTTCCATGGTGACGAGAAGTGTAAATGGAGTCCATGGATGGGAGGTTGGCTTTCATGATGGTCTGGGCTGCGAAAAACAGCTTTCTGTAGTTTCTTCCAGTTCTGGACAGAGCAGTTGCCATACCAGGCTGTTATGCACCCAGGTAGAATGCTTTCTATGGTGCATCTGTAAAAGTTGGTGAGGGTATTTTAATGACATGCTGAATTTCCTAAGCCGCCTGAAGAAGAAGAGGCATTGTTGTGCCTTCTTGATTGTCACATTTAAAGTGGGAGGTTCAGGACAGGTTGTTGGTTCTCTTCACTCCTAGGAACTTGACGCTTTCAAGCCTCTCCACCTCAGCGCCACTGATGTAGATGGGGTTATGTCTTCCTCCTCCTTACTTCCTGAAGTCAATGATCAGCTTTTTTGTTTTGCTGACACTGAGAGAGAGATTGTTGTCATTGCACCATGGCACTAAGCACTCTATCTCCTTCCTGTATTCTGACACATCATTGTTTGATTTCTAGTCTACAATGGTGGAGTTGTCAGTAAACTTGCAGATGGTGTTCATATGAAATTTGGCCACACAGCCGTGAGTCTACAGGAAGTACAACAGAGGGCTCAGAATGCAAATTACTGGTCACATGGAATTTTAATCCTATGATTAATGTATTAGTCCTTTAACCCTTTTAACTGTGCAGGCTTATTTTGTGCATGTATTTCATGGTATGTGTGGTAGATTGGTTAAAGTGTGATTCTAATTCACCAAGTAGTGCTGATTAACTCAAGACTAAAACATGTAAAAGTATGAAGCACAAACAGAAATTGCTGGGGAAGCTCAGCAGGTCTGGCAGCATCAGCAGAGTTAATGTTTCAGGTCCAGTGACCCTTCATCAGAAGAATCATTCTGAACCATTTTGTTTCAGATTTCCAGCATTCACAGTTCATAGTTTTCAGTTAGCACGTAAAAGTGTTACTTGTTAATCTTGTGTCTAGTGAGATACTTACAATGATGAATGAAAAACATACTGAACATGGAACATGCTAAAGCAACATTCCCTGGAAAGTCATTGAATCTGTCATTTACCCAGTCAGGGGCATCAGAGTGTTAGACAGCGATTATTGACATTATTGAAAAGCAAATTGCTTTAAGGTTCTCTGCAAGTTGCCACTTCCCAACAGTTTAAAATCCTGCCAAAAATCCAGGTATGGTTGTTGAAGGGGATATGAACATCAGAAGAGATGAGAGAGAATTGCAATGTTTGTAAAAGAACTTTCTGTTGCCATCTGACTTTTAACACAGTTAAGATTGTGTTGCCATAGATAGTTACTATGGGTTTACATTTTCCACATCTTTCATCCTACATTTCAAAAATCTGGCACCAGGCTTAATCTTTGTACAATAATATTTAATAAGGACAATGGTTTATTACAGCCAAAGTCATGGAGACCAGACGTGGGAAACCAGAAAAGTTCTTGATTGATCAAGAAGGAGAGTTTGCCAATGACAGGTTTAGCTTCATCCTGATGATGAATGACATAATTGAAAGCTTTTTACCAGCAGATTCTGTGAAGGGAATTATATGGGCATTGATGGGAATACTATAAAATTTGAGTTCAGCCAAAGATCAACCACATTTAAGATCAACCAAACTACAATTAACAACTGTCCTTGTATAAGCAGTTCACCTAAATAATACACCTCAGATATTATAGTGCCCATTGATGAGCATCGAGATAAAATCCCCAGCTGCCTCCTGTGCTGTGGTGATCTTCCTATTTGAAAGGGGAATGCAGTTATTTCTATCTTTCCTGCACATTTGAAAGCTTTGCTAAGAAGTGGCCTTTTAGCAGGGCCAAGATCTCAGAGTAAATTCTGGAAAGCACTGAGTCATTACATAAGGTTGTACAAGTTGGAATTTAATTATCACACAGATTCACAGAATTATGACCGTGCAGAAGGAGGCCATTCAGCCCATCGTGTCCCTGCTGGCTCTGTTATCTTGTCTTGCTCTATTCTAATAGGGTGTAGGGCATGGCAAGGCTCAGAAGAGATAACTTGCAATGATAGTTTAGTGCTGATCAATAATGCCAATCAAACTGTTAAGGTTCACTTTTCCCAGTTAGTTGGAATTCCAAAATCACAAACTCTGAGCATCTGACAGAAGTGATCAGAGACTTTGCACCTTAGGTATCCATAGGTTGAATGTTCTGGGGTAGGGAATGCAGTTGGTCAAGATCTGGTAGTGATAATGTGATTGATTGTGATGTATTGGGTAGGCTTATCACATCTAAAGGCTAATTGTTCCCAGTGGATACATAATTGAGCATTATTCCAGCGGGAATGGAAGCATCAGCACGTGTGGGACATGGAAGAAAAGCAACAGGCCTGTTTAAAAGTTGATTAAATGTTCGGGGTGATGGAGAAGAAACAAGATTGAAGTACAGGCATTTGGGAATGAAGAAGATAGTGGGTGTAGTGGTAACACAGTACACAGTAACCTAGACTCATAGGCTGTGGGGGGCATGGATTTGAATCCTATTCCCACAGCTGGTGGAATTTCAATTCAATTTAAACAAATCTAGATTATAAAGTTTGTCTCAATAACAGTGACCATGACAACCACTATCAATTGCTGTAAAAACCCATCTGGTTCATAAATGTCCTTTAGGGAAGGTAAACTGTCATCCTTACCCTGGCCTGGTTCACGAATGACACCACAACAAAGCAGTGAACTTTTAATTGGCGATAACAAGGTGTGGAGCTGGACGAACACAGCAGGCCAAGCAGCATCATAGGAGCAGGAAAACTTGACGTTTCAGGCCTAGACTCTTCATCAGAAATGGGGGAGGGGAAGAGGGTTCTGAAATAAGTAGGGAGAGGGGGGAGGCGGATAGAAGATGGATAGAGGAGAGGATAGGTGGAGAGGAGACAGACAGGTCAAAGAGGCGGGGATGGAGCCAGTAAAGGTGAGTGTAGGTGGGGAGGTAGGGAGGAGATAGATCAGTCCAGGGAGGACGGACAGGTCAAGGGGGCTGGATGAGGTTGGTAAATAGGAGATGGGAGATGGGGATGCGGCTTGAGGTGGGAGGAGGGGATAGGTGAGAGGAAGAACAGGTTAGGAAGTCGGGGACGAGCTGGGCTGGTTTTGGGATGCGGTTGGGGGAGGGGAGATTTTGAAGCTTGTGAAATCCACATTGATACCATTGGGCTGCAGGGTTCCCAGGCTGGGTATGATTTGCTGTTCCTGCAGCCTTCGGGTTGCATCATTATGGCATTTCAGGCAGCCCAGGATGGACATGTCGTCTGAGGAATGGGAGGGGGAGTTGAAATGGTTCGTGACTGGGAGGTGCAGTTGTTTGTTGCGAACTGAGCTCAGGCCTGCTGTGTTCATCCAGCTCCACACCTTATTATCTGGGAGCTGGAGGAAGCCCGTTTTGGGTGGTGGGCACCAGTAAGTTTACTGTACTTACGGTTTTTAGTGCACAATAAAGCTGAGTAGAATTGTGAGTTCAGGTTGTGGAACCCTAACCCTAACCCTATCCCCAGACCTCCCCCTTACTGAGGACGATCGGTCAGTCCTCAGTAAAGGGCTCACCTTTGTCCCCCTCCACCCACATATCAATGAATACCACTCACGCTTGGATATTGAGCAGTTTTACCGCCGCCTCTGCCTCCACGCTTACTTCTTCAACCGGGAATCTAACCCTCCCTCTACTGACCCCTTCTCCTGCCTCCAACACAAGCCCTCCTCCTGGACGCCGCCCCAAGGCCTCCTACCCTCCCTCGACCTCTTCATCTCCAACTGCCGTCGAGACATCAATCGCCTCAACCTCTCTACCTCTCTCAAACACTCCAACCGCTCCCCCACAGAACGTGCACCCCTCCGCTCCCTAGGCTCCAATCCCAACCTCACCATAAAACCCGTGGACAAGGGTGGCGCAGTTGTAGTATGGCGCACTGACCTCTACATTGCTGAGGCCAGGCGCCAACTCTCCAACACCTCCTCCCACCGCCCCCTGGATCATGACTCCATCCCCGAGCACCAAACCATCATCTCCCAAACCATCCACAACCTCATCACCTCAGGTGACATCCCACCCACCGCCTCCAACCTCATCGTTCCCCAACCCCGCAGTGCCCGCTTCTATCTCCTTCCCAAAATCCACAAACCTGAATGCCCTGGTTGACCCATTGTCTCCGCCTGCTCCTGCCCCACCGAACTCATCTCCACCTACCTAGACTCCATTTTCACCTCCTTGATCCAGGAACTCCCTACCTACATCCATGACACCACCCACGCCCTCCACCTCCTCCAGAACTTCCAATTCCTCGGTCCCCAACACCTCATTTTTACTATGGATGTCCAGTCCCTATACACGTGTATTCCCCATGCAGATGGCCTAAAGGCCCTCCGCTTCTTCCTGTCCCGCAGAACTCACCAATCCCCCTTCAATGACACCCTCATCCGCTTAGCTGAACTCGTCCTCACCCTCAACAACTTCTCTTTCAATTCCTCCCACTTCCTACAGACAAAGGGGGTGGCCATGGGTACCTGCATTGGCCCAAGCTATGCCTGCCTCTTTGTAGGTTACGTGGAACAATCCCTCTTCCGTACCTACACTGGCCCTAAACCCCACCTCTTCCTCCGTTACATCAATGACTGTATCGGCGCCGCCTCGTGCTCCCATGAGGAGCTCGAACAGTTCACCCACTTCACCAACACCTTCCACCCCAACCTGAAGTTCACCTGGACCACCTCTAACACATCGCTCTCCTTCCTGGACCTCTCTGTCTCCATCTCGGGTAACCACCTTGAAACCGATGTCCATTTCAAGCCCACTGACTCCCACAGCTACCTGGAATACACCTCCTCCCACCCACCTTCCTGCAAAAATGCCATCCCCTATTCCCAATTCCTTCGCCTCTGCTGCATCTGCTCCCAGGATGAGGCATTCCACTCCCGCACATCTCAGATGTCCTCCTTCTTCAAGGACCGCAACCTTCCCCCCGCAGTGGTCGAGAACGCCCTCGACCGTGTCACCCGCATTTCCCGCAACTCATCCCTCACACACTGTCCCCGCAATAACAACCAAAAAAGAATTCCCCTCAAGCTCACGTACCACCCCACCAACCTCTGGATCCAACGCACCATCCTCCGACACTTCCGCCATCTGCAATCCGACACCACCTCCAAAGACATTTTTCCCTCCCCACGCTTGTCTGCTTTCTGGAGGGACCACTCCCTCCGTGACTCCCTTGTCTGCTCCACACTCCCCTCCAGCCCCATCACACCCGGCACTTTTCCCTGCAACCGCAGGAAGTGCTACACCTGCCCCTACACCTCCTCCCTCACCCCAATCCCAGGCCCCAAGAAGAACATAGAACATAGAACATAGAACAATACAGTGCAGAACAGGCCCTTCGGCCCTCGACGTTGCGCCGACCTGTGAACTAATCTAAGCCCATCCCCCTACACTATCCCATCATCATCCATATGCTTATCCAAGGACTGTTTAAATGCCCCTAATGTGGCTGAGTTAACTACATTGGCAGGCAGGGCATTCCACGCCCTTACCACTCTCTGATTAAAGAACCTGCCTCTGACATCTGTCTTAAATCTATCACCCCTCAATTTGCAGCTATGCCCCCTCATACTAGCCGACGTCATCATCCTAGGAAAAAGACTCTCACTGTCCACCCTATCTAATCCTCTGATCATTTTGTAGGTCTCTATTAAATCCCCTCTTAGCCTTCTTCTCTCCAATGAGAACAGACCCAAGGCCCTCAGTCTTTCCTCATAAGAACTTCGCTCCAGACCAGGCAACATCCTGGTAAATCTCCTCTGCACCTTTTCCAATGCTTCCACATCCTTCCTGTAATGGGGCGACCAGAACTGTACGCAATATTCCAAGTGAGGCCGCACTAGCGTTTTGTACAGTTGCAGCATGACATCACGGTTCCGGAACTCAATCCCTCTACCAATGAAACCTAACACACCGTATGCCTTCTTAACAGCACTATCAACCTGGGTGGCAACTTTCAGGGATCTATGTACCTGGACACCAAGATCCCTCTGCACATCCACACTACCAAGAATCTTTCCATTGACCTAGTATTCCGCCTTCCTATTATTCTTCCCAAAGTGCATCACCTCACATTTATCTGCATTGAACTCCATTTGCCACCTTTCAGCCCAATTCTGCAGTTTATCCAAGTCTCCCTGCAACCTGCAACATTCTTCCACACTGTCCACCACTCCACCGACTTTAGTGTCATCTGCAAACTTACTAACCCATCCACCTATGCCTGCGTCCAAGTCATTTATAAAAATGACAAACAGCAGTGGTCCCAAAACAGATCCTTGTGGCACACCACTAGTAACCGGACTCCAGGCTGAATATTTTCCATCAACCACCACTCTTTGGCTTCTTTCAGAAAGCCAGTTTCTAATCCAAACTGCTAAATCTCCCTCAATCCCATGCCTCCGCATTTTCTCCAAGACTTTCCACATCAAGTAGATGTTCACCTGCACATCTGCCAATGTGGTATACTGCATCTGCTGTACCCGTTGTGGCCTCCTCTACATCAGGGAAACCAAGCGGTGGTTTGGGCACTGGTTTGCAGAACACCTGTCCTCAGTTCGCAACAAACAACTGCACCTCCCAGTTGCGAACCATTTCAATTCCCCCTCCCATTCCTCAGACGACATGTCCATCCTGGGCCTCCTGCAATGCCACAATGATGCCACCCGAAGGCTGCGGGAACAGCAACTCATATTCAGCCTGGGAACCCTGCAGCCCAATGGTATCAATGTGGAGTTCACAAGCTTCAAAATCTCCCCTCCCCCAACCGCATCCCAAAACCAGCCCAAGCTCGTGCCCGCCTCCCTAACCTGTTCTTCCTCTCAGCGATCCCCTCCTCCCACCTCAAGCCGCACCCCCATCTCCTATCTACTAACCTCATCCCACCCCTTGACCTGTCCGTCCTCCCTGGACTGACCTATCTCCTCCGTACCTCCCCACCTACATTTACCTTTACTGGCTCCATCCCCACCTCCTGGACCCGTCTGTCTCCTCTCCACCTATCCTCTCCTCTATCCATCTTCTATCCGCCTCCCCCTCTCTCCCTATTTATTTCAGAACCCTCTTCCCCTCCCCCATTTCTGATGAAGGGTCTAGGCCCGAAACGTCAAGCTTTCCTGCTCCTATGATGCTGCTTGGCCTGCTGTGTTCATCCAGCTCCACACCTTGTAATCTCGGATTCTCCAGCATCTGCAGTACCTATTATCTCTAATACAACTTTTATTTGGCCACAGGGTCAATTGAGGATGGGCAACAATTGACTTGCCACCAACACCCACATCTCATTGAAGAATAAACCAGAAAATATTAAAAAAAAGTGTAAGCATTGATAGAAGGTCAAGAATTGACTCTGGTATCAGAAAATGGCCACAAGGCCAACAGAGATGCTACCATAGACAAACAGGAAGATCCCACAGCAGTATGCTCCCAGACATAAAAGTAGAAGAAGAGTTTGTGGTTGGAATTGATTCATTGACATTCCTGAGTTGATCAAGCTGGCTCTTTGTGCATTCATCCATGCTCTTCCAGCTCACATAGTCATTGGTCAGTCAGGGTCACTGATCCACACCTTGGAGCAAGTGTGTGCTGACATCATATTTCCTGGGCTGTGTCACTTTTCCAGCCATGCTCTCCCATGATCCCAATATCTTAACAATTTCACACTCCTCCCAAAGGTTTCAAATTTGGACAATGTTGAGTGTTGAGTGTCTTTAATCATTCATCTACAGTTACTTTATTGGAACAGTTGGGGAAACTGTGCAGCAGTACAGTGGCTCAGTGGTCAGCACTGCTGCCTCATGGTTCCAGGGACCTGGGTTCAATACCTGCCTTGGGCAACTGTCTATGTGGAGTTTGCATATTCTCCCTGTGTCTGTGTGGTTTTCTGTCAGGTGCTCAGTTTCCTCCTGATGTGCAAGTTAGGTGGATTGGCCATGGTAAATTGCCCATAGTGTTCAGGGATGTGCAGGCTAGACAGATTAGCCATAGGAAATGTAGGGTTACAGGGATAGGGTAGGGGGATGGGTCTGAGTGGGATGCTCTTCAGAGGCTTAGTTGGTGTGGACCCATTGGGCCAAATGGCCTGTTTCCACACTGTAGGGCTTCTATGGTAGGGTGATAGGTCTGGGTGGGGTACTCTTCTTTGGGCCAAGTTTCCACACTGTAGGGAATTCTACAATGAAATGGTGTGTTCTTGGAGAAGGATCATGGCTCCTTTGCCATGAATCTGAGTTCATGTCCACCCATTCCTCTGATTCACTTTACTCTTTCCCTCACCTTGCCCTTCCCATTCTCCAATCTGCTCACTTTCACCTTACCGTCTCTCATCTGGTGAGGGTCTTCCTTGAGGCTAGGTGCTTGCATGGACTGGGTCAGAAAGACTGATATTTTGAACATTTCACTTTATTATTTTTCTCATTTATTCCTATGACCTATAATGTTGTACTGTTTATTTCTTTACTTTTCTAATTTTATTTTTGTTTCATAAGAATTCGATTTTAAGTATCTGTACCTAGATACCTTTGTATCTAAAATGGTGCTGTAATGCAGCGACTGTAAACTTTTCACTTTACTCGACATATGACAATAAAGGGCAGCATGGTGGCTCAGTGGTTAGCACTGCTGCCTCACAGTACCAGGGACCCAGGTTCAATTCCACCCTCAGGTGAAAGTCTGTGTGGAGTTTGCACATTCTCCCCATGTCAGTGTGGGTTTCCTCCCACAGTCCAAAGATGTGCAGGTTAGGTAGATTGGCTAAGCTAAATTGCCTGTAGTGTTCAGGGGTCTGTAGATTAGGTGGGTAAAGGGGGGATGGGTCTGGGTGGGATGCACCAAGGGTTGGTGTGAACTTGTTGGGCTGAAGGGCCTGTTTCCACACTGTAGGGATTCTATGGTTCTAAAGCTAATTCAATTCAATCTTCTTGCACTCCCCAATCTCCTCTTTGCCTTTCTTCAATACTGCTGTCTTTAATTATTTGTGTATTTTAGCCACATTCAGTGTTTTAGTTTTGCTTTGGCCTGACATGTTTAGATAATATTCATTGCAGACTATCTGCCAACCATTTACCTTCCCACAGTCTGTCTCACCATCAGAATTCTCTCTTCCCTCTGCTCTGCTCTGTGTCCCTCATTCTTTTGAGCTCACATTGATCATCAATTCTGCATCAGGTTTTCCACTCACTGTCCTCAAATACCTCTGTCTCCCTTCACATCATAAGATCATAAGAGACAGGAATAGGCCATTCAGTCCCTTGAGTCTGCATAGCTATTTGAAAAGATCATGGCGGATCTGATCGTGGCCTCAACTTCTCTTTCCTGTCTGGCTCCACACAACACCGCCTCCCCAATATCCACATCCCCCCACCCCCACCCATCCACCACACCTCACAACCAACTCCAACCCTGGCGCACAGGTGTAAATCTAACCCTTTATTTCCTCTTTTCAACAGACAGGACTCATGTTTCTTTTTATCAGTGCATTCATGCATGCAAAACACATTAAGAAAATATCATCTACATCTTCATCAGAAGTACTATGGTTTGATACTACTCCTACAGGTAAGAAGCTACCAATTCATTCTTTCTTCAAGTGATACCTTCAATTTAAAGATTTGTACACTTTTCAATTGTTATCTCTGTGTATAACTCTCATTCCAAGGTAGTCCACATGGCTATATTATTCAAACATGTTCAAACTCAGACACATTATCTAATCATAGTCCAACTAAAACATGTGACTAAGTTATCCAATCATAATAGAAGTTCACAACTGAAACAGGTATTACATACTTGTTGTTACAGGAAATCTATACTGCTTGTTTATCTCCCTATCAGCCCATCGTATTGCCTATGCTGTCTATTTTCCCTGCGACTAGGGTGGCACGGTGGCTCAGTGGTTAGCACTGCTGCTGCAAAGTGCCAGGGACCCAGGTTCAATTCCAGCCACTGTCCAGGTGGAGTTTGTACATTCTCCCTGTGTCTGCGTGGGTTTCCTCTGGGTGCTCTGGTTTCCTCCCACAGTCCAAAGATGTGCAGTTTAGGTGGATTGGCTATGTTAAATTGCCCGTAGTGTTCAGGGATGTGTAGATTAGGTGGGTTACAAGGGGACAGGTGTGGGTGGGATGCTCTGAGGTTCGGTGTGGACTTGTTGGGCCGAAGGGCCTGTTTCCACACTGTAGGGATTCTATGACTCCCTTGTCAATCAGAAAATCTGCCTTACCCAGGCTTGAACATCTCCAATAAGCCACCCTGCACTGGTCTCTGAAGAAGAAAGTTCCAAATGTTAATGACTCTCTGAAAGAACAAGTTTATTCTCAATCAGCCATCTTCACTGTGAGACCCCTTTATTCTGATAATGTGCCTCCTGGTTCTGGACTCTTGCACTAGGGGAACATCCCCTGTCAGACTCCTTTACATTTCAATTGGAACACTTCCAGTGACCCCTAGGAATTGACCTAGACATCCTTCTCTGAACTGCTTCCAATGTTACATTGGGAGATCCTAACTGAACACAGTGCTGCAGGCACAGGGTGATTGGAATGAACAATGCTCCTTTCTGATTAGAGTCCCCCCAGGTATAGAATCACAGTGATTGCTCCCATGGAACCTGGATATTAGAAACTGTTCAGGATTATGATATTAACGTGCTGAAGAAGTTCAGACAGAGATGGCCCAATTCCAGGATCCTCTCAAGATTCATTCAGACTGATACAGCGCAACATCACAGCCAATCTCCTTCCAGGCAGCAGATGGAGTCAGAGACTGGCTCAGAGTCTATAACTGGGAAGTGGCTGTCACTGCAAGCTGAGTGAAAGTTGAACAAGACATAGAGATGGATAAAATAATGATTTATTAATGATTACTGGGGTGGCACGGTGACTCAGTGGTTGGCACTGCTGCCTCACTGTACCAGGTACCCAGGTTCAATTCCAGCTTTGGGCAACAGTGTGGAGTTTGCACATTCTCCCCAGGTCTTGAGTGGGTTTCCTCCAGGTGCTCCGGTTTACCTCCCACAGTCCAAAGATGTGCAGGTTAAGTGGATTGGCCATGCTAAGTTGCCCATAGTGTCTGGGGGATGTGCAGGCTAGGTGGATTAGTTAAGGGAATGCAGAGTTGCAGGGATACAGTGGGTCTGTGTTGGATGCAGTTCAGATGGTCACTGTGAATTTGATGGGTCAATCTGCTTCCATGCTGTAGGGACTCTATGATTAATTCATGGGATGAGGCTATCGCTGACTGGACTGTTTATTGTCTATCCCTAAATACTTGGTGAAGAACATGGTGAGCTGCATTTTTGAACCACTGCAGTCCCTGTCCTGTAGGAATACCCACAATGCCATTAGGGAGGGAATTCCAGGAACAGCAATGTGTTTCCAAGTAAGCAGAGTGGGTGGCTTGGTGGGGGGGGGGGGGGGGATCTCACAGGTGGTTCTGTTCCCATGACTCTGCTGCCTTTGTCCTTCAAGATGGATGTGGTTGTGGGTTTAGAAGGTACTGTCTGAGGATCTTTGGTGAACTGCTGCTGTGTATCTTGTAGCTAGTACACACTGCTGCTACTAAGCATCGGTGGTGGAGGGAGTGGATGTTTGTAGATGTAGTGCCTATCATGCAGGCTGCTTTGTCCTGAATGGTGTCAAGCTTCTTGAGTGTTGTTGGAGTTGCCTCCATCCAGGCAATTGGAGAGTATTCCATCACATTCCTGACTTGTGCCTTGTAGATGGGGGATAGGCTTTGGGGAATCAGGAGGTGAGTTACTTGCTGCAGTATTCGTAGTGTCTGACCTGCTCTTGTAGCCACTATGTTTATGTGGTAAGTCCAGCTGAGTTGTTGTCAATGGTAACCCCAAGGATGTTGAGAGTGGAGGTTTCAGTGATGGTAACATCATTGGATGTCAAGGGGTGATAATTAGATTGTCTTATTTTGGATAAAAACTGAAAGAGCTATGGGTGCTGTAAATTGGGAACAAAAACAAAGTTGCTGGAAAAGCTCAGCAGTTCTGGCAGCATCCGTGAAAGAAAAAACAGAGTTAACGTTTCGGGTCTGGTGACCCCTCCTCG
>JAHRHZ010000140.1:53000576-53040961 GCA_024137785.1 Ginglymostoma cirratum | reverse complement strand
GTGTGTGAGAGTGTATGTCTGTGTGTATGAGTATGTATGAGCACAATTGTGTATCCTTAGTGGCTGAGAAGGATGCCAGCTAATTATTATTTGATTGTGGACTGAAATGGGAAAAGAACTGTTTTAAAAACCAAGGATTGTCGAAGGATTACTGCATTTTTTTTAGAGCAAGGAACCAGATACTCATTGTAAGTTAACAAGCATGGGGCTGGATGAACACAGCAGGTTAAGCAGCATCATAGGAGCAGGAAAACTTGACGTTTCGGGCCTAAACCCTTCATCAGAAATGGGGGAGGGGAAGAGGGTTCTGAAATAAATAGGGAGAGAGGGGGAGGCGGATAGAGGATGGATAGAGGAGAGGATAGGTGGAGAGGAGGCAGACAAGTCGAAGAGGCGGGGATGGAGCCAGTAAAGGTGAGTGTAGGTAGGGGGGTAGGGAGGAGATAGGTCAGTCCAGGGAGGACGGACAGGTCAAGGGGGCGGGATGATGTTAGTCGATAGGAGATGGGGGTGTGGCTTGAGGTGAGAGGAGAAACAGGTTAGGGAGGTGGAGATGAGCTGGGCTGGTTTTGGGATGCGGTTGGGGGAGGGGAGATTTTGAAGCTTGTGAAATCCACATTGATGCCATTGGGCTGCAGGGTTCCCAGGCTGAATATGATTTGCTGTTCCTGCAGCCTTTGGGTGGCATCATTGTGGCATTGTAGGAGGCCAAGGATGGACATGTCATCTGAGGAATGGGAGGGGGAGTTGAAATGGTTCGCGACTGGGAGGTGCAAGGACAGCAACTTCCCCCCCACAGTGGTCGAGAACGCCCTCGACCGTGTCTCCCGCATTTCCCGGAACACATCCCTCACGCCCCGTCCCCGCAACAATAACCAAAAAAGAATCCCCCTCGTCCTCACATACCACCCCACCAACCTCCGGATCCAACGCATCATCCTCTGACACTTCCGCCATCTGCAGTCAGACCCCACCACCAAAGACATCTTTCCCTCCCCACCCTTATCTGCCTTCCGGAGGGACCACTCCCTCCGCGACTCCCTTGTCCTCTCCACACTCCCCTCCAGCCCCACCACACCCGGCACTTTTCCTTGTAACCGCAGGAAGTGCTACACCTGCCCCCACACCTCTTCCCTCACCCCAATCCCAGGCCCCAAGAAGACTTTCCACATCAGGCAGAGGTTAAAAAATAAATTCGCAACAAACAACTGCTCCTCCCAGTCGTGAACCATTTCAACTCCCCCTCCCATTCCTCAGATGACATGTCCATCCTTGGCCTCCTACAATGCCACAGTGATGCCACCCGAAGGCTGCAGGAACAGCAAATCATATTCAGCCTGGGAACCCTGCAGCCCAATGGCATCAATGTGGATTTCACAAGCTTCAAAATCTCCCCTCCCCCAACCGCATCCCAAAACCAGTCCAGCTCATCTCCACCTCCCTAACCGGTTTTTCCTCTCACCCCAAGCCACACCCCCATCTCCTATCTACTAACATCATCCCGCCCCCTATTTATTTCAGAACCCTCTTCCCCTCCCCCATTTCTGATGAAGGGTTTAGGCCCGAAACGTCAAGTTTTCCTGCTCCTATGATGCTGCTTGACCTGCTATGTTCATCCAGCCCCATGCTTGTTATCTCGGATTCTCCAGCATCTGCAGTACCTTTTATCTCCTCTACTCATTGTAAGTAATGTTTACACTGTTGCTGGTTCAATCACTATGGAAGTCTGGTTACAGATAAGCTGGGATTGTGTACAAATGAAGATTTGGCCAGCAACAAACGGCCGATTGTTCTGCAGAATATTTACCAGCTATGAACGAAAGACTTCCTGCCTGCCAACCAACAATTATGTGATTTGCTCCCAGGTACCTGAACAGCTTAGGTGTGTAAATATTTGAATGAGAAGCATTTGGACATCTGGAAAGGAAGAAGTGGTGTTTTTGCTCTGCATCAAAATCCATCTTCAATCTGAAAAAAGCCAGTTTATATTTTCTCTCAGTAATTGCTGTCTCTCTTAACCAGTAAGCCAGAGACTTTCCAAATGTGAACCAGCCAAATGGACTGTCTCAGTGAACCCTGTGGTCAGGGAGAACTGAACTGCCTTCCCAGTTTTTCTCTCTGCCCATCACACCCATTCTTTTTTCTGCTCCAATGTATGTGTGTGGTGAGTTCCAGTTTTAATTGGCATAGTTTATGTCAACAGTTCATAATTGTTTATCTGTAGCTAGAATCTATTTGCAATAAATAGTGTAGGTAGTAGAATGTCCCTTCTGAATAAAATTACAGCTCTTCTTGGGCAGTGAAAGCAGCATTGGCCAACTGAACAGCATGCAAGGATAATTGGCCAACTGAACAGCATGCTGGGAAGATAACTGAGATAGGAAGCCAAGAAATCAGCAGAATTCACTGTCAAATTGGGTCAAGCGAGACAGATATGCAAACCATTTCCCTTGATTGACTATATTGAATAGGTGTTGATGGAATAATGCTGTGCAGTTTTGAATGAAACAATAGATCAGAGTTTTGATAGAAATGCTTTTGAGACAGGGCCTGGCTCCTCGGGTCAGTTCAACTAATGGGGAAATTACAATATCCATTACTGTCTTTTGTAACAACTTTTCGTGGGACAGGAAAGTCATTTATGTGGAGGAACTGAATTATGTAAATAACATCGCTGGAACTATGCAGCAGGAATCTGCATGTTGAATTCCGAGCCGACATAGTAAACTATATTAAGCCACTGTACTTGGGGATAACCTGGAGACCTGTATTTAAAGGCGCCACTCAAATCAGAGGGACTGACACTGCGGAGACAATGTCAGCCCAAGAAGCAGGATCCTTGGGAGCAAGGAGAACAGACTCAGCCTCAGTTTGGCTGCTGTAACCAGGGTAGTATCAACTTCTTTACCATCTTGCACTTACAAAGCAGATTTTAAACCAGTGTAAGAAAATAGTGATTTAAGAATTGCAAGGTTACTCAGGAAAACAGAGGTAAAGACAGGTTTCATAGAATTGCACGTTTACATCTTGTGTTTCAAAGACAATAAACCACATCTCATGACAAACAATCTCTCATTATTAGTGGAAAATGATTCCCAGTAACTAAGCAAGTAAATCAGGGACATAATAGTAATTCTTGTTTAGGTGCAGAATTTCTGTCTGCCAACCAACTCTAAAAGAGATTGGAGATTTCTGCGTACTTTTGTTAAATATTTAACTTTTGTGATGACTCTGAGATTAGAGGATCTTGATTTTCAGTGCAGCATCTCATTGAGGCATAACATTTCATCAATTTCTTTACTTCAGCTCAGCTTTTAAACATCAGGACTGCCCTACACAGTCCTGACAGTACATTTCACAAACTGTGCAAGAGACCAAGTGAGTGACAGCAAAGAGATCAGTTGTGTGTTGCTGGGGAGAGAAATGTAACACTGGACAATAGTGCCTCCTGTTATCACTGTGGTCATGCAACTTCTACCATCAGGCACTGACTGGGGGCATCTGGATTACTATGATATTGCCACAACACTACCATAGGCTCTTGGAGAGAAAATAGCAAGAGAACTAGCATAGGCACACTGAACAATGGAGCATTATGAATTGTGAACAAGACAAAACTTGACCCTAAAGGAAGGAATGAGACAAGACAAAAGGAAGGCATAATAACTGAAGTTCTAATTGTTGAGTTGTAGTTCCATTCTTGTATGTTGTCCTTTCCTACTGCTGTTTCTGGAGTGGTTTGGCCCCATTTGACTAGTTTACCCTGAACCTTGGCATTATTTCATAAGACCCAATTTGTTTAATTAAGATTATTATCACATTCCTTTTCCAGAGGCTAATGAACCAAGCAATTTACAGATATTGGTCAACATTGATTCACTGAGCACAATCTAAGCCTACCATTCTCCTGAGATCCACCCTAAAGAATTCACTTTTATCAATTTGACCTTGTGCCCTAGTTCCCTTTTCTCTTTTGACTTATGGGTTGTGGGTCAGCAGTTACAGCCCATCCTAACTGCCCTTGAGAAGGTGGTGTTGAGCTGCCTTCTGCTTGCTGATAATATTGAGGTCTAAGGCTATGAGTTGCTCACTCAAGTGAATTGTACAGTTTCCCAGTTGAAATCAGAGTGTCCCCTGACTTCTGTGTTCTGTGAGTATCAAGAGGTTATGTTTCCTGAGTGATGGTCCATCTACATGAGTTACATGAATTCTCAAGGGCCTTTAAGCTTTGTTTACTGAAGGACAGTGGGGAAGTTTGGAAGTTGCCATATCAGCCTATCCTCATTATCATGTCTTGGAAGCAGAGTCTGATTTGCAAATCACCACCAAAATTAGTCACATCAATATTAGGAGGTTCACTGAGGGAATGACTTTCCGGTTTTAAAACATAACTACAGGCCACCGGAGGCCTGTCTCAATTCTATGATGGTAAAACCTGACAAGGTTACAGACAATGAACTGAAGGATGCGGGAAAAAGCACCTCAGGGAGGTGAAATAAACAATTCGGGCAAAGAGCAGCAGATTGATATTAAAAAAGTCATGCATTTGTATAGTGCCTTTCATAATACTAGACATCTCAAAGTGCTCTACAGCTACTGAAGTTTGAAGTATTGTTACTGTTGTAAAGTAGGAATTTGCTTATAGCAGGGTCACACAGACAGCAACATGATAATATCCTTGCTCTTACAATTTAGAAATAAGTATTAGCCAAGCCTGCACTTCTTCAAGCAGTACCACAAGGTTTTCTACATTCATCCGACTGATGTTAACTTCTAATCTTTGTGCTTAAATCCTAGGAGAATGGGTCTTGAATCAAGAACCTCCTAGCCCAGAGGCAAGAGAGCCCAGAGTCTCCTCTGGCATATACAGGGTCGCTGGTAGTATGTAACCTCCTGAGTCTCACCAAACACAGGAGTTAGGGAATACTCTGGTATCAACTGGGAAATGGTACAACTTCCTCAAACCAGAAACAGCCCATAGATCAGTTTCCTGTGCAGTCCCCAGATGTTCGGATTGTCTTCCACCCTTGTGTATTATTTAAAACAGAACCTTGTCTCTCAGCTGCAATGTGGTGATGTTATTGTGGGTACTTTGCATTAGATCAGTAACCTAGTCAAATAATTACCCAGCAAACAGGCTTTCAGAGCCCACTGCAGCTTCTGAAATTGTGGTTCTAGCAACAGCAAGAGGCTATTGGTGCTGGCTGTCTGGAAATCCAGAATTCCCAGGCTCATGTTTCTGTCCTGCATTTGCTGCAATGTTCCAGCAAAGCCCAGTATAAGCTGCAGAAACAGTGCTTTACTTTCTGTTTAAGTGCTTCAGGACAATTCAACAACATCAAACTATGAATACTTTCCTGCATTGTGATACTCAGGTTGATCCTCCCATCCCCGCTGTCTGTAATTTACAGTTTTTCATTGTCTTGCTTTCAATCAGAATTCAGTTTTATTCTATTCCTACTCTGGATCTACTCCAAGTCTTCTCTACAAACATTCCCACTCCTTTTGTTATGTGACACCTCTGATCTCTAATCTCCCCTCACCTTTTTCTGAACTTCCTTTATGTTTCACTTGCTCCTCCTCCATTTCCAACAGTGTGAAGACTGCCTGTTGATTTACTACCAGTGCTGCAGGGTGGCAAAGATTCTGTAAAATGCTCAGAAAGAGCTCAAAGTGGTAGTAGTATTCAGGGGAGAACCGAGCGGGGAGGTGAAGGGGTAAGGCAATGGGTCAGAGCAGAGGCAGGGATGGGAGGCAGGGAGTCTTGTAGAAGGCTCTGTCATGTCATGGTTGCCATCTGCACAGTCAACTGGTAGCCATCTTTACCAGCCATCTTGGCCATTGACCACTCACATTCCTCAGCATGATCCCCATCACTTTTCTGCCCCTTTCTTCAGTTTTGATAAAGAGTCATTAGACTCGAAATGTTGCCTTGGTTTCTCTCCACATATGCTGTCAGAACCGAGTTCTCCAGCATTTTCTGCTCTCAATCTCTGCAAAAACAAGTGAGTCAACGCCTTTCTCTAAAACCCTCAAATATGTTTTGTTTTACCCCTGCTTGATTGCTAATGCAATCCTTCTATAAGCCCTGATTGTACCTGCCTGCACCACACTCTCAGATACTGTATTCCATGTCCTAAACACTCCTTATTCTAAACAATCTTTCTCATGTCACTATTTTGCTGACCTGTGCAACTAGCTTTTGGTACCTTCACCTATCGGAACGTTTCTCCCTATCATGTCTCCACATCACTCCTAATTTAGGACAAACCTCCTCACACTATTCTCCAAGGAAAACAGTCTCAACTCCTCCAAATAATCCATGTGCCTCCAGCTCAGGTTGAACCAGTGTTTCTAAAGATTGAACAGATCTTCTTTGCTATGGTACTCAATGCCTCTGTTTACAAGATCACGCACGCTGTTTCAATTGTACTCATCCGAGCACCTGCCAAAAAGATTCCACAGTACTTTATGGAACTTTGCTGCAGTTAATCTAAATGATCATAGTTACGCAGTGCTGGGCCCTTCTTAAAGCTGAGTATATAGTGTTTGGCGAGTGATAAGTGAAGAGTAATTTGAATGGATAATGTGGTCCAAGTTTGCAAATAGAACATCAAACCTACAGGTCAGACTAAATGACAGCAACGGTTCTCAGCACACAGTGATTGCCTTCACGAACATTATTCCCAGCACATGGCATTGTCCAGGAGATGCTCCATTCCCAGAATAGGGCAATGTGTAGAGAACACCCCAGCAGGAACACCATTCCAGAAGGAGCTAAGGTGTAGCGGTAATGTCCCCGAGTTCACAGACTCAAATCCCACCTCTGTGGAACTTGAATTAATGAACACATAACTGAAAAGCTAGTCTCAGTAACAGTGGCCATGACAGTTATCATCGATTATTGTTCAAAACTTTCCTGTTTCACTAATGCTCTTTAGGGGAGGAAATCTGCTATCCTTATCCGGTTTGGTCTACATACAACTCCAGACTCTCAGCCACGTGAGCCCCTCAGGTCCACAGCATTTAGGGATGAGCCTTGTCAGTGATGCTTACATCCCACTCAAGTATAAGAAAGCTGCCACTGACCAGTGAATGCCCTTTCAAGCACTGGGCATTCAGGATGTTCTGGCACAGTGCCCCAATGGTTTCCCAACAGTTTCAACACAGGGGGGTTAATCTGTCGATGGAGGGCTGTTTAGAATTTGAAAAGAATCGACAGCTGGGAAGTGAGATTAAGGTGAAATTAATAGCAATTTCATTGTCTTGTATTCTTTTATTGTGATTAGGTTCAGGTTACAAACAGTTTCCACTTCAATTCCATGTCAGAATTTCACTCCTGACCAACTCTGTAAATATCAGGCCATGAGCCAATAGCTTTAGGATCAGACCCTCATTAATACAGTGCAGGTCAGCAACACAGAGCAGCCCCAAGAAAGAGAGGGTAGAGTTCTCGGGGCTAGTGAGATAGGTTTGGGGGCAGAGAGGTGTTGTTCAGGGAGAGAAAGGCAGGATTTGAGTGCAGAGTGGCAAGGTTCACGTAAGGGACAGGATTTGGGTGAGGCTGGGGGTGGGATTCTAGGGAGTCAGGAGTACAGTTTGGATGTGGGGGGGGGGGGGAGAGCGAGAGCAGTGGTTGGGGATCCAGCGCTGTGCAGTGATTACTTGATACTGAACAGGAGTTTCACTGTGGCATTTCCTTTTGATTTCTCAGTTTCTGGCAGTCTATTTTTCAGTGACTCTCAGAGGCCTGACCTTCCTGGCTGCTTCAAGGACAGAGCGGATATCAACAGCGTCACCAAACTCCTTCTCACGGTGCTCCAGGAGGACTCCCTGTGTGAATACAATAGCAGCTGAGACCAAGGCCAAGAGCAGGAGACAATCTGGTTCCTCCCCTTACTCCTCTCCTCTTCCCAACCCCTTCCCCTCACCTCTCTGTCAAATTCCCCCTTCCTCACATCTCTGACCAACCCACTCCCCTCACCCATCACCCTTCCTCGTTCATTGCCCTCTCCCACTCCCCATCATTTCCCTCACTCCCACAAACCCTCCTATTCACCCACTGTCCTCAACAAAGGATAGAACGCAGATATAGTAAAGCACTTAGCAAGACAGCGGGGAGGTGATGGCCTAGTGGTATTATCGCTGGACTATTAATCCAGAGACCCAGACATTGTTCTGGGGACATGGGTTCAAATCCCACTATGGCAGATGGTGGAATTTGAATGCAATAAATATCTGGAATTAAGAATCTAATGATGACCGTGAATCCATTGTCAATTGTTGGAAAAACCATCTGGTTCACTAATGCCCTTTAGGGACGGAAACTGCCATCCTTACCTGGTCTGGCCTACATGTGATTCCAGACCCACAGCAATGCGGTTGACTCTTAACTGCCCTCTGGGCAATTAGGGATGAGCAATAAATGCTGCCTAGTCAGTGACACCCTCATCCCGTGAATGAATAAAGAAAACAAAATGGAACATGTGCCGTAATTGCAAAGAGGCAGTGTATGCAGGAGAGAAGATTTGCTACAATTGTACAGGGTGTTTCATAGAAGGTTCACGACACTTATTCCCGGGATGAAGAGATGGCCTTATGAGAAAGGGTTGAGCAGTTTGGGCCAACACTGATTGATGTTTAGAAAGGTGATCTTATTAAAACCGTTAAGAAACTGATAAGGGGGGAAATGACAGGATATATACCTAGAGGGAATAACCTCAAGGGATATCTAGAATGAAAGGGAACAATTTAAAAATAAGGGGTCTTCCACTGAAGATGAATGATAGGGGACAAATTTGTCCTCTCAGTGGGTCATTAATTTTTGAACTTCTCTTCCTCAGAGAGCAGTGGAGGACTGATTATTGGACATGTTCAATGCTGAGTGAGACAGATTTCTCATTAACGGAGCTAAAGGTAATGGGGACCCTGCAGAAGTGGAGTTCAGGTCACATTCGCATCAGCTGTGAACTTATTGAGTAGTGGTACAGGTTGATAGGGCTGAATGGTCTACTCCTGCTCCTTAGAATCTTACACGATCGCCCTTGAATTTGGAAGCTGAGAGAAGAGCTGTATTGGTGGGGGTTAGGGAAATGTCCATGGACAATGACATCAATAGTTTGTATTGCGATAGAGGACTTCCTTCACAGATAACTGAGCCAGGCAACTGTCTTCGGGGCAACTCACTATTCATCTCTAACCCTGTCCATCCACCGTCATCCTTCTCCCTTTCTCACTTCTCTTCACTGTTTATATTCCCCTGGCTCCAAACCAGATGCATTTTAGTCAAAACTAAAGGCTTTTAAACTGTTAGCTTAAAATTAATTGGGCTAACTGCCAAAAATGCTTTCTTTTCTTTGATTTTAATTTCATTAAATTCTCAATCTTTGCTCAAATTTGGCTTTCAAATTTCTGGATTTGTCTGGGAATCAAGCTTATGTTTCTGCACTGGACTGCACTCAACTTCATTGGAATGCACAGGACTACGATGGGTTGCAGTGAACTGCATTGGGTTTTACTGGGGCCTCACTAGGCTCAGCTGCTCTATTGCTTATATTTTAAAGTGACTTAATTTAGCATCATCCATCGACACTCCTGTCATCTGTTGGATCTATGACATTGTTAACCATGCTTTCCAGATCAGCTGTCCTCAGATTCCTAGCTAGGACATCACGTCTTTCAATATTTGTCTCCAGTCTCTGAATTTTGTAATTCTGGGCAACCTTCCACAATTTTCTGCCCCCTAACTATTGCTGCACACTCCTAGACCCACATTCCAACAGGAATATGTCCCTCCTTGTGTCACATGGTTTCTAGCAACCTTGCCCTCTACACCAAAATACAAACCTGGATGAGAGTTCTTGATAGTGCATGCCAATTTCATACTCCATCAACTGTGATCTCTGGCCTCATCACTGATGTCCTGCTTTTATCTCCTCTCTATTCTATCTTTATTACAGGGTCATACCATCCTTATCTTGATACATAATTTGAATTTGCTTCAGTTCATTCCAGTCGGCAGTTGGCAGAGACAAACCTGTCACTTCAGTTCCCACTTTCCTTCTTTGCCCCTTATGAGCCCCAGCTGCCTTGCCCCCTGGGTGAAGGGGGCAATAACATTTAGTCAGGCAGAATGATGCGGTCTTTATGCCTCAGCCATGGCGGGCGGGGGAATGCAGTGAGCAATGACAAGTTAATCCTTTGGAGCACCCCTTCCCCCACCCTAGCCCTCCTGCCAATTCCACAATCCCCCCAACTCTGTCTCTTGTCAGTGGCATTCCAGGTCAGAAAGGTCAGAGTGTGAGCGAGGTTGAGAATTAAAATGACAGGTCACACAGGGCTCAGGTACATGTTTATGGACTGAATGGATGTGTTCCTCAAAGCAGTCACCCAGTCTGCGAATGGCTTTCCTAATGTAGAGGGAACCACATCATGAGCAGAGAATACAGCATACAACAGTGAAAGAAATAGAAATAAATTTCTGTTTCACTGGAAAATATGTTTGAAGCATTGCATTGTGAGAAGGGAGGAGGTGGAAGAGAGGTCTTGCATGTCCTGCACGCCATAGAGAAAGAAATGGCAGCATTGGGTTGACTGAGAAAAGAACTAGTGAATCAGGGAGGCAACAGTCCTTTCAGAATTCTGGGAGAGGATGGGAAGATGTGTTTGGGAATTGATAGGATAAAGCTCCTGGAATTGAGGGGAAGGGTGAGAACAGAAGAGCATTAAAACAGAGTGGGCACAGTACGGTACCCTGTTAACCATGGTGGACAGATTCTTTTGTTGCGGGCAAAGAAAGACAGACATTGTGGAAATGTGAATATGGAAGGCTGCATCATCCAAACAAACGTAACAGAGACTTGAGTAACTGGTTAAAATAGAGCAGAGGTTTTCAGAAAGTGTATCGAAGGTAACTGTGGAAGCACTGGGCTTATGATGCCAACCACCAGAAATGGAAGAAGAAATGGACTATGCATTCAGTGAAGGAGTGCTGAGCTCTCCTGAGGGGGAATGGAAGTGTAGAGGGATGAGACATCCACAGTGACTGATAGCATAGGCATGATAGGCTGAATGGTCTCTTTCCTGTTTGTAACTTTTCTATGGTTAGAGTCGGGAAACTGTGGCAAGTGACACAGATGCAATAAATAGGGGAGAAAGAAAACAGAGGTGAGATAAGAAGAAACCAGTTCAGTGGGGCAGAGACAGTGGGTCCTGTTTGTGAAGCTTGAGAAGGAGGCATTGCATTTCCTGACCTGATCTCCAGCTCCTAAAACAAATACTCCTCCAAGGATGAATCCTTCTCCGTCTGTATTCCCGCTGAATCCCTTTCGCCAGGCTCGCAAAAAATTCCTCCAGACACCCAGACGGAAAAGGCCAAGGAGTCCCATGGTGCGTTTGTTTGGTCCATAGAAGCGTTTCTAAAGATGGAGTGAGCCAGGCAGACATTAACTGAATGGCAAACTAATGCTGGCAACAAATGAACCCTACAAAACATTCACTCCCATTCAATCCATAGAACACATTCCATTGCTTGCCTGATACCATCAACACACAAATTAACCCTTCCAATGAACACCTTCCACGTAAACAAGACCCCATGAACACACGCACACCCCAACCCACACATAGATAAGACACACACTGACAGGCACAGGCGTGGGCACGCGTACACACACGCGCTCTCTCTCTCTCTCTCTCACATACACACACACACACACACACACACACACAGCAGCAGTAGCAGATTAAATATTTACATCTCACCACTCATGTTCTCACAGGCCACAACTTGGCACCTACCTCTTCATCTAGAAAAATCTCGCCTTTGAAAAAAGGTTGGAAGCTCTTTAATTCATTATTGATATCTTCTTTGACGACTCCATACAGAGGGACCCCTAACTCATCAAGCTGGGGTTTCAGAGAGGAGATGTCGGTGGCCTCCTGCAGCAGAAGGAGGAAACATCAATTCAAGTATCATGTTTCTTGAATGTATCAACCTCTCTAAGGGAAGATTAGAAAAAGAGGCCAGGAATTGCGGTGTACCATCAACTACACCTACTCTACCTGGCAATTAGCATACAAACTTTATTCTGTTTGTTAATTTACAGGCTAGTTGTATGTAGCCCAGCCCAAAACCAGCTGGTAAATTTGAGTGAGTCTAGCAACATTTAAAACTAGAGATAGTAGGAATGGCAGATGCTGGAGATTCTGAGATAACAAGGTATAGAGCTGAATGAACACAGCAGGCCAAGCAGCAGCAGAGGAGCAGGAAAGCTCCTCAGAAAAGGGTCTAGGCCCGAAACGTCAGCTTTCCTGCTCCTCTGATGCCGCTAGGCCTGCTGCGTTCATCCAGCTCTACACCTTGTTATCTAATATTTAAAGCTAGCCTGCATTTTGGTAAATGCTAACCCCCCCAGGGTGTTGGTAGCAGAAGATTCAGCAATGGTAATCCCAGCAATGGGAATGTCAAGGGGCAGTGGTTAAATTCTCTCATTGGAGTCGATCATTGCCTGGCACTTGTATGGCACAAATGTTACTTTTTGGGGTGACCAATATGGGGTGACATTGCTCCTGGTCATGTGATGACATCCAAATACTTGGCTCTTTCACATTTTGAGGTTCTTAAAGAGATATCACTCTTAAAGTGATAATACTCCAATATGTGCTGCTACCTCTGGAGAACTAAATAGTGTGTTCAATTTCATGGAAAATTAGAAAATCAAAGTTAAAGAAGAGGATAGGATTGCAGGTTAGTGATGGAGCTGACTGTTACCAGAAAATAAAAGGAAAGAACAGAACATGTGAACAGTATTTGTACCAATAAATCATAGAAGCCTAGGAAAATTTGATAATAGAACAAACTTAAATACTTTGTATCTTAACACATGAAGCATTTGGAATTAGGCAGAAAAATGGTGCAAATCGAGGGAAATAGATATGATCTCATTGTTATTATGGAGATATGGTTACAACAAGACCAAAACTGGGAACTTAACAGTCAGGGATATTTGACCTTTTGGAAAGACAACAGGAAAATAAAAGGTGGTGGGGTGGCACTGTTAATAAGAGGTGAAATTAGGACAGTTGAGACAGGTGATCTAGGCTTGGACAATATAGAGTCCATTTGGGCATAGGTTAAAAAAAAAAACAAGGGAATGAAAACATCGATAGGACTTCCGTATAACAGCAGCCACACTGCAGGAAAAGCTATAAATCAACAAATAAAAGAGCATGTAAAAAGAACAGAGCAATAATTATGGGTAACTTTAATCTTCATGAAGAAGGGGTTAGTAAAACTGGAAAAAGTAGATACAACAAATTCATAGAGTGTATTAGGGTTATGTAATGGACCCAACCAGGGTGCAGGCTATCTTGGAACTAGTAACGAGGCAAGTTTAATAAATTACCTCAGTCAAAGATCCCCTAGGAAGTACTAAGATTGTAAGATGATAGAATTTAATATTTAGTTTGAGAGTTAGAAACTTAGGTTGGAAACAACTGTGTTTAACTTAAACAAAGGGAATTACAATGAAATAAAGAGAGTTAGCTAAAATAGGCTGGGTGGAGAGATTAACAACAATAACAGGAAGCAAGTAGTGGCTGACATTTAAGGACTCTCAGCAAAAACAGTGTGGACTTGTTGGGCCGAAGGGCCTGTTTCCACACGGTAGGGATTCTAAGATTAAAAGATTAAGCTGAAAGCAAAAGTACGTAAAGAGGCAAGAGTCAGCGATAGCCCTGAAGACTGGGATAAGTTCAGAATCTAGCAGAGGGGTCTAAAAAGATAATAAGGAGAGAAAATACAAATTGCCAGGATTATAAAAACTTACAATAACAGCTTATTTAAATTTATGAAAAAGGAAGAAAGAGGTTGAAGTGAATGTAAGTCCCTTGGAAAATGAATCTGGGGAAATAGTTATGCTGAACAAGGAAATGGCAAAAGAACGAAACAGATATTTTGCATCAGACTTTAAGATGGAGGATACATCGAAAATCCCACTAAAATTAAAGAATATGGGGAGGAATTAAGCACTGTCACCATCACTGGAGAAATGGTATTAGACAAACTAATGGGACTAATGGTAGATAAGTCCCCTGGGCCTGATGGCTTGCATCCTAGGATCCTGAAAGAAAAAAAAGTGTGTGTATTGACTCTGATTTTCCAAAAATCCTTGGATTCTAGAGAAGTTCCAGAAGATTGGAGAACTGCCAACATGACACACCTATTCAAAGAGGGAGTAAAACGAGAAAAAAAAAAATCAGTAACTATAGGCTGATTAGCTTAATATCTATTGTTAGAAGGATGTGGAATCAGTCATTAAGGAAGTAACATCAGCACATTTGGAAAATCATAATCTAATCAAGCAGAGTCAGCATGGCTTCAGAAAGGAAAATCATGTCTAACTAATTTATTAGAGTTCTTTGAGGAAGTTGCAAATGAAGTGACCAGAGGGGAACCAATAGGTTTATTGTATTTGGGATTCCAGAAAGCATTCAACAAGTTACCTCATAAAGGGCTAAGTCATATGATAAGAGCCCATGATGTTGGAGGTAGCATATTGGCGTGATTGAGAATTGGCTAATGGTCAGGAGATCAACCTGTAAGCAGTGGGGTTCCACAAGGATCAGTGCTGAGACCACAACTATTTACAACATATATTAATGACTTGGAGGTAGGAAACAAATGACATGTAAGGTTACTGATCATTATATTCTTTTCCCCCGACCACACCAGACTCTGCAGATATTTCTTTGTCAAGACTATGAGATCCATAATAGTAGAAGACAACAATCATTGATGCTATCTTACCAGAGCCAGAGGTCAGCTCTGGACAGCCCCACACCCATCCCTCCATACATTGTCTCCTCAACCCACCCATTTCCCACTCACTCTGCCCACACCCATACATTCCAATCCAACCAACCCTTCAATATATATACCCTCATGTCTAACACAGACTGAGGCCATTGTTCAGCTGCCTCCATTACTCCACTATCTTCCACCAGGCCAAGCTTCCCCTAAGCTTACCCTGGTAAGAAATTGGATCTTTATTAGATGATAGTTTTTAGCATTAATATAGAAAGACATTTAGAATTGCTACCACAGTTTAGGGCCAGCTAAGTAGAGAAACCGTTTTTTTCCTATCTCTCTCTCTCTCTCTCTGGAAGTGTACAGAAACAATGCCCAGAAAAGTCAGGGTCTGTCAGCTCAGTTTCCCTGTTGACATTCCTATGTTGATAGGAGGGCGCCTTTGTACCTGTTTATCTTTGCAAGCGCTTTGAAAGCTCCAGGAGTTGATCCGCAGTGTGACGTAAACGATAAAGCTGACCTCAAGCTGGAGGAGCAAACTGACATTCCTGACTTTGCAAGTCAATATAGAAATCAACACAGTCTGAAGCAACTTCTGCCTGTCCTCTGGTATCAGTGAACTATTCTCAACTGTCACTTCCTGGATATTTAGCCTTTATATCATATCTACACTGCCACTTCTTGGTAAACATGAACTATTTTCAAATTGCTTATGAATAATGGCTCTTTTTTTCAGTAACTTGAGACTTTAATTCTCAGACCTCAAACCCATTTTCCCCCCTCTTTCTGATTTCCCCTCATGCCATCTCCAAAACACATCTTTGTCTAAAAGTCTCACCTTGTACTGCCTTTTAATGCTATTTCCACTAAATTGTTCCCATTCAACTTGCCCTTCTGGTCTCCAGGGGAAAAGCTAATGCTTCATATCTAACCTCTCGTTCCATTCCAAAGCCTTTGAACATGTTGTCACTTCCCAAACCCATGTTTGAAACCCTTTATTTAGGTTTCCGTCCCTAAATCAGAACTGAAGCAGCTCTTATCAAAAGTCACAAGTGACATCCTAGATGAATGTGACAAAAGTAAACTTGCTTTCTGTGGCTTTCTTGTCCTTTGATCCAGTCAATCACCTACCCTGTGCAACACTTCTCCAACCAGGTGAAACTGTTCGCTCTTGGTTCCATTCTTAGCAGATCATAGACAGAAAATCAACATCACTGATTTTTCCTCCAGTTGCTGCACCAATACTGGCGTTTCCCCAAGGAGTTATCCAGAGCCCCTCCTGCCTCACCCTACACGTTACCCCAGGGGGCCATCATCTGAAAGTACAGTGTTAATTTTCACACTCAAACAATGAACACCAGCTCCTGCCTCACCAGCACCCCTTCTCTTAACTCTTCCATTGTCTCGAAACTATCGGACTGCTCGTCTGACATCCGGTACAGGAGTAGAAATTTCTGCCAATTAAATATAAGGAAGATTTAAGTCATTGTTTTCCAGCCCTGCTGCCAACTGCATCCCCTCCTGACAAGTGGCTGAGATTAAGTCCAATCGTGCACTGTCTTGCTCTAACATCAACCCTGTGTTGAGTTTCTAAGCACACATCTGCTCCAGTATCAGGAGCAACTGTGTTCCGTAGTAACGCTATCTGACTGCTTCTCTGCCTCAGAGTTCATCCACATGTTTGTTACATCTCAATCTACTGATGAAATCCTCTCCTTACTGGCCTTTCAGTCTCCAGCCTGTATAAAGCTTATCCCCACATCCTAATTCACATCACCCTATGATCCTTTGTTGACTGGTTTCTGGACAAACAATTCTTTAATTTTGAAGTTCTAATTTTTGTTTTCAAATCCCTTCATTACCTCACCCCTCTCTACCTAGATCACCACTTCCAGTCCAATTACAATCCCCATTTATATAATGCTTTTAATGTAGAAATATGACTGATGGGGGAGGGAAGGAGTTCTCACAGAAGCATCTCTGCCTGGAGAGCGAAGCAATAGCCTTGGATGCTGATAAGCACGAATGTTATTCTGAAGCAAACTCTTATTCCAGTACCTCTCGGCACAAAAATCATCCGGGTCTCCGCACTGCCATGATGACTGCACCAGTCTGCATCCACAGCTCACCCGCCTCAAATCTCCTTTTCTCTAGAAAGTCAGAGAGATGAAATCAATTTAAAATTATTGAACAGTGAGTGGAAGGAACATTCAGGGAGACGTTTGGTGAATACAGAAAACATACACATTTCTTTTGCCCCTGTTCACTCCTTTCTATCTTTCCACAATGTCAAAAAACTACTGAATATTCAGTTCACAGCCGTGGTCATTTTGCAACTGTCCACCTGCGATGTCTATTATATAATAACCATTTATCTATATTTGTGTTGTCAATTCATTCATCTTAGATGGATGCTGCATATGTTCAAATAAACAGCCTTTAATTCTACCTTTTCACCATTTTTCTCTATGCAGGCCTATTTGCCAGCACTCTTAGGTCTGTACATTGTCCCTTTGTCACATTCTGGTCGTCATTGTCTGTAAATATAGGAAGTTCAAGAGAAGGGACAAGGCAATCGTGTAGGGTAGCAATATGGATGAATGAATTCTCACCCTAACGCACTGAATAATTGTTTTTAAGCAAGTTACAAGTGAAACATTTAAGGAATGCTACTTAGATAGGAATGTGATAAAGTCCTGCAGAAGATACTGTTAGCTCAAGTTGAAATTTGTGGAAGTGAGGGTAAATGACCTGGTTAGCAGAGGCAGGAATAAGGAATACTTTAATCACAGGATGTGAAGAATAATGTCCCATAAGGATTTGTGTTGGGATCTCCACTATTTACTGTATTCATTAGTGGCTTAAATGATGGGACAAGTTTACTTGTGATACAAAGGCAGGCAGCATTTTAGGCAGTTTAGATGTAAGCATAATATTACAAAGAGATATTGATAGATTACATAAAGGGGCAAAATTGTGGCAAATGGATTTCAAGGGTGGCATGTATGAGGTTAACTATTTTGAAATTAATATGGTAAAAGAGGGCACTTTCCAAATGCTCTGAAGCCAGGGACAGGGGACATTCAGCGGGATTTACCATCATGGCACATAGATCGTTAAAATGTCAGAAACAGATTCAGAAAATAAATACTTGTTCATCTTTGTATCTTGAGGAGTAGAACACATTGAAGTTATACAAAGTTCTGGTAAGGAGTTCTTGTGATTCAGTTGTCGTATCCCTACTTCTGAGCCAGGAAGTCTGCATTCACATCCCACCTGCTCCAGAGGTGTCTAATAACATCCCTGACCAGGTGGAGTAAAAATGTCTGCAAAGCCCTGATTAGGCTACACCTGGAGGAGTTGCTGGGCACCACTTCTTTGGAAGGATATGCTGTATTGACCTAGGTGCAAGTGCAGTCCTAGGATGACCACTGCAATCCACAGGTTAATTTGTGCGGAGAAATCACAGAACCTTGAATTCAGAATGCTATGAGGTGGCTTGGTTGAGGTTCTTAGGATTATGAAAGGACTGATAAAACCTATGCCTGCTGGTGTGAGAGTCTACAAAAATTAGAGCTGGGCCATACGGAGAAAATGGCCAAACTTCTCTCTAAATAAAAGCAGTAGAGGTTAGCTAGATTTTTTTCTGATGAAGGGTCTAGGTCAAGCTTTCCTGCTCCTATGATGCTGCTTGGCCTGCTGTGTTCATCCAGCCCCACACCTTGTTATCTCGGATTCTCCAGCATCTGCAGTACCTTTTATCTCTATTATCAGAGGTTAGCTATAATTATTTCAAACCCAAGATTGATACCTTTTTCCTTATTAGGGATCGTAAGGAATACTGAGCCAAGGCAGTGAATGGGGTTAGGATACAGATGATCTCAGTGAAGGAGTAGTTCATTGTCAGTTTGATGTTCAATAGTGACTGCAGCCAGTTTCACTAGCAGCACACATATTGCACACACTGAGATAGGTGAGACAAGAAAAATTCTGAGAAAAGAAAAAAGGATTTTAAGCACCAATGCATGAAACTAAAATGATACAGGGTTAAATTAAATTAAATGCATGATTTCGATGAGGCTGCAGTTGGGTACGCATTTTTTAAATTTGATCTAATTTACAATTAAATGTTGTTGCCACCTTTAAAAGTGAGCATTGCAAACCTGAAAGTCAATGTCATCATCAACTAAAAGACAAGAGGCCATGAAACACTGGCAGTAAAGGATAACAGGACAGCACCACAAATGAATGTCTTGAGAAAGAAAACAATTAAAATTCAGACAGACATTCTCATGCCAACAAAGAAGCAAGTTGAAGGGAAGACAATGAATAAGAACTGGAAGACTTGCAAGTAAATAACAATCACATCACGTTTAGAGCAAGCAAAGTACTTTCGAAATATAGTCATGGTCAGAGTGTACTGGAGCCACCTCCATTACCGCCCAGTGTACGTACTTACACATCATGGATTGCAGCTCACCACCACCCTCTCAAAGGCAATTAGGGATGACATATTCTGCTGACTGAATAAATAAAAAAATGTAGTGACCACACTTCACACAGCAAGCTCCACAAACTGCAATATGAAATGAGCAAGTAATCTCTTTCTGCAATTGGGGAATAGATACAGGGCAGGACAATGGGGAGAGTGCACTTCTTTGAAATGGTGCCATGGGATCTTTCACACATACCAGACATGCTAGGTAGTGTCTTGGTTTAATGTCCCATCCAAATAACAGCACCTCAGGCACTGCAGCATTTCCTCTTACTGCCCTGGATTATGTTACTCAAGTCTTTGCCAGGGTTACAGAGAGGCAGGGTGGGGTGGTGGAATCCATTACCTTCTGACCCAGACTTAGAGGGATACCAGATGAGTCATGGCAGTGGTTAGATCACTGTTGTTTCTTGTACTTTGACTTGTAAACTTGCCTTCATCCAAGGTTCTCAGTGAGGCCCCTGACAGGTATGTCAGTGTTGCAGTGTCAGCTTGGGACAGCAAGAGATCAGTGTTTGCCAGGAGCACACTGGTGATTGCTGCTCCCAGGGCTCCAAGGCCCAATGGCCACAAACCCATGTCAGAATCTTCAGCTTTCACAACCCTTCCTGGAACACAAGATCAAACAGCAATAACCGGCAGGACAGACACTCCATTCACAGTCAAACAAGCAACTTAAAAACAGCAACTCAGTTCACTCAATAATAGCCTGCCTCCCACCCACCACCATCTCCACCTTCCATCTGACCGGCACCTGATCTCTATCACCCTCCCTCTACCTCCCTCTCTCCATCTCCCTGACACCCTCACTATGCATGTCTTCCTTCCTTCTCCTATTCCCCTGTCTTTGTGCCCCCACCTCCTTTCCTTCTCCCTCTCCCTCTCCATCTCTTTCCTTCCCTCCATCTGTCTGCCTCCCTTTCTGATTCCTTGTCTCCCTTTATCAGTCAGACTGTCACCATCTCCCTCCTTTTTTTCTATCCCCTTCCTTCTTTCTTCCCGTTACCCTCTGTCTGTCTCCCTTTCCCTATTTCCCCCTGGCTCTTCATATCCCTTCTTTACTGCTGTCTCCCTCCCTCCATCCATCCATCTGTACTTTGCCATCTCCTTCTGCCACTGCTCCCCATTGTAATCTCTGATGCCTGTTTACCTGCCTCTGTTATCCTCTGACCATTCCCATCTGTTCCAACTAGCTGTCTCGCTCTGGCAATTATTCTCTCCTTCTGTCTGCTTCCCACGTTCGGTTGACCTCACTGTCGCCACTCTCTGCTTCTCTGTCCCTCAAAATCTTTCCTTCTCTCGCGAGCCACGTTGGTCCTCTCTCTCGGGAAGGGTTGGGGGTGGGGGGTGGGGGAGAGGGGGGGAGACAGAGAGAGATGTGGGTTCCCCACCCCCGTGCCTTGATACTCACGCTGCTCCTTCCCGATGGTGCACTACGAAACTGTGATTCTGAGCTGCTTTTCTGTTGAGTTCCAGCTTCCGGCAGCCTGGTAACTGGGCCACAGGTCAGTGCTGGGCAGCCAATCGCAGTCGGTGTGGGAATAATCACAGCTTCCCCCCCCACACGCGGAATCCTCCCAATAAGCGATTCAGCACTGAGCCTCAAACAGTCTTATATAACGCCACACAGAGACAGGCTGCCAGATTATCCTCACAGAGCTGGCAGGATCAAT
Organism: Ginglymostoma cirratum; assembly: GCA_024137785.1. Lineage (NCBI taxonomy): Eukaryota > Metazoa > Chordata > Chondrichthyes > Orectolobiformes > Ginglymostomatidae > Ginglymostoma > Ginglymostoma cirratum. Next base: position 53,019,984 of record JAHRHZ010000140.1, on the reverse strand, counting down.
AAATTCAAGGTCCTTTCAAGTACATTTACCACTGCACTGGGTACTAATAGTACAACATACAGTCTCACGCCAGAATCCGGAGCAATACAGAGGAAGAGGATCAGTAGGATCAATAGGAACAGCCTAAGAAGATTGTTAAAAACAGGTTCCTATGATGCTGCTTGACCTGCTGTGTTCATCCAGCCCCATGCTTGTTATCTCTCATCAACTGGGGTGACAGCATGTTCTGGTACCAGTCTCATTGTCCCCGAGCCACAGTGAATGTCCCGGGGTCCCACACACACTGTGTGCCCCCCTCCCGGGCTCACACACACACTACGTGCCCCTGTCCCGGGGTCCCACACACGCACACACTGTGTGCCACTGTCCCGGGGTCTCACACACACTAGGTGCCCCTCTCCCGGGCTCACTGTCCTGGGATCCCACACACACACAATGTGCCCCCGTCCCGGGTGTAACAAGGAGGGTCCCATTTTGCGCCCCCTGGCGGTGCTCGCTGCTCAGCTAATCGTCACTTCCGGCTCTCACTTCTTGGTTACCGGACGCTGCAGCTAGAGAAAAGGACCATAGCAACAGAGAGAGGGTGAGTGATCACTTTAGAAAGAAAGTGATCAATATAGAGCGAGAGAGTAATCAATAGACTGAGCGATAATGAATGATCACTACAGAGTGAGTGGGTGATCAATACAGTGATTAATATAGAGAGTGAGAGTGAGTGGGTGATCAATACAGTGATTAATATAGAGAGTGAGTGATACAGAAAGTGCGAGTGATCAATGTAGCGTGAGATCAGTTGAGAGAGAGAGAGGTCATAGAATCATATCATGGAATCCCTACGGTGTGCAAGCATCGAGTCCACACCGATCCTCCGAACAGCATCCCAACCAGACCCACCCACTACTCCTAGACACTGTGGGCAATTTCCCATGACCAATCCACCTAACCTGCACATCTGGACTGTAGGAGGAAACCAAAGGACCCAGCAGAAACCCGCAAAGACACAGGGAGAATGCACAAACCCCGCACTGACAGTTACCCAAGGCTGGAATCGAACCTGGGTCCCTGGAGCTGTGAGGCAGCAGAGCTGAGCCAGTGGTTAGCTGCAAATATCAATACAAACAGCGAGAATGAGCGATCAATAAAGAGAGATCTATACTGAGAGAAAGAGTGTGAACAATGTGGAGACAGTGTGATCAATATAGAGACAGTGTGATCAATAGAGGATAGAGTGATTAATACAGAGAGAGAGTGATCAATACAGAGTAAGTGAGCAAACAATGCAGAGAAAGTGAGTGACCATTAAAAAGAGTGTGTGTGAGGGAAAGAGATAGTGAGATCATTACAGAGAGACAGTGAGAATGAGTGATTAATGCAGACAGAGAGTGATCAATACACACACCCAGAGTGTGTGATCAATAGATGGAGTGATAATGAGTGGTCACTACAGCGTGACTGAGCGACCAGTACGGAGAGAACAATAGAGAGAGTTACCGTTACAGGCAGAGTGATCAATACAGGTAGAAAGTGACCAATGCAGTGGGCCTGTGTAGAGGATGAATGACTAGTACAAACAGAGTGGCCCATGCAGAGACAGTGTGAGTGACCATTACAGAGTAAATGGCCAATACAGAGACAGACAGTGAGTCACCAATATACAGAGAACGTGGGCATTTGGGAGAGAGTGACCATGTGTATGTGTGTGTGAGAGAGAGGGAGAAATCATTACAAAGCGAGTGACCAATACAGAGAAAGAAAGAGAGAGAGAAAGTCTTAATAGAGAGTGAGTTCTACAGAAAATGAATAACCATTACAAAGGGAGGGAGAGTAACCATCACATACACAGTTAGTGACCAATACAGAAAGTGTGATCCATTTACACCAAGAGAAAGAGTGACCAAAACAGAGAGAGAGAGAGAGAGACTGAGACCATTATAGAAAGAGAGGGAACAAAAACAAAGTTGCTGGAAAAGCTCAGCAGGTCTGGCAGCATCTGTGAAGGAAAAAACAGAGTTAACTGCTCCTATGATGCTGCTTGGCCTGCTGTGTTCATCCAGCTCCACACCTTGTTAACGTTTTGGGTCAGGTTTGGTTTCACAGGAAGAGCGGGAGTGTGCAATACAGAGAGACAGAGAGCAAGACTGACCATTACAGAGAGTGAGAGTGATCAATAAAGGGAAAGAGACAGAAAAAGGACCATTACAGACAGAATGTGAGCGAGCGAGCAAGAGAGACCATGTCAGAGTGAGTGACTAATACAGTACCTGTGACTAATAAAGAGAGAGTGAGAGCAAGTCATCATTAGAGAGGGAGGGACTAATATACACACAAAGGATAACTGTTAGGGAGAAAGAGCAACCAATACAGAATATGTAACTATTACAGAGAGTGCAAGTGAGACAGAGGGATCAATACAGAGGGAGTGTCCATTACAGAGAAAGGGAGAGGAAGTATCCAATATAGTGAGGGAGAGTCCAGTACACACAGCCTGAGTTCATAGAATCATTAGATCCCGACAGAATGGAAACTGGCCATTGGGCCCATTGGGTCCACACTGAACCTCCAAAAAGCATCCCATCTAGATCCAGCCCATCCCTTTTACCCTGCATTTCCCATGGTTAATCCATCGAGCCTGCACATCCCTGGACACTATGGGCAATTTAGCATGGCCACCTTACCTGCATGTCTTTGGCCTGTGGGAGGAAACTGAAACACCTGGTGGAAAATCCATGCAGACTTGGGAGAATGTGCAAACTCCACACAGACAGTCACCTGTGGGTGGAAATGAACCTGAGTCCCTGGTGCTGTGAGGCAGCTGTGCTAACCACCAACCTACTGCATTACTATTACTAATTGTTACTATGACAGGGAAACAGTTACCAATACAGAGAGAGTGTGACCAATGCAGAGTGAGTGACCAATGCAAATATGGTGACCATTAGACAGTGAGTGGGTCACTGGACTCAAAACATTAACTCAGTTTTCTCTTCATAGGTGCTGTCAGACGTACTGAGCTTTTCTAGCAAGTTTTGTTTTTGTTTCAGATCTTCAGCGTCGGCAGTTCCTTATTTCAGTTTAGACAAAGTGAAGAACTGGCCAATACAAAGAGCAAGTGACTAATACAGAGACAGTGTCTGCTACAGAGAGTGGGGGTGGGTAGGAGGAGGATGGAGAGGGAGAGAGAGAGAGAGATGGAGAGGGAGATGGAGACGGAGGGGGAGATGGAGTGAGGGAGACAGGGAGACCATTATGGACAGAGAGAAAGACATTGTCCAGTGCAGAAAGAGAAAGTGACCAAAAGAAAATGTAATCAAAGCAGAGATATGGACATAATCCCAGAGAGTGATTTGTAGAGACTGTGGCTATTACAGACAAAGACTGTCAAAGTGCAGAGAAAGAGTGACCAATTCAGACAGAATGATCAATACAGGGATACTGTAGTTAATAGTGTACACAGACTAGTCTTTACAAAATGTGTGGATCCATTAAAGTTATTGATGTGACAATACTATGATTTTAAGTGGTTTATTTTGTCCTGGCTTTTTTTTCCCAAAGAGTTTTTAAGACAGAGGCATCAAGCTGTCTTTTCAAAGCCAATAAAGTAAACAGCTTGTGAGGCCTCAGGTTTTTTTTAAAGTTGGAACAAAAAAAGTACCATAAATGGGTGGAGTCAGGTTCCCACAGAACTAGGGTTTTAGTTTGGCTTTCAGTAGTTGTTGGTGTTTGAAGTTGGCTGTGGAAGTTGTTACATCTCTCTCTCGGCCACAGCAATAAGCTTGAGTTCGCTTTACTGTCAGAATCGGATGTGAGAATTTGCTTCTGCAAGGGTGTGTTTATGGCATGTTACAATTTGGAACAGTTGCTGTTTAGTAGTTAAATAATTTATCATTCTGTTAAGTTCTCCAGGAGAGTTAAAGTTATATCAATTCTTCTTTTGATTTTTTGTATTTTCACCGTAGGAGAACAATAAAGTGTGTTTTGCTTAAAGCCAAGCAGTGTAACCAATTAAATTACATCTGAAACACAGCACCTTACACTTGCCTTTAAATAAGGGGGGTTTGGTCTGGTCCATGACATTGACAGTTTCACATGAGATTGTGCGTGAATGGTGCATGTTCTAGGCTAATGAAAGTAAAATACTGTGGATGCTGAAAATCTGAAACAAACACAGAGAATGCTTAAGAAACTGAGCAGGATGGCAACATCTATGGAGGGAAAAACAGTTCATAATTTGAGTCTAGTTTGACTGCTCTGTGTCAATAGTGAGAGAGTGTGGATGTATTCAGCGCATGTTGATTTACCTTGGTTTGAGTGTGCTTGAGTTTGTGTCTAAAATGCTGTGAAAAGGGTAATGTTTTTGCATTCTCTCGTATCCATATCTGAAAGTCTCTCAGCAGAAGATGGATTCAAACTATCTGAGAATTGTTTTGGGCGATTGTTTGACTGAGGGTCTGGCAGAAGTGGCACAGCATCGACCAATTGATCCTATTGAATACCTGGCATACTGGCTGTATAAATACAGAGACAACCTTGACTTAGACAGAAAGGTTAGTTTACTGATTTTCATCATTACCAACTGATCCAACCCATTAAGGAGCAGGAGAGCTTGACATTTCGGGCCTAGACCTTTCATCAGAAATGGGGGAGCGGAAGGGGGTTCTGAAATAAATAGCGGGGGAGGCGGATAGAAGATGGATAGAGGAGAAGATAGGTGGAAAGGAGACAGACAAGTCAAAGAGGCGGGGATGGAGCCAGTGAAGGTGAGTGTAGGTGGGGAGGTAGGGAGGAGATAGGTCAGTCCAGGGAGGACGGACAGGTCAAGGGGGCGGGATGAGGTTAGTAGGAAGGAAATGGGGGTGCGGCTTGAGGTGGGAGGAGGGGATAGGTGAGAGGAGGAACAGGTTAGGGAGGCGGGGACGAGCTGGGCTGGTTTTGGGATGCGGTCGGGGGAGGGGAGATTTTGAAGCTTATGAAATCCACATTGACACCATTGGGCTGCAGGGTTCCCAAGAGGAATATGAGTTGCTATTCCTGCAGCCTTCAGGTGGCATCGTTGTGGCACTGCAGGAGGCCCAGGATGAACATGTCATCTGAGGAATGGGAGGGGGAGTTGAAATGGTTCGCGACTGGGAGGTGCAGTTGTTTATTGCGAACCGAGCGCAGGTGTTCTGCAAAGCGGTCCCCTTTGCAGCCCAAAACCAGCCCAGCTCGTCCCCGCCTCCCTAACCTGTCTCTCCTCTCACCTATCCCCTCCTCCCACCTCAAGCCGCACCCCCATTTCCTTCCTACTAACCTCATCCCGCCCCCTTGACCTGTCCGTCCTCCCTGGACTGACCTATCCCCTCCCTACCTTCCCACCTACACTCACCTTTACTGGCTCCATCCCCGCCTCTTTGACTTGTCTGTCTCCTCTCCACCTATCTTCTCCTCTATCCATCTTCTATTTGCCTCCTCCCCTCCCTATTTATTTCAGAACCCCCTTCCCCTCCCCTATTTCTGATGAAGGGTCTAGGCCCAAAACGTCAAGCTCTCCTGCTCCTGTGATGCTGCTTGGCCTGCTGTGTTCATCCAGCTCTACACCTTGTTATCTTGGATTCTCCAGCATCTGCAGTTCTTATTATCTCTGATCCATCCCATTACTCACATTAGTTTTGACCGTTTCCTTACAAGGAGCTAAGTCCCTTAAAGAAAATGTCTGGAACCAGCCATACTGTTGGTGTAGGACAAATATCTGTAGCTTGTGACTCACTTTAGCTCATTTTAGTGACTGTTTCTGACCCTTCCTGTAATTCCACGCCTGTGAATCGGGTGCTCTGCTCTCTCCAGTTATTCACTCAGATTCCTTCAGCAACTATTTCTTGGCTTCAGTCTCTGTAGTCACACCAGTGTCAACCTCTATGGTTCAAAAATAAAGTTGCTGGAAAAGCTCAGCAGATCTGCCAGCATCTGTGAAGGATTGCCTTTCTGGTCACACAGAGAGAGAACATGAGACTAGACACATATAAAGAGAGAACGTGAGACACAGAATGTGAGGTAGAGAAAATGTGAACAGATAGGGAACATGAGACAGAGACAGGAGGCAAGACATAGTGAAAAAGGCAAGACAGAATACAAGACAGAGAGAACATGAAACACAACGACAGACTGTGAGAATGCGAGACGCTGTGAAAAGAGTGCGAGACACAGGGAACACAAGGCACAGACAGAGCGTGAGACACAGAGAGTGCAAGAGGCATACAGGGAGAAGAGAGCACATGTAAGGAGGCACCAAGAAAGTGTGGAAGGCAGAGAGCGCATGAAATAGAGAGTGAGTGCATATGAGGCACAGAAAAAGTGCAAGTACAAGACGCAAAATGAGTGTGAGCATGAGGCATAAGGTGCAGAGAGAGAGATTGAGAGACAGCGAGAAAACACAGTAGTTGGCATGAGGTGCAGAATAAGAGTAAAAAGCACAGAGAGAGAGACGGAACACAAGATAGAGAGATCGCAAGACACACAAGAGAGATTATGCACGTGGCACGGAGAGACAGCACGTGCATGAGGCGCAGAGACAGTAAACCTAAGAGATAGAGAGGGAGAACGCAACATGCAGAGAACAAGAGAACGAGACAGAGTGAAAGGAAAACACAGCGACAGCATGGGACGCAGAGTGAGAGAACACGATTCAGAGACACAGAAAGGGAGCACAACTCAGAAAGGTACAAGCAGAGATATGATTCAGAGACAGAAAGCGCACAACTCGGAAATAGAGTGAGTAACTCAGAGGGACAAAGCATGATATAAAGAGAGATTCTGTTGAATATCAAACAAGAATTCATTGGTCTGTATTCGATTATTTTAGTGCCAAATAGTTGGTCTATGTGTCTGTATGAATATTAGAAATAGTTTGATTCAAAGTCTTTGATGTATAAACAAGTGTAAATCAAGTATTGTTATTTGACCACTTTCCAATTATTTTAAGAGTCAATTGGAGGTTAAGCAGCTGGACATTGAGACACAAGCAGCACTGAAGGAGAAAGCTACGCAGGAACAGCTAGAAGAGGAGCTACTCGAAATTCAGCAGGCATATGAAAAGAAGTTGGTAAGTGATCCATCTCACTACACCAGTGTTTTGTATACTGATATTTTCATAGGTCCTCTCCAGTATTGCTTTGCACTTGGATACTTGAATAGGGTTTCCCATTTTAATCCCAGATAGTGGCTGAAGCAAGAATTGAAATGTCAAGCTAGAGGCTTTCCTACTAAGGTTTCTTCTAGGGGAGCAGGAGAATTGCATCACCGCAGCATGTAAACCTCAGTAAGGGCACTGCCCAAGAAATTGGTGCAACATCACCATAGCATTAATAGATTTTGATTGGCAGAATTTGTGTCCCTGCCACCAAGTCAGAGGCTTCGGGTTCAAGTCCCACCTCAGAACATCATGACCAAGGAAGGCGCGTTCATAGCTTGTAAATCCATCCCACACATGCCAATGACAGGCAGTAAAAGCAAGACAGATTCCTGGAAAGAAACTGGAGCCTCCATCAACATTAGCTCCAAACTGCAACATCTATATAAAAGTGTACACTTCCCCAGCAATTCAGGCACTTTAATAGTCTGGTTAACTCAGTTAGCCGAACTGCTGGCCAAGAATCAGGTGCGGTTGGATCGATGTTCTGGGTGGATTTAAGACCTGCCTCCTTGCCTTGCCTGTGGTAGAATTCAAAGCACTGTGCATCAGATCTGACTTTAGGCAGAGAACAGAAGATGACAATGACCACAATGCAACTTCAAATCCTAGAGCTACATGTATACTGGCACTGAAATATCTCAACCACTACAAGACCTAAAGAAAACATTTAATTTTGGTTTTGGTTTCATTTCTTTCTTTTGGACTATTAACCATCAATTGATAGAAACATATATGTACAAACTAGGAGCAGGAATAGGCCCTTCAGCCTTTTTTTGAGCCTCCTCTGCATTCAATATACACTTAATGGTAAGGTACTGGGGCGTGTTGCCGAATAAAGAGACCTTGAGGTGAAGATTCATAGTTCCTTGGAAGTGGAGTTGCAAGTAGACAGGACAGTGAAGAAGCCATTTGTTATGCTTGCCTTTAATGGTCAGTGCACTGAGTATAGGAGTTGGAAAGTCATGTTGCGGCTATACAGGACATTGGTTAGGCCACTTTTGGAATACTGCATGCAATTCTGGTCTCCCTGCTGTAGGAAGGATGTTGTGAAACTTGAAATGATTCAGAAAAAATTTACAGGGATGCTGCCAGCGTTGGAGAGTTTGAGCTATAGGGAAAGGTTGAATAGGCTGGGGCTATTTTCCCTGGAGCATCAGACGCTGAGAGATGACCTTATAGAGGTTTACAAAAGCATGAGGAGCATGGATAGGGTAAACAGGAAAGGTCTTTTCCCCGGGGTGGGAGAATCAAAAACTAGAGGGCAACAGTTTAAGGTGAGAGGGGAAAGATATATAAGGGGCAACTTTTTCATGCAGAGGGTAATGTATGGAATGAGCTGCCAGAGGAAGTGTTGGCGACTGGTACGATCACTACATTTATAGGCATCTGGATGGGCATATGAATAGGAAGGGTTTACAGGGACAAGGGCCAAATGCTGGCAAATGGGACTAGATTAATGTAGGATATCTGGTGGGCATGGATGGATTGGATTGAAGGGTCTGTTTCCATGCTGTATATCTCTATGACTCGAATACAGTTATGGCTGATCCTCTTTCTTGAACCACAATCCTGCATTCTCCCCATATATTCAGTGATTTAGCCTCTACAGCCTCTGTGGTATAAAATTCCACAGGTTCACTGCTCTTTGAGTGAAGAAATGTTTCGTCATCTCAATCCTAAATGGTCTACACCATATCCTAAGACTGTGTCTCTTGGTTATGGACTCCCCAAACAGGGGAAAACATCCACTCTCCATCTAATCTGTCCAGCCCTGTTAAAACTTTTATGTTTCAACCAGATCTCCTCTCACCCTTCTAAACTTTAGTGAATACAGGCCCAGTTGAACCAAGCTTTCCTCATATAACAGGATGCTTATACAGCATCTTTAATAAAAGGTGGAAAGATGTAGGCAGAGTATCAAGTGCTTGGAGGCCCAAGCAACCAAAGTCATAGCTAACAGTAATGCTACTGCTGAAATCAGGATGCGCAAGAGGCCAGATTAAAATGACCACAGATAACCCAGAGGCTTATCAAGTTGAAGGAGATTTTTGAACAAGGTAAGACAAGTTGGGGACTTGGATGGAGAAATGGCAGATGGAATTTAATCTGGACAAATGTGAGGTGATGCATTTTGGGAGGTCAAAAGCATGATGGAAGTATATAGTAAATAGCAGAACCCTTAGAGGCATTAACATATAGAGGGATCTAGGTGCACAGATCCACAGTTCCCTGAAATTGGCAACACAAGGAGGAATATGGCATGAGATAGTAGGAACTGCAGATGCTGGAGAATCTGAGATAACAAGGTGTAGAGCTGGATGAACACAGCAGGCCAAGCAGCATCCGAGGAGCAGGAAGGCTAACGTTTCGGGCCTAACGTCAAAATGGAATACTTCACATGGGCAGGACTTATACAATTAATAGTAGGGCCCTGGGTACTATTACAGAACAGAGAAGGCTTTCAGGTACATTATTCTTTGAAATTTGTTTCACAGGTGGACAGGGTGGTTAGGAAGGCATTCAGCACACTTGTCTTCATTTCTCAGGTCTTTAAGTACAGGAGTTAGGCCCGAAACGTCAGCCTTCCTGCTCCTCTGATGCTGCTTGGCCTGCTGTGTTCATCCAGCTCTACACCTTGTTATCGAGGAATATGGCATGCTTGCCTTTGTTGATCACAGCATAGAGTATAACAATTGGCAAGTCATGTTCCAGCTGTGTAGAACTTTAGTCAGGCCACATTTGGAACATTGTGTACAGTTCTGGTCACCACACTATCAGAAGGATATGGAGGCTTTGGAGGCAGTACAGAAAAGGTTTAGCAGGATGTTACCTGGTGGGGGGTATTAGCTATGAGGAGAGATTAGACAAACTTGAGGTTTGTTTTCACTGAAACATCAGAGGCTGAAGGGCGACCTAATAGAAGTTTACAAAAGTATGACAGGCACAGATAGAATGGATAGTCAGAATCTTTTTCCCAGGGTAGAAATGTCAATAGCCAGTGGACACAGATTTAAAGTAAAAGAGAAAAGGTTTAAAAGAGATGTGAGAGGCAGATTTTTTTACACAGAGGGTGGGCGCTGCCAGAGGAGGTGGCAGAAGAAGACATAATAACAACATTTAAGAGGCATCTCGGCCAATACATGAATAGACAGGGAATAGACATATACAGACTGTGTGGAGGCCAAAGGTTTTTCATTTAGAAAGGCTTGATGGACCAAAAGGCCTGTCCTTGTGCTGTAGTCTTCTTTCTTCTTTGAGGCAATGGAGCAATTTGAAAATAGGGATGTGAAGTCTAAAATCAGAACATTAGTGAGCAATAAATCAATAGTCAGGAAGTACAGGGATGATAGGGGAACAGTACTTAATGCAATTTAAGACATGGGCAGCAGAGCTTTGGGTGACCTCAAGTTTACAGATAGTAGAATGTGGGACACCATCCAAGGCTGATTTGCACTGTCAAGTCAAGAGGTAACAAAGGCATGTGAGTTTAAGAAACAAATGAGCTCAGACTGAGGTGAAATTGGACTGTTATGGAGGTGAGAACAGGCAGTTTTAATGATTGCACCATTAGAAGGACTCATGGTCATCTCAAATTGGATGTGACATCAAGGTTGCAAATAGACCTGCTTAAACTCAGACAGTAAGAATATTGGAGTCAGTAGCTAGGGAATAGAGTTGTAGCAGAAACAACGGTTTTAGTCTTCCAAATATTCAAATGATGTAAATATCTTCTCATTCAGCACCAGATCTCAGATTAGCAATTTGATAATTCAGATACAATGGAGGAGAGATGATGGGGTGAGGTAAAGCTGGGTATCATCAGAACATGTGTGAAAACTGACATTGTGCTTTTGGATAAACCAACCATCGCTAACCAAGGAAGTTAAAGTTGAAAGAAAACACATGTAAGAAGGCAAGAGTCAGTGTTGGCCCCAAAGACTGGGATAAATTCTGAATCCAGCAAAGGAGGGCTAAAAAGATAATACAGTGAAAATAAACCAGTAGAACAAACTAGTGAGGAATATAAATATTGTCAAAGTAGTTTCTTTAAATATATAAATATATATAAACAAAGAAAAGAAAGGATGTCAAAGTGAATATAGGCCCTCAGAAGATGAATTGGTGAGATAATTATGGTGAACAAGGCAGAGGAGGTAGACTGATATTTTGCATCAATCTTTAAGGTGAAAGATACTTCGAACATCCGATTAACACTAAAGAATAGGGGGGAGCAAGTAAGTACCGTCACCATCATTAGCGAAGTAGCATTGGACAAATTAATGGAGCTAAAGGCAGATAAATGCCCTGGCCATGATGGCTTGCATTCAATGATGTCAAAAGAAGTAGCTACAGAGATAGTGGATGCATTGGTTGTAATTTTCCAAAAATCCTTCGATTCTGGAGAAGTCCCAGAGGAGTGGAAAACTGGCAATTCAAAAAGGGAGGCGACAGTGGATAACTCTAGGCTGATTAGCCCAAATTCTATTGTTGGAATTAATGATTAAAGAACTAATAGCAACACATTTGGAAAATCATAATCTAATTAACCCGAGTCAGCTTGGCTTCATGAAAGGGAAATTGTGTTTAACTAATTTATAAGAGTGTTTCGAGGAAATCTGAACCAGAGTGAATAGAGGGAAAACAATAGATGTATTTGGATTTCCAGAGGGTGTTCGACAAGGAACCTCAAAAAAGGCATGTCATAAGAGCCCATGAAGTTGGTGGTGATATACTGGTATGGATAGAGAATTGAATAATGTGGGGATAAGAAGACAGAAAGGGTGTTTTTAAAAGTTGGGAAATAGAGTATAATGTAGGAAAGTGTGAAGTTCTTCATTTTGTAAGGAGAACAAAAGTACAGTACATATTTAAATGGAGAAAAACTGCAGAAAGCTGCAACACAAAGGGACATGGGAGTACTTGTACACAAAACACAAAGCTGGTGCCACAGGTAATCAGGAAGGTCGATGGAATGTTGGCCCTTAGTTTAAGTTGGAGTATGAGAGTAGGTAAGTCTTACTGCAACAGTACAAGGTGCTGGTGAGACCACATCTAAAGTAGTGTGAGAAGTTATTTAAGGAACGATATCATTCCATTTTAGGCAATTCAGAGAAGGTTCACTAAGATAATCTCCAGTATGGCAGGATTGTTTTACGAGCAAAGATCAAACAGTTTGGGACTGTACTCATTGGAATTTAGAAGAATGGGAGGTCATCTCATTGAAACATGTTGGATTCTTAAGGGGTTGATGGTTCCCTTCATGAAAGAGTCCAAGACCAGAGGGCATAGTCTCAGAATAAAGGGGTGCCAATTTAAGACTGAGATGAGGAGGAATTCTTCTCTTAGACAGTCGTGAGTCTTTAGATCACCTTGCCACAGAGAGCTGTGGAGACAGAGTTCTTGTGTATATTTAAGGCTGAGATAGATAGATTCTTGATCAGGAGAGGAATCACGGGTTATGCAGAAAAAGCACTGAAAGTAGACGTCAGGAATGTCGGATCAGCCATGATTTCAAATTGGCACCCTTTATTCTGAGTCTATGCCCTCTGGTCCTAGATCCTTCCATAAGGGGAAGCATCGGCTCCTTATGAATCCAACATGATTTTGTTTAATTGGAATAAAGCAAATTTTAATGGCATGAGACAAGACCTTTCAAAAGTTGATTGGGGTAGACTGTTCACGGGTAAAGGGACATCTGATAAGTGGGAGGCTTTCAAAAGTGTGACAACAAGAGTTCAGAGTCATTATGTTAGAGTGTTAGGTAGGGCTGGTAGGATTAAGAGAATAATGGTTGAATAAAAATATTGAGTTTCTAGTCAGGAATAAAAGAGAATCATACATAGATTTAGACAACTGGGTTGTAATGAATTTCTTGAACAGTATAAAGAGTGTAGGGGCATTCTTAAGAGGGAAATCAGTAAGGCAAAGCAAGGATATGAGATAGCCTTGGCAAACAAGGTTAATAATTATCCAAAGAGATTCTACAAGTATATTAAGAGCAAGAGAGCAACGAAATAGAGAGTAGGACCCCTTAAAGATCAAAGAGGTCATTTTTGTATTGAACCTCAGGAGTTAGGAGAGACATTGAATTAATATTCTGCATCTGTCTTTACTGCGGAGGAAGATACAGAGGCTACAGAACTCAGGGAAATAAATATAGATGTTTTGAAAACAGTTCACATTACAGAAGAGGATGTGCTGGAGATCTTGAGAAAGTATAAAGATGGATAAATCTCCAGGACTTTATCTAGTGTATTGCAAGATGTTGTGGAAAGTTAGGGAGTAAATTGCGGGACCTCTTCCAGAAATATTTGAATCATCTATAACCACAGGTGAGATGCTGGATGACTGGAGAGTGGCTAATATTGTTTGTTTAGAAGGGATGTAATGAGAAGCCTGGGAACTACAGACCTGTGAGTCTGACTTTGGTGGTGGGTAAATTGTTGGAGATGATTCTGAAAGATAAGATTCATATGCATTTGGAGAGGCAAGGCATGATTAGGGATAGTCAGCATAGTTTTGTGAGAGGGAAATTATGTCTCACAAACTTGATTGAGTTTCTTTGAGGAAGTAACCAAGAAGGTTTGAAGGTAGAGCAGTAGACATTGTTTACTTGGACTTTAGTAAAGCCTTTGACAAGGTTCTGAATGGTAGACAATTTAGTATAGATTACATGGGATTCAGGGTGAGTTCACCAATTGGATACAAAATTGGCTTAACAGCAGGAGATAAAATGATGTCGAAGTGTTGTTTTTTGGACTGGAGGCCTGCGGCCAGCAATGTTTCAAAGGGATCGGTGTTGAGTCCACTTTTGTTAGTTATTTATATAAATGATTTATATAAGAATATTGAAGGCATGGGTAGTAAGTTTGCAGATGACACCAAAATTGATGATGTAGGGGACAGTGAAGAAGATTTTCTCTGATTACAAAGAGATCTTGATCAATTGGGTCAACACGCTGAGGAGCGGCAGATGGAGTTTAATTTGAATAAAGGTGATATGTTGCATTTTGGTAAAACAAACAAGGGCAGGACTTATGCAATTAAAAGTTGGGCCTTGGGTGGTATTGTAGATCAGAGGAACCTAGTGGTCCAATTACATAATTCTTTGAAGTTTGCATCACATATAGGGGGTTAAGAAGATGTTTTAGGATGCTTGCCTTCATTACTCAGACCTTTGAGTTTACGAGTTGGAATATTGAGTTGAGGTTATACAGGATATTGGTAAGGTCTGTTTTGGAGTACTGTGTCCAGTTCTGGTCACCCTGTCATTAGGCTGGAAAGGGTTCTGAAGAAATTTACCATGATGTTGCCGGGAATGGAGGGTTTCAGTTATAAGGAGAGGTTCGATAGGCTGCGATTTTTTTAACTGGAGTGTAGGAGATTGAGAGGTGACCTTATAGAGGTTTATGAAATCGTAAGGGGTGTAGATAAGGTAAATGGCAGATGTCTTTTCCCTAGGGTAGGGGATTTCAAGACAAGGAGGCATTTTTTTTAAAGTGAAAGGAGAAAGATTTTAAAAAGACATGAGGGACAATTTTTTTAAACCAAGTGGTTCGTGTGTGGAATGAACTTCTAGGGGAAGTGGTGAATGAGGGTACAGTTACAATGTTTAAAAGTCATTTGGATAAGTACATGAATAAGAAATCTTTGGAGGGATTTGGGCCAAGTTCAAGCAGGTGGGACTAGTTTAGTTTGGGATTATGGTCAGCATGGACTGGTTGGACCAAAGGGCCTGTTTCTATGCGGTATGATTCTATGTTGCAATGAGGCCACCTCCCATTCTTCTAAATTCCAATAAGCAGAGTCCCAAACTGTTTAATCTTTGCTCATAAGACAATAATCTTATTGAATGGTAGAGCAGGCTCGAGGGACTGAATGTCTAATCCTGTTCTTATTTCTTATGGTCATCACTATTAACAGTTCCAAACTGCAACATGCATATAAAAGTGCATGTTGCCAGAGCAATTCAGACACTTAGTCAGTGTTATGTGAATTGTGCCAAATCTGGTAAGTAGATTTGGGGCTGCACAGTGGCTCAGTGGGGCAGGGGCGGCACAGCAGCACGGTGGCTCAGTTGGGGCGGTGGGGGGGGGCAGCACGGTGGCTCAGTGGTTAGCACTGTTGCCTCACAGCAACGGGGACCCAGGGATTCCACCCTTGGGTGACTGTCTGTGTGGAGTTTGCATATTCTACCTGTGTCTGCGTGGGTTTCCTCCAGGTGCTCCTGTTTCCTCCCACAGTCCAAAGATGAGCAGGCTAGGTGGATTGGCCATGCCAAATTGCCTGTAGTGTTCAGGGATGTGTAGATTAGGTGGGTTATAGGGGGATGGGTCTGGGTAGGTTGCTCCAAGGGTCGGTGTGGACTTGTTGGGCCGAAGGGCCTGTTTCCACACTGTAGGGATTCTGTGATTCTACATGATTGACTGAACCAGCACTCAGCCACATTCTTTGAAATATGACTCCCTTGGGCTCAAGAGAACACAGATAAGGGGCTAAACAAGGAGTGGCCAGTGTGAGACAGACTGCCGTGGTTTTAATGGGAGAAGGATATCAAAAGTGGCAATGAAGCCAGTTTTTTTAAATCAGTAGGTAGTGAAATATTACTGGTGAACGTAGGTCTAGAAGCTAGAGAACTGAGATTTTGGAAGTGCAGTTGTTAGCAAATTAGAGGATAGGTTTTTTCAGGGTAACATATAGAAGTAAGTCAAGTTGGGGCTTAGAAAGTGTGTTGTTGGAGAGTGATACCAAGGAATAATCAGGGATGGCTTTACCTGTGATTAAAACTATGGGGACTAGGAGGACCACATGAGATGGTAAATTTAAATGGATGTTCAGGCCATCCTTAATAAGCCATCCTTACCCTGTCTGATGACAGTATGAAAGGAGAACTGTAGCGAATAGAAATTAGAACAGAAATGCTCTTGATAATTCAGTCAATTTAAGGAGGAGATAGATAGATTTTTTAATTAGTAATGTGTTAAAGGGTTATGGGGAGGTGGCAGGAAAGTGGAGTTGAAGCCAAGATGAGATCAGCCTTTTTTTTTGAAGTACTTTGTCAAACAGCCAATCAATTCAATATCATTGGTGTTATAATCCAAAAATTAACTACATTTAAACAGAATTCAAGTCCACACTTTTAGGTGAGAGCTTTATTTCAGTCACTCTCGATAAAATTCACACCCTACTGAATATTAGCTCCCTATATTTATACAACTGAGTCAAACCCAATTAACTCAATGAACATATCCATTATCTGCTCCCTCCTATGCTTTGTCTAACTTTTCAGACTGCTTCATGGACCTCCAAATTTCCATCAGTAATGTTAAGAGAATGCTAATTCCATAAAGTTTCAGGCATTTCTTCAGACAATATTGCATGATAACAGATTTATCTTTTTCTTTTTAGACAAATCAAACAATAATTAAAGTTCCAAGTCTTTTCTTCCAGCATGTTCAACAGTTTCTTAGAACGTACTGCTTTTTTTTTTGTAAAACAGCTGACTACTGCTGTCCACCCTTTTCAATTCAGAGATCTCTCTGTTCTCCAACATCAGTTTTAAAACTACAATATCAATCCTCAACCTTTTCTCATTCACACTTTTCATTGAGTGTATGTTATGTCATAGTGACTTTCTAATCGATGTAGCACTCAGTAGGTATTACTGTTGTAAACCTTTTTAAAATTTCTCCAAGTATTTTCACTAAGAATCGTGCCACCTCATCAAGAATGAGAGTCTATGCTACTAAAGTCTTTTTTTACCACTCTTCTGATCTTTTCAGCTTCTGAAGCTGAAGCGCAATAGTGACATCCTTTTTCCACAAGATAAAATATACACTGTTCTGCACTTGAGAACCATCAGAGATTTGCATAAGAAGCATCATGTTCCTGGCATTTCCCAAAGAGGGAAATTTCAAATCACAATGTTCCATTTTCAATGTTTTCAATGATTAGTTTGCCCAAATAATATCTTGCATCATGGGATTTTTTACATTGTGTTCATCTCTAATATTTCAAAACATGAACCTGGCCTTGTTTAGATGCTTTGCTAATTCAGCTGTCCTATTAGACTTCACAATACCTCCAATTCAGTTTTGAATCATTTTGAGCGGCCCAACTTTGACTAATAACAATGAGGTTAACACCTTCCAAATAAGATTGTTGATGCAAAGGTGCCACTTGATCCATTCTGCCTGATATTCAATCCAGCATGCTTAAAAGCATCAGAAGCCTAAATTCCAATTTTGACTTCTGTTTTAAGTCCATTTATGACAAGGTTTTCAAATTCACTGCTCCCACCACACAAAAAGTCTTTACATGCATCAAAAGATGCTTGAAAGCTGCTCTTTATGATACCAGAAAAAAGATGGCAGTGTTTCCTATGGATTGAAAATAACTCAACTTTAAAATTGCAGACCTTGCTGAGAAATACCAAATGCTAGAAGCATCCTTGAAGTCATACACACATTTATTTAGCGTCCAGACTGTCCCCACTGCATTTGGTGCCTCTTTTGAGGGACAAAGATTTGCCTCTATCGTAAGCTGATCTTGCAGAAATGCAGTTTTAATATCAATTGATCTAAAAGGCCAAGCATTTGTTGCTAACAAAGCTAAATGAAAATTTACAAAATTGCTTTTCCTGCCATCAGTGATACCCCATTTTACCATGATACCCCAGTTTTACTTCAAAATCTTGTGCCACTATCCTTGCTTTAGCATTATAAGTCCCACCAGGAGACACCTTTTCAGTGCATATGCACTTATATGAAAAGGCTAGATGTTCCTATCAGGCACCTCCATGCAGATCCCAAGTTCTACTCACCCTTGTAGTTCTTGTTGTTTCGCATCTTTTATTAACTTCTAGTTTGTTCATGGCCACTAAGATGTCACAATTGTATTGGCTTCAGCTATAGGTGGTATTCCTGCTGTTTGTCATATTTCTTGTCCGTTTTAAACCTACCCCTCCTATTAATAGGAATTTTTTCAATAGTTTGTGATCACTTTGCAGGGGCATAACGGTTCAGGGACTGAGGCATTTTAGCTACGAGGTTAGGTTGGAAAAGCTGAGGTTATTCTCCTTGGAGCAAAGGAGATTGCATGGCAATTTAATAGAGGGAAAAAAGATTATGACAGGTTTGGATAAGGTAAACCAGGAAAATCTGTTCCCATTAGCTGGTATTGCCAGGACAAGGGATGTAGGACAATGGAGTGAAGAGTAATAAACTGAAACTGTTTTCTTTCCTCTTTACAGAAACTCAACGTAGCGAATCTTGAGCTTGAGAAGCAGCAGCGTCAGATTCTGGCTGCTCTTGATGCACTGAAGGAAAAGCAAGAAAGGGTCTTAAAGGAACTGGACAAGCAGGTCAATGCTACGTCAGCACTTTACTCACTGCATGTGTTTGTTCACTGTGAGTGTGTGGGATGACAAGAGTCACATGACCATGTAATCAACCCCCAGCAATTCTTGATACATTTGACTCCAGCCTCAGTGAAATGCAATGTGCCCTCATTTCTTGATACAAGGGGACAATCATGACAGGACAATTTGAGAATGTGAACTTTGCTTTAAATAGCTGGGATCTGTACTGGTGACCATATTGATTATTGTAAAAAGGCCCATTGGTTCACTTCTATCATTTAGGAAGGAGAACCTGCCATCCTTACCGAGACTAGGCCAAACTTAACTCTGGACCCACATTATTGTGAGCAACGAAAATGGTATAGATACAACTGGGGTTGATCAGAACAGGGGTCTTCTGGTTGGGATGATCTGCTGGCTAGAAATGGGAATCTCGGCAAACTGCACCTACCTTTTGCTTTATTGACTCATACTTTCTCCTGTCTATCTTCAGTTTCTCTCTTTTTAACCTTCTCTCTCAATCTCTTTTCTCACTAGTTCCTGTCTCTTTCTTCCTATTCTCCTATGATCTAGGTCACTGTCTGACTCTTTGCTGTCTCTCAGGATGTCTTCCTTCCCTCTCTCTCTCTCCATGCTTCTATCATTACCCCATTTTCTCTCTCTATCTCTGTGATTCTCCTGTTCCAGCCCTCCTCCTGAATCCAACTTTGCCCATCTTTCTCTCTCATGCCCTCTCTTTAACCCTATCTTCCTATAATCAATCTCCTCTCTCATTTTATCAGAGATAAAAGGTACTGCAGATGCTGGAGAATCCGAGATAACAAGCATGGGGCTGGATGAACACAGCAGGTCAAGCAGCATCATAGGAGCAGGAAAACTTG
>JAHRHZ010000140.1:52987038-53000176 GCA_024137785.1 Ginglymostoma cirratum | reverse complement strand
TTTCTGATGAAGGGTTTAG
This sequence comes from Ginglymostoma cirratum, assembly GCA_024137785.1. NCBI lineage: Eukaryota > Metazoa > Chordata > Chondrichthyes > Orectolobiformes > Ginglymostomatidae > Ginglymostoma > Ginglymostoma cirratum. The sequence continues at coordinate 53,000,157 of JAHRHZ010000140.1, read as the reverse complement.
GCCCGAAACAGCAAGTTTTCCTGCTCCTATGATGCTGCTTGACCTGCTGTGTTCATCCAGCCCCATGCTTGCTTCCTCTCTCATTTTGTCCCTTTTCCCTCCTTTCACTCTGCATCCATTCTTTTTCTGATTGTTTACTGCCATTTTAATTCCCTCTTTTCCTAAAAATTTGCTGCCTCTTTCACATTCTTTCTCTGAACTATCTCTTTTGCCGCCACATTTGTTTGCGACCCATTTTGATTTTTCACCTCTCTTTCCATTTTTCCTGTCACCTATGTTCTCTCACATTTTCCCCTGACACTTTTCATTCTGAACTCAACAAATCACAGCAAAGTATCTCAACACAAATCTACTCAATTACTGGCTTCCATTTCAACATGTGACAGGTAGCACACTGACCACGCCGATCATGCAAACAATTCTGACCACATCAAACACATTGACTGTGCTAAATGCGCCAACTATGCAAACAATCTGACAGCATTGACCACACTGGCTACAGAAAAGGGACTGACAGTTTGAAATGCCCCAAACGCAATGACTATAATGACCAACCTAAAAGCACCAGTTGTGATAACTGTGCTGAATGCACTGAAAGCACCAACTGAACTGGCCACAGTAAGCACACTGCCCACAACAAATGCACTGTTAACACCAGAGGCATCAGTCAAACTAACAAACTCGTGTGTGTGACTCTCTCTTTCTCACACCCATACACTCCATCACATGTTCTTATGCAGAGAGTGACTAGGATCTGGAAAGTAATACCTGAGTGTGGTAGAGGCAGATTCAACGGAGATCGACAATTGGGAATTGGATCTTTATCTGAAAAGAAGAATGGCAATGCATCTGGGAAAATGTAAGACTGCTGGTCTAACTCAGTTTTTCTTGCAGAGTGCTGGCACAGACACCATAGGTAAAGTGGTATGATATTCTGTCATTGTGATTCTTTGATCTCTATCCAATCTTTTATCTGTCGTTCTTTTCACTGTCTTGGTTATTTATCTCTCCTCTTTGTGTTCCTCCCATCTCTTATAGCATTCAAATATGCATTTTCTGTTTCTCTATCTGCTTTACTTTGACTTTCTCCTTCGCCTTTTTTAATATCTCATCTTTTCTCTCATTTCTTTATCCATTCCCTTTTTCTCAGGTTTATTTCTCTCTTCATTTGACTATCACTCTCACTCTCTTTTGCATTTCCTTCATAGATCTCTGTTTTACCTCTCCCTCTGACTCTATCATTTCTCCTTACTTTCTTTCCTTTTCAACGTTCTTCCTTTGTTCTGTCTCCTCCCTTGTACTCTTTTTCTCACACCTCTCTTTTTCCTTTCACTCTGGTTTGTCTTGTTCACTTTATCCTTGTTCACTCTTGTCTCCTTTTTCCTTCTTTTTCATTGTTATCTCATCATGGCCTCTGCCTTTCTATTTTTTTCTCCCATGTCCCACTCAGGGTTTTTCTCAAGTGTTCATTCTCTGTGGTACATCTCTCTCTGTCATCCCTCCCTACATGATTCCTCTCTCTCTTTTTCTCTCGGTTCTCCCTGATCACGAACTGTCTTGTTTTATTAGACTTCTGGGCATGCTATTATGGCAAGTGCATCTTCATTAGTGCCACCTGAATGGTTTGGGGAACCTGAACTTGAAACTGTGGAAGAGAAAGATGAAATAAATGTTGCACTGCGGGTGAGTAACCTAGTCGGCTTCATATTCTGAACTTAATTTAACCTCACTCAACTTCCCTTTCTGATCAAGTGTTAACCTACCTTTACCCTTAGAACATAGAACATTACAGCGCAGTACAGGCCCTTCGGCCCTCGATGTTGCGCCGACCTGTGAAACCAATCTGAAGCCCATCTAACCTACACTATTCCGTTATCATCCATATGTTTATCCAACGACCATTTAAATGCCCTTAAAGTTGGCGAGTCTACAACTGCTGCAGGCAAGGCATTCCATGCCCTTACTACTCTCTGAGTAAAGAATCTACGTCTGACATCTGTCCTATATCTATCACCCCTCAATTTAAAGCTATGTCCCCTCGTGCTAGCCGTCACCATCCGAGGAAAAAGGCTCTCCCTGTCCACCCTATCTAATCCTCTGATCATCTTGTATGTCTCTATTAAGTCACCTCTTAACCTTCTTCTCTCTAACAAAAACAAGTCCCTCAGCCTTTCCTCATAAGACCTTCCCTCCATACCAGGCAACATTCTGGTAAATCTCCTCTGCACCCTTTCCAGTGCTTCCACATCCTTCTTATAATGCGGTGACCAGAACTGCACGCAATACTCCAAGGGCGGCCGCACCAGAGTTTTGTACAGCTGCAACATGACCTCACGGCTCCGAAACTCAATCCCTCTACCAATAAAACCTAACACACCCTACGCCTTCTTAACAACCCTATCAACCTGGGTGGCAACTTTCAGGGATCTATGCACATGGACACCAAGATCTCTCTGCGCGTCCACACTACCAAGAATCTTACCATTAGCCCAGTACTCTGTATTCCTGTTACTCCTTCCAATGTGAATCACCTCACACTTTTCCGCATTAAACTCCATTTGCCACCTCTCAGCCCAGCTCTGCAGCTTGTCTATGTCCCTCTGTAACCTGCAACATCCTTCCGCACTACCCACAACTCCACCGACTTTAGTGTCATCCGCAAATTTACTAACCCATCCTTCTATGCCCTCATCCAGGTCATTTATAAAAATGACAAACAGCAGTGGCCCCAAAACAGATCCTTGCGGTACACCACCAGCAATTGAACTCCAGGATGAACTTTTCCCATCAACCACCACCCTCTGTCTTCTTACAGCTAGCCAATTTCTGATCCAAACTGCTAAATCACCCTCAATCCCATGCCTCCGAATTTTCTGCAATAGCCTACCATGGGGAACCTTATCAAATGCTTTACTGAAATCCATATACACCACATCAACCGCTTTACCCTCATCCACCTGTTTAGTCATCTTCTCAAAGAACTCAATAAGGTTTGTGAGGCACGACCTACCCTTCACAAAACCGTGTTGACTATCCCTAATCAAATTATTCCTTTCTAGATGATTATAAATCCTATCTCTTATAACCTTTTCCAACACTTTACCCACAACCAAAGTAAGGCTCACTGGTCTATAATTACCAGGGTTGTCTCTACTCCCCTTCTTGAACCAGGGGACAACATTTGCTATACTCCAGTCTTCTGGAACTATTCCTGTAGACAATGATGACAAAAAGATCAAAGCCAAAGGCTCTGCAATCTCCTCCCTAGCTTCCCAAAGAATCCTAGGATAGATCCCATTCGGCCCAGGGGACTTATCCATTCTCAGATTTTCCAGGATTGCTAACACCTCCTCCTTATGAACCTCAATTCCGTCTAGTCTAATAGCCTGTATCTCAGTATGCTCCTCGGCAACATTGTCTTTTTCATGTGTGAATACTGATGAAAAATACTCATTTAGCGCCTCTCCTATCTCTTCAGACTCCACGCACAACTTCCCACTACTGTCCTTGACTGGCCCTAATCTTACTCTAGTCATTCTTTTATTCCTGACATACCTATAGAAAGCTTTAGGATTTTCCTTGATCCTACCTGCCAAAGACTTCTCATGTCCCCTCCTGGCTCTTCTTAGGTCTCTCTTTAGGTCCTTTCTGGCTAACTTGTAACTCTCAAGCGCCCTAACTGAGCCTTTGCACTTCATCTTTACATAAGCCTCCTTCTTCCTCTTGACAAGAGATTCAACTTCTTTAGTAAACCACGGTTCCCTCGCTCGACCATTTCCTCCCTGACTGACAGGTACATACTTATCAAGGACACCTTTTAAGTCCAAAAAAGCCAGGAAAAGGTCAAGAAGGTATTTGAGCTTACCTGTAGACAAGGAGACTTGTAAAGTCTTGAAGGGTAAAAGAAAAGCAATTAATGGTAGGATTGTTTCCTGGTTCTGGAAACATGGGGTGAGTGAACGGAGACTGGAAATGTTAGGGAGCAGTGGGTAGCAACTCTAGTGTGTTGAATGGTTGAGGACTGCCAGCCATAGCTTGAAAATACAAATGATTATTCAAGAGCATTGTCTCAGCTGGGTGGGATTGTTCTCACCTGGTTCCATTGTTATCTAACTAACTGTAGTCAGTGAATCACTTTGTAATAGCCCCTCTTCCTGCTTCTGCATCGTTACCTCTGGTGACTCGCAAGGATCTTTCTTTCATAATCTCTCTTGACCACTGCTGTATCTCTAATTGGTCATGATGCTGGTCCAACGTCCAATATGAGATAAGCAACCAAACATTAAGAAGATTAAAAATTTTTTCAGTCCCAACAACAAACTCTCTTGCATAACCAATGACTCCATCCCTCTTCCGGGCAACTGTCTGAGACTGAACCAGATTATTCACAATCTTGGTTTCCTGTCAAGCATGGAGAGAAGTCTCTCACCATGACCAAGATGGCTTGCTTCTACTTCTTTAAAACTATCTAGACATCATTAAAACCACCACGCACAATGTTTGGTCACCTGTGAACACATGGACATACAAATTCGGAACCGGAATAAGCTACTCAGTCTTTCAAGCCTGCTGTGTTGTTCAATAAGACTGTGACTGATCTGATAACTCTACAATCCTGCCTACCCCTGATAACCTTTCAACTCCTTGCTTAAGAATTTATCCACCACTGCCTTAAAAATATTCAGGAACTCTGCTTCCACCATCTTTCGAGGAAGAGAATTCCAAAGACTCACTGCCTTCTGAAAGAAAAATAAATCTCCTCATTTCTATCTTAAAAGGGCGACCACCAGTTCTAGATCCTCCCACAAGAGGAAACAAGCTATCTGCATCTACCCTGTCAAGATGACTCAGGATTTTGCAAGTGTCAATCAAGTCATTTCTTATATAAACTTCAGTGGTTACAAACCTTTTGTCATAAGACAATCCATTCATTCCAGGTACTGGGCTGGTAAATCTCTGAACTGCTTTCAAAACATTTACATCCTCACTTTGGTAATATCTCCTTCCGTGGTCAAATTTTATTTCCATTATTGGGCTGTTAAGTGGCAAGTAATATTTACACCATACCAAGTCCCAGGCAATAATCAAGATGATTCAAAGAGAATATTAACATTTGCCCTGTGACATTCAATTGATCTGAATCACCAGAACACATCGGCTCTTACAATCAATCAGCTCCTACAAAATAGATTATGCCAAATCGTTTACCGTCTGGCATTGATGACCCTACAGGAGCAGCACTGTGCTACATCCTACATCAAGATGTACTTAGTTTCACAAAGTCCCAAAAAGTCTACAGACAAAATTTATAACTTCATCCTCTCTGATCAATTGATTGATCCTCTCCTCAGTGACTGATATTTTCATCACTGTTGACTCTCTGCGAACCGATCGATCCTCTCTTTACAGATTGATTGATTTTATCTTTGGTCACTAATCGAACCTCTCTTTACTGATAAATCCAGACTTTAATGATTGAGTGATCCTCTCCTCACTGATCACCCTTCATGAATTGATCACTGTTCTCACTGTTCAATCTTCTGTTCACTGATCAATCGATCCTCTTCTTGCAGCGCAATCAATGCACTCTTTATGTTTGATCTTCTCCTTAATGATTTGTCATTTGTTTCCTTACTAGTCGATCCGCCCCTCATTGATTATCTCTTCACTGATTGGTCCATCCTCTCCACTGATTGACCTTCTCTTCTCTGATTAACTGATTTTTTTATTGATTGATCGATCAATCCTCTTGCCACTGATCAATCCCCTCCTCACTAGTTGGTCCACTCCTCACCGATTGATTCTGTCTTTACTGATCAATCATTGAGGAGAGGATCAATCCTCTCCTTAACGATTGATCAATCCTCTCCTTAATTATTGATCATTTGTCTTCTCATTAATTAATCAATCCTGTCTCCACTGGCTGATCTTTTTTATAATTGGACCTTATAGAATCTCCACAGCATGGGAACAGGCCATTTGGCCCGACAACCAACCCTCCGAAAAGCATTCCACCCAGACCTGTCCCCTATCCTATCCATGTAACTGTGCATTTCCCATGGCAAACACGCCTAACCTACACATCCCTGAACACTATGGGTAATTTAGCAGGCCAATCCACCTAACTTGCACATCATTGAACTGTGGAAGGAAACCGGAGCACCAGCAGACGTGGAGACAACGTGTAAACTCCACACAGACAGTTGCCTGAGGCTGGAATTGAACCAGCGTCCCTGACACTGTGAAGCAGCATGCTAACTACTGAGCCACAGTGCCGCCCTGGTCAATCAGCTCTTCACTGATCATCTCCACTGATTAATGAACACTCTCGTTATTGATTAATTGATCAACCCTCTTGTTACTGATCACTTGATCCTCTACTCACTAATCAATCCTCTTTACTGATCACCCGATCCACTCATCACTGTTCAATCAATCCTGTCTTCACTGTTTGTCGATCCTTTCATCACTGATCGATTGATCCTCTTTTTTCCAATCAATCAACTCTTGCTGATTAATTGATGCTGTCCTCACTGATCGATTCTCTCATCACTGATTTGGTACCTGATTTTCTCCCACTGCCCAATCCTCTCCCCGTGAATCGATTGCTCCTCTCCTCACTAACTGATCCTCTCCTTGCTGTTAGATTGATCGTCTTTTCATTGCTAGCTTGATCTTCATCTCACCTAATCTTCTGACTGAACAATCATCTCCAAATTCATTGATCCTCCTCACTGATCTTCTCATAATTGATCAATTAATCCTCTCTTCATCATTTGATTGATTAACCTACTCCTTTTGAATGGTTATAAATTCATTCAATTGCCATGTCCCTCCTTAACTTCTACCTTTCAATGTGGACTGGAGAAATTCCAGCAATCGCCATATTGTTCTCCGCGATCAGAAGAAAATAACTGGCAGGCAGCTGGGTCAGAAATAATAACAATGATGTACAGTTTGCTGATATTTCACAGGGGAATTACTTGGTGATATGATTTCTTCTAGGCTCACAATGAGGGTACATTGCCAACTAAGGAAGAATCCAAACATGCAGAAGAACCCACAGAAGAAGCTGAGGAGAAATCCTGAAAAATTAACTGGTCCAACTCAACTCTGACTTGAGAGATGGGACTAAACTGTTCATCATCTGATTTACCATTAAATTTATACATTCTCATTCAGTTATGTGAGTTTCATTATTTGAGATGTTGATTCGGTGAATTTTCATAATTTTTGAAGCCCTGACACGAGTGTTAGAATTTAATACTGAGTAAAGCACCCTCAACACTGTCCCCATGAAACAGTCCCAGGACAGGGGCAGCACAGGGTTAGATACAGAGTAAAGCTCTCTCTACTCTTTTAAACTGAAAGTAATCTAAAAATAAAGCTTCCTTGACACTGTCCCCATCCAATGCCCTCCAGAACAGGTAGAGCGTAGGATTAAATAAAAAGTAAAGCTTTCCCCTACTCTTTTAAACTGGAATCCTTAAGCTGTTTCTACACTGTTCCCATCAAATAGTCCCAGAACAGGTACATCAGGGGTTTGGATATAGAATATGTCTCATTGGACCCTGTGTTATGACAGCAGATCATAGTCCTGAATTACTTATGGACCTGCAAAGGTATTCTTTTGAGGACAGCTACTAGACATCCTTGCGCTGTAAAGGTAAAGAAAAATTCTCTCACTGATTGTTAAAAGCAGGCCAGCCAGTGAAGTCACCATCAAAAATGAAACAGGAAAAAGACCTGTCAACTAATCTGTAGAGTCAAGAGTCTCAAAATCAACTACTTCACGACAAACAGCAGCATTTACCACTATCTGTGTTCTATCAACCAACTTAATAGCCACAACATTCTGCCATCCACTCTTCCTGGAACCCAGGATTGATGTAGATATCCTTTTAACTTATGTCTTGAGTCAATTCACATTTCTAATCTGTGTGTATGTATCAGAGATAAAAGGTACTGCAGATGCTGGAGAATCCGAGATAACAAGGCGTGGGGCTGGATGAACACAGCAGGCCAAGCAGCATCATAGGAGCAGGAAAACTTGACGTTTCGGGCCTAGACCCTTCATCAGAAATGGGGGAGGGGAAGAGGGTTCTGAAATAAATAGGGAGAGAGGGGGAGGCGGATAGAGGATGGATAGAGGAGAGGATAGGTGGAGAGGAGGCAGACAAGTCGAAGAGGCGGGGATGGAGCCAGTAAAGGTGAGTGTAGGTGGGGGCGTAGGGAGGAGATAGGTCAGTCCAGGGAGGACGGACCGGTCAAGGGGGCAGGATGATGTTAGTAGATAGGAGATGGATGTATGTCATGTTTTATTATTATTTCTCACATTGAGTAGCTAATAACCTCATTCTTTGACTCAAGAAAGTCTGGTAAAATTAGCTCCTTTTAAACTATTAGGACATTTTAATTGGGAAAAGATAAACACAAGGGAAGGCATCCATTTTAAATTGACCTTGCAGTGACAAACCAAGAGAGGGGTTTAATTTGGAGGTCTCCCATCTGGAATTGTAATAAATTTGGGACCTTTGCCCAGGAAACAGTCATAACAATTGCCCATCAAGCACTCCTAGGACAGGTACAACATGGGGTTACATATAGACAGAAAAACTCCCTCTAAACTGTCCCCATTTAACACTCCCAGGACAGGTAAAGTGTAAGGTTAGATACAGAGTAAAGCTTCTTTGGCTTTGTCCCCAGTAAACAATAACAGGGCATGTACGGCCTTCATTTGACGTAGAATAAAGCTTCGTCTTAACTAATATAAAATATAAGCAATTGGGGCTGGAGTAGACTAAACCGCCCTTGATCCTGGTCCTCCGTTCAATATATTCATCCCTCAACTACATATTCCCAGCCACTCCTCTGATTCCCTGAGAGACCAAAAAATTTGTCAATCTCAGCCTTAAATAGACTCAACATTGCAGCATTCACAACTTTCTAGGGTGGAAATTTCCAAAGATGCAGAATCCTCAGTGAAGAAAATTCTTCCCATCCCAGTCCTAAATGATGGATGCCTTTTCCTGAGACTGTGTTCCCATCTTCCAGACTCCCCAGGCAGGGTGAAAACAACCTCAAGGGCAGAGACAAGATGCAGAGTTTTTTTATTCATTCACAGGACGAGGGCATCGCTGGCTAGGCCAGCATTTATTGCCCATCCCTAATTGCCTAGAGGGCAGTTAAGAGTCAACCACATTGCTGTGGGTCTGGAGTCATGTGTAGGCCAGACCAGGTAAGGAAGGCAGTTTCCTTCCTTAAAGGACGTTAGTGAACTAGATGGGTTTTTCCGACAATCGACAATGGATTCACGGTCATCATTAGATTCGTAATTCCAGATATTTGTTGAATTCAGATTCCACCTTCTGCCATGGCACGATTCGAATCCGGGTCCCCAGACATTATCTGGCTCTCTGAATTAACAGTTCAGCGATAATACTACCAGGCCGTTACCTCCCCAATAAAGTTCTCCAAACCAATAAATCAAGCATTTCCAAAACGGGTACATCAATACCAAAATAAAACTCTTTTGACAATATCTCATCAGACAGTGACAGGAATGGGTCCAGTATGGGTTAGATGCATACTAAACCTCTGCATTCCAGAAACTGGTGAGTGATAGAACTGGAGCCTACCTTTCTCCAATTATATATTTATTTAGAGTTGTGCCTATCGAGTATGGTAACTCAATGGTAAAGATGTTAATCTTTATTTATAGCAGTTCAAATGAATTGATTTTTTTCAAATCAACGTGTTCAGAGATGTTATGACACCACCTCTTGAGAAGGTGGGACTTGAACCCAGACCCAGGTAGGGATACTACCACAGTGCTATAAAAGCCATCAAGCTCAAGAGATTTTTTTATTTTCTGGAAGGTGCTATTACATACTACTGAACTTTTTTTTCCCCACCACTAAATCAACAGTGTTAATTTTGTAATCACAGAATCTCTACAGTGTGGGAGTGGGCCATTTGGCCCATTGAGTCCACACCAACCCTCTGAATAGCCTCCCAGCCAGACCCATGCTATCCTTGTAACCCTGCATTTCCCATGGCTAATCCACCTAACCTGCACAGCTTTGGATTGAGAGAGGAAACTGGTGCACCCGGAGGAAACCCATGCAGACATGGGGAGAACGTGCAAACTCCACATAGACAGTCACCAGAGGCTGGAATTGAACCCAGGTCCTCGTTGCTGTGAGGCAGCAGTGCTAACCACTGAGCCATGTGCCACCTCTTTTCTCTTTCATCCTCAACAACTAAATTACCTGTGTTTCTAAAGTAATTACCAATGGAAAGTAAGCTTGATTTTTTAACATCTGGAAGTGTTATCACATACAACTGACTGGCTTTTTTCCCCACCATCAAATCACGCATGGTATTTTTCATCTATTCACCACCGCCAGTGAATTACCTATGTTTTCCAGCTCAAGTGAATTTTTTTTCTATTTTCTAGTCAGCCTGTTCAGAGATGGCAGCACTCACCGTTGGAGCAGGTGGGACTTGAATCCAGGTCTCCTAGCTCAGAGGCAGGGATACTACCAGTGCACTCCAACAGCCCTCCAACTTGTGAATTTTTTTCTTATTTGTATATTCTAGTTCAAGTGAATCCCTGTCCCAGATTGATGATCACCATCTGCACACAATTGTATACAATTAATAGATTAAGAGGTCTCTTGTTGTGCAGTGGTAGCATCCTTACCTGTGCTGTGAAGTTGGGTAGAGTATTTATGGATTGGGAAGCAGGACTTTGGAATTTGGTGTTTGTACAATGTTGGGGGAGGGGGGAGCATTCAGTGGTCCCTTTAAAAAATTGTGCTTTTTCTGTGCATGGAGATGTCTGTGAGCAGCTTGAAAATTTGCATCAACAGAGAGCATCTGAATTGAAACATTTGTATCAAAAGGCCATACCATTAACAGGCCAAGCAGCGTTTTTACGAAGACAACAGGTTTTAGAATTTAGACAATCAATTTGAACCAGGTACTCAGATACCAAAAACCTATCGAATTTGAATCTGATGGTTGTGACAACATAGGACCAATCTGATTGTCAGAAATTGATGTGTCATCGGGGTATCAAAGAAGGGGGGCTGTTGGAAAATTGGTAGCATTAACTGTCATTTTCTAGAGATAACAGCTCTCAGGTCTTAGAGAAAGCACTATCTATCACAACGGTACTATGGAACTCTTAACTGAGACTCCTGGCAGAAGAATTGACAGAGAAAGCATTCCTGACAGAAGAATTGACGGAGAAGACACAGAACATTCCAGAAGACGTAACCTGGCTCTAATTTTGAAAGATTAAATTCTATTGTTCTGTTATTTAAGTGGGACATGTATTTATTGGAACATCATACCATTAGAATCTTGCATTATTCGGGAATTGTTAGTAGTTAGAAGGGATTTGTTTGCTTTGTTAATAGTTTAGTTAATTTGTTCACTGTTAGAGTTAGATAAATAAATTGTTATTTGTTGATTGTAAAGTGAGTGTCAGGGATTTATTTGATTTAACCACTAGAAGTTGCTGAAAAACAGGTTACACCCCTTTTCAGAGACAGCTTGAACTGCAGATACTAGAGTCAGAGACAACGCAGTATGGAGCTGAAGGAAACAGCAGGCCATGCAGCATCAGAGAAACAAGAAAGTTGATGTTTCGGGTTGAGACCCTTCTTCTGAAGAAGGGTCCCAATCCGAAACGTCAACTTTCCTGCTCCTCTGATGTTGCCTGGCCTGGTGTTTCTCCAGCTCCATACTGTGTTGTTTCTTATACCCCTTTACACACTCCTTTTAACAGATTATAGAACGAGGTGCCCCTCTTTGAGTGTTTCAGTTTTGGTTCTCAGAGGAGGGGGGTCAACCTCCGTTTTGTAACACCTGTAAGCCAAGAGACCTGAGTTTGTCCCACCTACTCAAGACTTCTCTCAACAGGTTGATATAAAACTATAAGTGAGATTCCTTCCTCCCCGATTAAATAAAAAATAAAGTTCATATGTACAGCCAAAATGTTCAAATATATTAAATGCAAAACTTTCGTTTCCTGTACAAAATATTACATCACAAGATGCCTCTATTCTAGAAGCTTTCTTCATGCACGCACTTACTTTTGTAAAACAGACAATTGATGACTTACATCCATTCATTTAATTTTAGAGATCTCCTTTCTTTCCAGCATTTGTTGTGAGGCCAGCAAGGTCAATCTGTAGCCTGTTTCGTCTACAGTTTTTGTAAAGTGTACATCACCTAACAAAGAACAATCATCTACATAGTATTCAGTGGGTGTACTACCTACAGTATGTCCACTGTACAGAATCTCACTTCAAATAATTAACCAATAGAATCTCATATCCAGCACCTCCAGAAAAATATGATTTTCTGCAACAAAAATACTTTTAATTTGCCTTTTGCTAGCTCACCTTCGCAGGCTAGGGAGATAAGAATGACCGCTCTAAACATCACATTTAACTGAGTGCGACATCAAGGAGCTCCATCAAAACTGGAGTCAATGGGAATTGGGGAAAAAACTCTCAGCCGGTTGGAATCATGCCTAGTACAAAGGAAGATTGTTGAAGGTCAGTCACCTCAGCTCCTTCTCTGCAGGAATTCTTAGGGTTATGTCCTTGGCCCAACCATCTTCTGCTTATTCATCAATGAACTTCCCTCATAAGGTCAGTAGTGGGGATACTTGCCAATGACTGCACAATACTCAGCATCATTCACAACTCCTCAGATACCGAAGCAGTCAATGTATAAAAGCAGCAAGATGTAACCATAGCCTTGCTTGGGCTGACAAGTGGCAAGTAGTATTCACACCAAACAAAGGCCAGCAAATGATCACCTCCAACAAGAAAGAATCTAACTATCACCCCTTGATATTCAATTGCATCACCGAATGCCAAACTCATGACCAGTACCATTGAGAAGGACAAAGAACATAGAACATTACAGCGCAGTACAGGCCCTTCAGCCCTCGATGTTGCGCCGACCTGTGAAACCAATCTGAAGCCCATCTAACCTACACTATTCCACTATCATCCATATGTTTATCCAACGACCATATAAATGCCCTTAAAGTTGGCGAGTCTACAACTGCTGCAGGCAAGGCATTCCATGCCCTTA
>JAHRHZ010000140.1:52880391-52986638 GCA_024137785.1 Ginglymostoma cirratum | reverse complement strand
CCATTAGCCCAGTACTCTGTATTCCTGTTACTCCTTCCAAAGTGAATCACCTCACACTTTTCCGCATTAAACTCCATTTGCCACCTCTCAGCCCAGCTCTGCAGCTTATCTATGTCCCTCTGTAACCTGCAACATCCTTCCGCACTATCCACAACTCCACCGACTTTAGTGTCATCCGCAAATTCGCTAACCCATCCTTCTACGCCCTCATCCAGGTCATTTATAAAAATTACAAACAGCAGTGGTCCCAAAACAGATCCTTACCAAAGGTAGAGATAGATTGGAGCACCACCAAATGCATGTTCCCTGCCAAGTCACTCACCATCAAGTGTTGGAAATATATCACCACTCCTAGTTTTGATGGGTCATCGAGGGCCGAAGGGCCTGTGTTGCGCTGTATTGTTCTAACATCCTGAAAATCTCTCCATGACAACACTGTGGGTCAACCTACACTAAATGGCCTTTAGCAGTTCAAGAAGGCTTTTCACCAGATCCTTCTCAGTGGCAGCTGGGATGGGCAATAAATACTGGCACTGCCAGTGTTGTGCACATCCCATGAATTCATTTTTAAAAATGGGCAGAATGCTCCATTCACTGGAGTCATACCTAGCACAAAGACAGATGATTGTGGTTATTGGATGCCAATCATCTCAGTCCCAGGAAATCAATGTGGGAGTTCCTCAGATTAGTGCCCTCGGCCTAAACACCTTTATCAAAGATCTTCCCTCCATCATAAAAAGTGGGGTTGTTTGCTGATGACTGCACCAAGTTCAGCAGAATTGGCAACCAATCAGGTACTGAAGCAGTCTGTGTTGATATGTACAAGACTGTTGATTTGTAGCAACAATCAGGTTGATAAGAGGCAAGTAACATTTGCACCACACAAGTGTCAGGCAATAACCATCTTCCTCTGACATTTAAAGGCGTTACCATTGTTGAAATCCTCCCTATCAACATCCTGGAATTCCTATTCTCCAGAAATTGATCTGGAACAGTTATAAAAATACAATGGCTATAAAAGCAGATCAGAAGCAACGAATCCTTCAGTGAATAACTCAACTGCTGACTCTCTGAAGCCTGTTCACCATCTCAAAGCACACATCAGGATAGTCTGGAGAGTCCTGCTCCAACACAGCAAGGTCTGCTGATTGACACCCTATTCAACATTTGCTCCCTTCACCATTGCCGCACAGTGGCAGCAGTGTACACCATCTACAAAATGCACTGCGCAACTCATCAAGGGTCCTTCAACAGTACCTTGCAATCTTGAGACCTCTCCCACGTAGAAGGACAATAGCAACAGATACTGAGGACACCATCATCTGCAATTTCTCCTCCAAGCATACATCATTGTAACTTGAAACAATACCTCTGTTCCTTCATTGCTGTAGTGTCAAAATCCAGGACTTCTTTCCTAGCAATACCGTGGGTGTACCAATACCGCATGGATTGCACAGGTTCAAGGTGGACGAAGGTTGCTAAACCTTGGCCTTTCTGTCATTGCCCACAAGACATGAAAAGATTTTTAAAAGATGTAGAGAGGATTGCAGGCTTGGATCACTGAAGGTGGACCCTGATGAACACAAAGAATGTGAAACCAGACATTTTTATTGAAGCTTCATATGCTTATCTTCTTAATGGGTATTCTGGTCTAGCTCCTTTTATAATAATTCCAATGGTGAAGATGCAGGGTTGGATTTAAATAGATAGACAGGGGGATAAATAGTTCAGCGTGGAGAGAAGCTGAGATGGAATTAGAAGGTAAAAATGAATAAGTGAGTCTAGAAGGTAGAGGAAAAATAGGCTCACCTAGCCAAAAAAAAAATTTGAGTTTAGCAAGGCTAAATGGAATATATTTTAATGCAAGATGCCTGGAGAATAAGGTAGGCAAATTGAGGGCATAGATTGTTATTTGACTTGGCTGAAAGATGGGCAGGTTTGACAGCTCAATATCCCTATTTACAGGATATTCAGATGAGATAATGGGGTGGATGGGGGAGGGGGGATTTTGAAATATTGATCAAGGAATGAATCATATAGCAGTAACGATCATCAAACGAGGCCATATGATAAAAGTCAAAATTACAAACAAGCAAACACATTGTTTGGTATCTATTATAGGTTCCCAAACTGTCAGGGAGAGATACAGGATCAAATATGTAATCAAATTTCACAGGAGTGTAAGAATAATAAGGCAATAATAATAGGAGATTTTAACTATCCAAATATTAACTGGGGTAGTTTGTGTGCTCAAAGTAGGGAGGCAACAAAATTCTTAAATGCATCCAGGAGAGCTTTACTCGCCAGTACCTGAAGCATAAGAAGGTAGGGGCAGTTCTGGACCTAATATTTGGAAATAAGCCTAGGCAGATGGAAGGCAGATCAGTAGGGGGAGGTCTTGGGAGATAGTAACCATAGCTCTGTTAGACTTAGGACAGTCATGGAAAAGGATAGGACGGGACGGGAATAAAAAGCTATTTTTACTGAGACGTAATTTGGCCCAAGTGGACTGGCAGCAGCTATTTGCATATAAAAATATATTAAAGACATACAAGGAGGAAATAGTGAGTGTAAAGGGCAAATTCCTCCCATTAAGATAAAGGGTGGATCCAAGACCAGGAAACCTTGATGACGTGACATAAGGGATAAGATTAAGAAAAAAAGAGATGATGGCAGAGTCCCTAGAAGTGCATAATGTGCCTGGGGGAGCTTAAAAGGGAAATTAGGAGATCAAAGGAAGTGCATGAGAAAGCACTGGTAGGTGGAATAAAGGAGATCCCAAAGAGGCCGTTTAAATGTATAGACAGCAAGAGAATAACAAGAGAACGAGTAGGGCTCATTAAGAGACCATCAAAGTAATGTGTGTGTGGAGCCAGAAAGCAGGGGTACAGTCCTCACTGAATATTCTGCTTTGATCTTCTCAATAGAAAAGGACAATGCAGATCAGTTGGAGGACTGTGACACAGCAGAAGAAATTAACATAGAGAGATGAGATGCTAGCTGCTTTTGCAGCCTTAAAAGTGGATAAATCCACTGACCTGGATGAGATCTACCAAGGCTGTTAACGGAGGCAAGGGGAGAGATATCAGGGCACCTGGCAGTAAATTTCAAATCCTTTCTGGCTACAGATGAGCTGCAAGGGGACTGGAAGACAGCTAACATAGTCCTATTCTTTAAAGAAAGGGGATACACCTGGAATTTACAGGCCAGTCAGTCTAACCCTGGCAGTGTATATATTATTAGAAAGAATTCTAAGCTACACAATAGATGTGCTCTTTGAGAAACATAGGTTAATCAGGGATAGTCAGCATGACTTTAGGGGAAGGCTGTGTTTAATCAAAGTTTTTGAGGTAGTAACCAAAAGGATTAAAGTGGATTTGATGTGGTCCATGTGGAATTTATCACGGCTTTGATAAGGACCCTCATGGCAGATTAGTCAAAGCAGGGACAGCCCCTGGGATCTGAGGCAAAGTGATACACTAGATCCAAAATTGACAAACAGGCAAGAAGTAGAAGCGATTGGAGAGGATTGTTTCTGTGACTGGAAGCCCTTCTGTTAATGTTGTACGTTAATGATTTGGACTTAAATGTAGGGGACATGATCAATAACTTTCAGGATGACATGAAAATTGGTACAGTGGTACATAATGAGGAGGATAGGCTTAAAATGCAGAAGAACGGACTGGTCAGTTGGACAGAGCAGTAGCAAATGGAATTCAACCCAAAAAAGTGTGAAGTAATGCACATGGGGAGGGCTAATAAAGAACAGTGTTACACTATGTATAGTAGGATCTGGAGATCAGAGGACCTTGATGTGCATGTCGACAGATCCCTGAAGGTAGCAGGACAGGTAGATAAGGTGATTATGTACAGATATGGGATACTTGACCTTATTAGTTGAGGTTGTGCTGAAACTGTTCAAAATGCTGGTTAGGTTACAACTAGCGTAACTACATGTAATTCTGGTCACCACATACAGGAAGGATCTGATCGCACTGAGAGTGTGCAGAAGAGATTAACAAGGATGCTGCCTGGAGTATCTGAGCTATGAGGAAATACTGGATGGTATGGTGTTGCTTTCCTTGGAGCGGGAAAGGATGAGAGGGGTAATTGATAGGGGTGTATAAGATTATGAGCGAATGGACCGGGGTGAATAGGAAGGCATATTCTCTTGTAACATTTAAGCACTATTCACGTGTGTTATTATAGTCTCCAGGGCTATGGGCTAAAATTTGAGATTAGTCTGGTCAGATCCTTATTGTCTTGTGGACATGATGAGCAGAATGGCCTTCTTCTGCGCTGTAAACATTTTTTCAGTCTGAAATTCAGCCATTCAAAAACTAGAATTGTCCAAAAACCAAAGGCCTTTCTTTGGGCACTGCTCCTGGAACAGAATAAACATGGGAATGACAGATTGAATTTGAAACCACAATATGAGAGCAGAGGAATGGGCCTGATTGGATTGCTCCAGAGAGTCGGCATGGCGACAATGGACCGATCAGCCTCCTGCAATGCTGCTCTCATTGTACTATAAGACCATAAGTAATAGGAACAAGAGGAGGCCATTCAGCCCTTTGAATCTGCTGTACCATTTTAAAGGATCATGGCTGATCACATCCATTTTCCTCCATTTTCTTGTAACTCTTGATCCTCTACTGGTCAGTGCCCTCCGGTCCCAGGCTCTCTCATGAGGGGAAACATCCTCTCAGCATTTACCCTGTGAAGCCCCTTAAGAATCCAGCATATTTCAAGGCGATCACGTCCCATTCTTCTAAACTCAAGTGAGCAGAGTCCCAATCTGTTTAGCCTTTGCTCACAAGTCAAATCTGTCCATACCAGGGATCAGTCTAATGAACCTTTTCCAAACTACATCTAAGGAAATGATAGTTTTCCTTAAATAAGGGGACCAAAACTGCTCACAGCACGCAGGACGAGGTCTGACCAGCATGTTGAACTCCTGCAGTTAAGACTTTCCTATTCTTATACTCCAATCCCCTTGAAATAAGGGCCAACATTCTATTAGCCTTCCTGATTAGCTGCTGCACCTATGTACTAGCTTTCGGCTTTTGTGCACACGCATTGCCTCCCCCAAACCAAGTCCCCTTGCATTGCAGCTTTCTCAGGTTTTCTCAATTTAGATAACACTTTGCTCTTTTGTTCTCCCTTCCGAAATAAGCAACTTCACATTTTCCTATATCGTACACTATTTAACTTCTTGCCCACTTACTTAACCTGTCAATAACTCTCTGTAAACTGTGTCCCCCTCTGACAACCTGCCTTTCCGCCTTTTTTTTTGCATTGCAGCTTTTCTCCATCAACCTCCGGGCTGCACACCCCACACAGATGTAAACTATGACATGGCTGATTAACCCTTCATCGTAACGCTGCTCTGCAAACACACCGCACGCAGATTATTTCTACAGGCTAAGACAGCTACATTTCCTAATGAAGTCACCATCTTTCCACAGAACACTGCCTCCCTCCAGCCCCCACCAAAACCAAAAGGGCAGTTACTGCCTGTTACGTCATGACGGTGCACGCTCGAGAAGCCGGCGTGCGCGACGCAAGATGGCGATCCCGCAGTTGGGGGTGGGGCGCAGACACGGCGTCATGACGTCGTGGCGTTAGGCCGCGCGGAGGTGTGTCCGTGACGTGGCCAGGAGCGGGAAGGGCGGTGCTCCCGGAGGGGTGTGTCAGTGACGTAGAGGAGGCGGGTTCAGGGTCCGTGTAATGATGGCGGGGTATTGCAGGGAAGAACGTGGCCGGGAGCACACCGGCACTTACCGCCTGTTCCTGAGTGAGTGAGGGAAGAGAGCGCACGGTGTGTGTGTGTGTGTGAGAGAGAGAGAGAGAGAGAGCGTGTGGGAGAGAGGAGGGGGGGTGTGTGTGTGTGAGAGAGAGCGAGCGTGTGGGAGAGAGAGAGAGAGAGAGGAGGTGGCGGGGGGGGGGGGGGGGAGTGGGGGGCCGGGGGGGGGGTCAGGGTGAGGTGGGGTTCGAGAGTCTGGGGGTACCGGAGGGATGTCATCTCTGAGTGAGTGAGGAAGCTGAGGGAGGGGATACTCTGTGTTCCTGACAGGGTGGTTTGGAGAGTACCTGTCCTGGAGGTGCGAGTGGGGAAAAGACTGAGATTGCAAGTTTGGACAGTGGTGTCAGGATTTGAGGGGTTGACTGGGCTATTTGAGGGTGTTGGAGTTGGTCTTTCAGGAGGTTAGGGTTTGATTGGGGTATTTGATGGTGGGAGATGGCTGGTAAGAGATAGGTTGGCTATTTGGGTGAGCGCGTGTGGCGCTGTGGCAGTGGGGTATTTAGGTGTGGAGATTTCTCGTGGACTGACTGCTTCTGGTGTCTTTTTGACTGCTGTTTCTGTTGCAGGCAATGCCCAGGGTCAGTTCCTATCTCCATTCCATGACATCCCACTGTATGCAGCAAAGACTGAGGTAATTATGTGCAGGGCTGTGCTCCCTGCCCTCTGCATCATTTAATATGCTTTGATTGATCAGACAGCCCAGGGCCTTACGATCAGAGGTTTATGTTGTACAAACGACAATGTCTATTGATTTAAAAACCAAAAGAACTGTGGATGCTGTAAATCAGGAACAAAAACAAAGTTGCTGGCCATTGATTCCTTTGTGCCTCAAACCTGGATCCTGACTGATGAAGATCATTTGCTTGCAATCTGCCCATGGATTGGCTTTACAAAACATTGGCTATCGTAAAGGGATGCTATGTATTTTGCCAGAACTTTTGACGTTTGTGTTTCGTATGTGATGTGAGCTGAGACTCAAATGCAGAATCCTGTTGAAATCACAGCCCATAACAGAATGCTTTGGTTGTTTTCCACATGCCTAAGACCTATGCTATTCCATATCCCTTTGTCCCCTTTCCTTTAGCTGCCAACATAACTGAAATGGTTTTTGCTTCAATCACAACCTATGGTCATAACATCCACTGTGTTCCAATCCAGCCTCTGTCTTTACCTTATTATAGCATTCTTCTCATCTAGACTTTTAATCAATGTTTCTATCTGCCCTGTCCTATCCATTCATAAATTTAGCTTTTGTTTCATTTCTTTGAACCAAAACAGCTCTGATTCCAAGTCTATCTTCATTTTAATCTTATGCTTGATACTGCCCAGCAAATCTGTGCTGTATCTTTATTGGGTCAACATTCTGTATACAGTGAGAGATCTATACTGGGCAACATATTCCAACTGTTGTCTGCTGAGACTGACATGAACTTGTCATTACATCTTTACTCTTACATTCTATATCTCTTCTCATGAAACTCAGAATTTAATGGGCATTTCTTATAGTTTTATCCACTTGAGGTGGGGTTTTAATGTCTGAAGCTCCCAGACCCCTCTATACTTCTTACATTCAGTCTGCCTCCTGATGTCTTTGGAACTATCTGATTTACTACATGGATGCAGGCAACTCAGATATCATGGAATCCCTGCAGTGCGGGAGGAGGCTATTTGGCCCAATTATGTCTGCACCAACTCCCCGAAGAGCATCCCACCCACACCTAGACTACACATCCCTAAACACTACGGGACAATTTCAGAATAGCAATTCACCTAACCTGCACATCTTTGGACTGTGGAGGAAACCGGAGCACCCAGAGAAAACCCACACAGACAAGGGCAAACTCCACACAGTCATCCTTTGCTGGAATTGAACTTGTCCCTAGTGTTGACAGGCAGTACTGCTAACCACTGTACCACCCACCTTGGCACTACCTGATGTGTTTTGGAAAGAACAATGATGTCACATACTCCTTGGCAATTAAGTGTTGTAAAAAGGGTAAAGGGGCAAAGGAAATTTGAAATAGCAAAATACCTGGCTGAGGTAAGTGATCCTGTCTTTATTGATAAGACAAGTCTTGAACTACCTTCAATAAAGCACCTGATTCATTATTCCCTTCCAATTGCTAATACAGTTAAGTCCTTGTTATCCGGATCCTAAGCATCTGAATTCCCCTTTTTAACCTCGGATGGTGGTTGCGTGAGAAATCCAGATAACGGGGAATTTACTGTACTGGGTGGATTAATAAAGCCATATCAATTGCAAATCAGTGTGATTCACTTTTTTAGAACACTAATATTAAAAAGTTAGGTTAAGTGCACAGTTTTGGTCTCCGTCATACAAAAAGGGTTATAGAGACACTAGACAAAAAGTTTAAAATGATGCCAGAATTGAGGGGCTTGGTTGTGATTCCCCATTAATGGAGGACTACAAAAATCTTATGTGAGTTTGATAGACTAGACATGGTGATAATATCCTTCAAACCTTCTCTTTAATCTATTTGCTATCCTTATAATTTTATACCCCTTCATCTGTCCAAAATACTCAATTTTTCTGCGAACGAGCTCACTGGCCTCTGTTCGGCGCCTGCACTCATTGCCACTCTTAAAATTGGTATAATTAAGGATCAAAGTCAAAACCCATTTGGTCGGAATTAAGGAAATGGCAAGAACAAGGAGCCACACACATGATAGTCACCAACAAATCTAAAACGGAATTGCGGAGAAACCTCATTATTCCAAGTGGTTAGTATGTGGTACTTGCCACCACAAGGAGTGGTTGAGATAAATAACATTGACATATTTAAGGGGAAGCTAGCTAAACCCATGAACGAGAACAGAATAAAATTATTGATGAAAAAGTAAGATTGCTCATTTGGAACCTAAACACCAGCTGGGCTGAGTTTTTGTGCTGTAATTTCTGTGAAATCTCGGCTTATCCTATGGCGCTGAAACCTTCCACCTCTCAGTAAATGACATTCATCACCCTATCCATACTTGTCTGCAACTTCTGTAATCCTCAAGTATTAACCATTATAGTAGTGTTTCTTTCAGCTTCATGTCCAAAATATTCACAGTGAACAGACTGGCCTCCAAACAGTTTCTGTGGGGAGCCACTATCTAGTTCAAATAACTCTGGAATGAATTTCTAAACCACTCTATGTTCCTTTGTTCTAGCCAGTTTATAATCTGTATTGACATCCACCCTGTAATTCCATACTCTGTTATTTTCTCTTGATCTTAAATTAAGTATCACAAGATGTTCCACCATTTTGAGAATGAGCCCGTTCCATCTCCCATCGCATGTGACCCCAACCCCAATGCCTTGCAGTATTATCCACTCTTGATACCAGTGCTGTTGAGAAATAAAAGATGAGGTGCGTCTGATAGTCATTCAAATTAAAGCAGAGTCTGGAATGTCCTGCCTGAGTGTGGTGGAGGCAGATGCAGTCTGAGCATTCGTTGGATAAATATCTGGGCACAAACTTTCAGGGCCACAGGGGAAAATTAGATTGCGTTTTTCAGGGAGTTGGCACAGATCTGAGTGCAGGAGGGTATGCCAGGAACAGGTGCATATGAAAATGAGGTACCAACCTTTCAAGCGACAACACAGGACCATATGCATGTTGAATAGTGGGAGTAACGTGTCAGAAAGCTAAATAATCTCAACAATCCTGTACGCTTTCCTCCTAACTGAAAAGGAAAAGGCAGCCAGCCATGAAAGAATGAGCTTACAGGATGGCAGCCAACACCAGCTAAATAGGGTTGCAAATGCATCAGCTTCATCTTTTGCACTGATACGTTGTGCTCCTCCTTTGTTGAGGACAGCAGTACCTTTCTCCTGTTTATCTGTCCACCATCATTTGCAAATGGATGTAGCACAGCTCAAATCTAATCTGTTCGTGCCTCTTAGAGGAATAGAGTGCAAAACTAAGGAAGTTAAACTTCGTAAAGTACTGGTCACACCACATCTGCTGTATTGTGTTCAATTCTTGGGACCAGATGGTAGGAAATATAACAAGGCCAAAGTAGGTGCTGAAGCAGTTTAATAGAACGTGACCAGGAATGAGGGAACATCCGAAAGAGCTGGAGTTATCCCTGAAGCACAGAAGTTTAAGACAATGTTTGATAGAAATGCTCATGCTATTAATGATTTTGTTAGAGTAAGTATGGAAAACTGTTTCTCAAGGCAGAGGAATCTGTAACCAGAGGCTGCAGATTGTAGGTATTTGGCAGAGAAAAAAATTAGTGTCAAGACAGCACATTTTTTCATGCAGTGAATAATTGTGACCTAAAATGCACAACCTGAAATAGTAATGAAGCAGATCAATTGAATTGTCTATTGGGAAAAAAAGTGAAGAAAATATTTACAGGGTTATAGGAACTGAGAAAGGTAATGCAACTAATTGAATAATCCTCCCTGTGGTTAGCAGAGGCATAACGGGTTTAATGGCTTCATCCTGTGTTGAATCATTCTCTTAACCTTAGATTTATCAGTCAGACCCTGGTGCTATGTTCTCCTTTAACATGTCTTATTTCTTGTAGCTCACAATTTTGCTTTCTAACAAATTCAGTATTTATCCCCTATCCAGTATCCTTTCCATTTTATAAACTGATGTAGCGTACTATCCAACTATCTCCATAAATTCCTAATTGATGTCTAATTTCATCAAATTCCTGACCATCATCTCCCAGAGCTCTGTGTTTAATCTCTGCAAGCAGTTTTTCCTTCCAGCTACAGTACCAAAATAGCTCTCATCCGAAGTACAAATTATATCACTTGTGACTGTGGTAGTAGTATTTTCTCTGTCATCCTCACTGCTTACATCCCTCATTTTCTGCATTGTGACTCAGTTTGTGATATCTAAATGCAACATGTTCTCTGCCCTCCTGTTTCCCTTTAATCTCTAGCTCCATGTAAACTAAACCAGATTCACTGACCTGACATTGTGGACTAGCCTAATTTCATTGCAAGTCAAAATCAGATAAGACCATTTCTGATCACTTCAGTGTTTTGGCCTCCTTAACCTCTCTCCCAAACTTACTTACTTATGTGTCTAACATTCGGACTTTGGGGGGGAGCAGATCTCAGTTGTAATGGTATTTTGAAAATCTCAATGCTTAGTCTTTTCCTTCTCTTCTCTGGTGTCTTGCTTCTTCTCAAAGGCTTCCAACTTATTTATAGGGAGAGGCTGAATAGGCTGAGGCATTTTCCCATGGCATGCTGGAGGCTGAGGGGTGACCTTGTAAAGGTTTACAAAATCATGAGGGGCATGGATAGGTGAATAGCCAAAGGTCTAGGGTGCGGGAGTCCAAAACTAGAGGACATAGTTTTAAGGTGAGTGGGGAAAGATTTTAAAAAAAGATCTAAGGGATAACTTTGTATCAGAGATAAAAGGTACTGCAGATGCTGGAGAATCTGAGATAACAAGCATGGGGCTGGATGAACACAGCAGGTCAAGCAGCATCATAGGAGCAGGAAAACTCGACGTTTCGGGCCTAAACCCTTCATCAGAAATAAGGGATAACTTTTTCATGCAGAGAGTGGTGCGTGTATGGAATGAGCTACCAGAGGAAGTGGTGGAGGCTGGTACAATTACAACATTTTAAAGGCATCTGCATGCGTGTATGAATAGGAAAGGCTTAGAGGGACATGGGCCAAATGCTGAAAAATGGGACTAAATCAGATTTAGATGTCTGGTCAGTGCAGACAGCTGTTTCTGTGCTGTATGACTTTACCTAAAAGTGTCAGACCAAAGTCAGCACTTTGGATTGGATTCACTCGTGTAAAGCCTGTTCACCTGCTTTTTCAATGGTCTCAGGAATGGATCTTGGTACGTGATGGATAGGGCTTAATTGTCCTATAAAGTGACCAAAGGTACATCTAGTTCTTTTTTTTTAAACCATGGGGCAACAGACCACCCTCATGTCATCTTCCACCTTCTGTGTATCTCAAGGGGTCATGTCCTTGTGATATCCTCAGACTGCTTTCATCATCTTTTCCAGTACATTTCTCAATCAATTTCATAACTCACTTGAATACCATGTCTGGCTTTCAAACCTAATTTCAGCAACCTTGTTCTTGCTAAAACCCTAAGACAGTTCTTGGAGTTTGGATTATTTGTTTTAAATATCCATCCAGGTGCTCTGCCACTGCTGCAGTGTGTTATTTGGGCATGGCCTCTTTCAGGTTAGCTATAGCGATCATCACCTGTGAAAAATCTGTTTCTAGGAATCAAAGCTTACAGCACTACCCTCCTTTTATCTGTTCAAACTGATTAACATACATTCTAAGCAACTTGGATAACAAGGTGTAGAGCTGGATGAACACAGCAGGCAAAGCAGCATCAGAGGAGCAGGAAAGCTGACGTTTCGGGTCGAGACCTTCTAAAGTCTAATTATTGTATCCCTTAATTATTACAAGGAAGAGAAAGGACTGAACATTATTGTGGTATATGCAGCAGAGAGCATCAATGTTCATGGCAGCCATTGTATACTGCATGTTGAGCTATTCTTAGCTGCACCTCCCTGGATATTATAGTTTGGAGTATTCATTGACGTACTTGTCAAACTTGGTTGGCAGTGTTGAGGAATTAAATGTCAATACATGTACCAGTTTTTTATATATATATATATACACACAACTGATATATGTATCAGTTGTATAATGGGGTACTTTATCCCGTACCCTTGAATGTGTACCTTGGTGCATTTCTTTGTACAGTAAAACCAGTATATAGATGTAAGTTATTTTTGCTCAAGTCCTACTCCGGAAGCTTGAATGCATAATCTAGAAGGATACTCTAGTACAGTAGAGTAGGAGTGCTGTTTTGAATGAAATGCGATCTTTTAGATTAAGCATTAATCCAAGGTCCTGTCTGCAGTCTTGATGTAAGCAATTACATAGCACAATTTCAAAGAGGAGGGGAGTTCTCCTTGGTGTGCTAGTCAATATTTATTCCTTAACATCTCAAACAAATTATATGTTCACTATATAAATGCAGCTCTTATATTAAAGATGAGAAAATTTGAAGAGAACTTTGAATGAAAGAACAGAACAGTATTTGGTCTGTCAAGCGATAAAAGGTACTGCAGATGCTGTGAAGGGTTTAGGCCCGAAACGTCAAGTTTTCCTGCTCCTATGATGCTGCTTGACCTGCTGTGTTCATCCAGCCCCATGCTTGTTATCTTTGGTCTGTCAAGCCTTCAGTTCACCAAAGCAATGTAAACATAACTGCTGGCTGAGCTGTGCTGGTAACTTTTTAACTATATTCTTTGCTGATACACTGTCTTAGAAATAAATAAAGGGAATATACCGAGGTGGTGAGCTGCAACATCAGCGCCAGCTAATGATACCTTGTGTTATGACCTGCCCCTGGGCAAGTTGCCCCAGCTCCAAATGAGTGTCCCAGAATGTTACGCCTGAGTAAGGAGGGGTGAACTGGCTCCACATCTTTGTTCCTCACTCCTTTGATTAGTCACAACAGAGTTAATTTAAAAGAATCCCTTCCCTTGTAGATACCTTGCATCAAGACAATGACCAAATTAATTTGTTTTAAAAATAACCAATTTAATTGGGCTTTGAATTTAAAAAGAGTTGAGTTTGTTAGCTACTGGGTGCAAGACGAAATAATAATACAATGCAAATTCAGATTAGAAATGAGAGATGACTCCAAAAAACAGTTTGAAAAAGACAGTTCCATGAAGAATAGATGTCAGGCATTGTGGTTATTATGTTGGTGATCCCAGTAGCAATGATGCTGGTAGGTGAGCAGTTGAATTTAATGTGCTTAACCTAGGAGTCATCCGAAAGGCTTTTGTCCTGTTTGCTTTAAACTGTGGCTTTGTTTTTCTGTTTTTCCGCAAAAAAGAGAGACTTGCTTTTTACCTGCAGAGCAGGGGTGACTAAAGATTTTCTCACCCACTAATACATAGAACAAGGTTGAAATTGATTTTAAAACTGTGTTCTTAAGTATTCACGAAACGTGAAAAGAAACCTGTCTTGCCTAGACTGTTCTCTTTTCATCCATCACATTTACAGTAACTTGAGATTGCAGTTCAGTTTGCAGTACATTTATTCCTTTTGATGCCCCCTTTGAAGCTTTCTTTTCATTTGACAGATGATACATTCCAATGTCCCCCTCTAGACTGAGGATAATCCACACAATTCTTCCAGATGGTCACAGAATGTAAATTCTGAGCAATTTAATTCAGTCATTTCTGACTGTAGATTCTCTTTATGAAAAGCATGTATCTAAAATGGATATACCTGCATATTGTCTGGGCTCATGATCTGCTGTCATGACACTTCTGAATTTTTCATGCAGGATGTATTTAACATGATTGTGGAAGTTCCTCGCTGGACCAACGCAAAGATGGAGGTAATTTTTATTAACAGCCTAGACAGCTTTGTGCATTAAAATGTATTAAACTAGCTGTTTTTTTCCAAAGTTTAGTGACTTTTTTACAATGCTAAAATAAATTGATTTTATTAGCCATTAAGGGCCATTTTGAATTTGTTTTCAAACTAATGTTCGTCTTTTGTGGTGTGGAAGACCATGTTCTTCATCTGAGATGTTTGTAAAAGTTTAGAGGATATAAAGATGACTGTTAAGGCCACTTTGTGCTGACTCCCAACGTTAACACCTGTGACTGTCCAGAGTGTCAAATACAATCACTAATTTTGAAATCATAGCTTCCCCTTTAGCAGCTGCTCCCATAACCTTTGACAAAAGCTCTCCTACCTTCCTGTTCTCCAGTTTTTACTCCTTTGCCCTACCTTGGTGTGCTCTCTTCATTCTTCTGTGAGGCCACCTACTTCCGATATCCAATCTACTTGTTTGTTTCACAACGATCCCATGGCTACAACTGCCCAATTCCTCTGCCAGTAACCTTCCAGTTTATTCTGGTACCATAGCTGACTTCCACTGATACCCATCCTTTGGGCCAGGCATCTGGGCACAGATTTGGTTTCCCTCAACCATTCACAGTATTGAACTTACTGCTGGCTTTAACCCTGTGAAGAGCTGGGCAGGTTCTAAGAGTTAAACTGTCACGTCTCACAGGCCCTAAAGAGACCAGGAATCAAACGATCTGTTGACTGCGGTTGCTGCTTGTATAGTAAATCTGAAGAACCAAGGCAGAGACAGTGATGGCTATGCATTTTCAAAAGGAATTTTAACTGAATAGTGTTTCCATGTTTTCAGATTGCAACAAAGGAGCCATTGAACCCAATCAAGCAGGATGTTAAGAAAGGGAATATGCGATTTGTGGCGAATGTTTTCCCTCATAAGGGGTACATTTGGAACTATGGGGCCCTTCCACAGGTGAGTGGTAAAATTGTTTATAGTCATGGCAACCCTTTACTGCTTCTTGTGACACATAACGAAAACAATGGCTGCTTTTCATCTCTCGGAAACTACAACTCCAGAGCTGGGCACCTTAAGCAGAGCCTGTGATACTGTTAGCTTGAAGCAAATAACTGGGTTTCTAATTTTGCGTCAGCTCAATATAAAACAGACTCATTGAATAGGAGAGCGATTCGGTAACATTGAGCTGCTGAAAGGTCATATTAATATAACCACACCAATCAAGACTGGATGTTATAACAATAACAAAAACAAAATGACTAAAAGCTTTAGCTCCAGAAGTGTGAAATAATGTCACTGAACAGATCAATTAGTAACTATCTGAAGGGAAGGAGTAACATCTGCTGTGGATAAATGAGATGCTGAAAATGTACTATTCTTATTTAACATGGTGCCACACAAGAGGTTATTGCAGAAAATAGAAGCTCATGGCGTAAAGGGATAACATTAGCATGGATAGCAGAGGGGCCAACTGTTTCTAGCCAGACAATACACAAATGAGTCTGTGTCTGATTGGCAGGATGTGACAGGTGAAATTTCACAGGGGTTTATGTTGGGGCCTCAATTTCTTACAATTTACATCAATGACTTGGATGAGTGAAGCGAATGCATGGGAATAATTCACAGCTCCAAAATTGCAAAGTATGCTATGAAGGAGGCATAAGGAAGTTGCAGAAGGATAGAAATGTGTTGGTTAATGGGCAAAAATCTGACTGATGAAGATGGAGTAAGTTCGTGATGTTGATCCAAAAGAGGAATTGTACTGCCACTTTCTGAAATATTTATTGTCTCTCAACTGCTCTTCTCAGTTAGAATTTTCAATCTTGTAGAACATGTTTGCTTTCACCTGCACCCCACCCACCATGCCCCTTCATCCCACTCGTACATTTCCTCTAGACCACAACATGAATCCAGATGCCACAAAATTTGTCGAATTCTTTGAAGGAGTAGCGTGCTGTGGATAAAGGGCAGTCTGTAGATGTATTATACTTGGATTTGATATGAAGCTGGATTCCACAAAAAGGCTGATTAAGTCCAACTCTGCTTGTCTGACTTCTGGTCCTGTGTGAGCTGCAGTTATGAGCAATGCCTTTGCTTTCAGGTGTTGTCACAAACACTAATCTCAGCCATTGACACCATCCTGCCCAACTGTCTTGAAATGGAATCTGACTAATAGCAACCCTGGAGTCGTATTTACCGTGAGATGGGCTTCTGAACACACATCTCTACAATGAGTATTTTCCTCTAGAATCTATTTGGGGGATAGAATTTTTGCAAACTTTTTCATAAACTTATTTATTGGAATACACACATTACAAAATACGTCTCCCCACTCAACTACCACTGTTTCAGTCTCTTATCAATTCCCTAGCGCACAAGTGAAGTCCCAATTGATGACCCCCACCTGCTTATAACTAAACATAATTATTATAGAATTAGCAACTGTGACCTCTGTTTCTGGTTCCAGGGCTCTTGTGCAGTGGTAGTGTCTGTGTCACTGAGCCAGGAGACTTGGGTTCAAGTCCCACCTGCTCCAGAGATGTGTAATAACATCTCTGATCAAATTAAATGGAATATATCCTGATTTCTAGTTCTGTGGCATTGTCCTTCTCCACCTGTATCTCATTTCATCTATTGTTGTAACCTCCAATTATTTCAATGTCCTTCTGGACTAGCATTCAATTCCAGAATTTTTTTCATTGGATTTAAATTCAACAGCTGCTATCAATGTTTTTAGAGCATGAGCTTTCCAATCTTTATTTTATCTCCACAGTTCCAGCCCTTGCCTGTCCCTTATAGCCTGAATGCCAATAACCCTTTGCTTGGTTATTGTTTGCATTTCTAACACCCAGCAAGGGTCCAAGCTCTCCATTTATCTCCTCAACTACCTCACCTCCCACTCTTCCTTAGATCCTTTTAAATAGCCATTTTGACCAAATTTTGGTTATTGCTTCTTTCCTTTGGCTCGACACCCACTTCCCTCAAGTCTGTGTGAAGTACTCTGGGTTCCTTGCTTTGTTAAAGACCGAACAGACAAGTTTTAATTGCGCCAAGGCTTATCAATGGACTTTGTCCCATATCAAAAGCAGTTTACTTTTATTGAAGGTTGGTTCTACATTGAACTGTGTGACATGGAAGTTGTGTAAGGTGGATCTCTGTTGAAATTCTTTTCTGAGCAGCCAAGGAAACACATTCACCCACAGCTCATGAGACAATCTGCACTGGAAAATTTGCCTCACGTGCTTGTACTTTTTGAAGTAACTAATAGACTGTTTATTGGTTCATTGCCTTACCAGAAATTGCTCTTTTAGAAACTGTACCACCGTGAGGGGGCAGATGGTGCTGCCATGTAATGTGGAGTGGCAATCCAAAGTCCCAAGCTAATATTTTGGGAACATGAGTTTGACTTTGTCCTAACTGGGGACGGATTAGGGGAGAAGGGGCAATCCGGCCTGACTAGGGGCATGTCAAAAGGAGTATGGGGTGGAACAAGGAATCTGTGGTTTGAGATCAGGCGGACTTCATACCAGATAATGGGCTTCAAGCATACTGGACGAGTATCAAGGAGATGCAATGGATAGGGTTTAGGTTATCAAAGTGTATACAGCAGATTGCAGGCATTCAGTAGGCCTCAGAAAATACAGTCGATGGGGTGCTCAATTGGTCAGTGTTCTCTGCTTTTAACACTAATTGTGCTCTTGTTTTTACAGACTTGGGAAGACCCAAGTCACACAGATGAGTCAACTAAATGCCGTGGTGACAATGATCCTATTGATGTTTGTGAAATTGGAACCAAGGTATTTCTTATAGATGCCTACTAATGTTCAAGCAATGCTGATGTACAGCTAGTACATTTCAAAGCAGCTATTTCTTCTGTTTTATTGTGGGGAAAATGCTGTATTTATAATTTCATCTTTGAAGGTGTTGATTTGCGGGTTCGAGATTGTTCTTGTCCTCATTTCATTTTTCAAGGTCCTCCCATTTGGTGTGCATCAACTTTACAGTTTAGAGACAGATGATGAACACTCATCAGCCAATCATCTACCTCTCTTCCTTGCAATGAGACTGTTGTTTTGTTGGGTTGTGAATCCACTCAGCTCCTGTCTGTTATTCTCCCACTGGACTTGCTCAATCCACATTACCCTGCAGGTTTAGTTCCTCTGTGGCCAACCCGTTTCCTTTGTAAAATCTTTGGTTGTTTCCACTTTCACAGCCTTGTTACACAGAAATAGTCTGTCGTCATCTCCTCTTCACATCACTTGCTTAAAACTTTAAGACTGTGTTGTAGTCCTTGTACGATTATCCAATAACTAATTAGTTATCAACTAAATGGAACAGCGCATCCTCGTGTGCCTTATCATAATCTTTTGCATTTGTCAAATCACCCTCATCTTTTTTCCAAGGAGAATAAACCCCAAATTTTGCAAATCTAATCAGGTAAAATCTCCTACCCTGGAACCGTCTTGTATACCTCTTCTGTGCCCTATTAAGGACCCTCCTTCCTAAAGGAAGGTGACCAGTAATGGACCAATACTGTAGTTAGGCCCTAACTAAAGCTTTTTAAAGGTTCAACATATGACCACCCTGCTTTTCTAACTTGATGTCTCTGTTTGCAAGCCCTTATCTGTCAACTGACCACTCTGTTTTCCCAATAACCTTCAAAGACTGATCCACTTATTCTTGCTGGTCCTTTTGTTTCTGGCGAAGCTTCAGAACCTTGTCATTTAAGTGTATTTTTAATAGACCTTGTGCCAAAATACATCCCTTCCAGCTTCTGTTTACCAAAATGCATCTAATACCAGCTTATTCTGCCAACTTGTGTGTCATGTTGTGGGCAATTCATATCATCCTGACTTTTCCTCCTCCATGTGTATACCTCCCATGCCCCTCCACATCAATTCTGTTTCCTAGGGATTTGCTTGAAGTGTATGGCTTATCAATATTTTGGAGAACCTGACTATTTGTAAAATTTCTTTCTGACATTTTGTTGCCTCCAGTTAAAGTATCTGATTGGAGAAAATTAACCCATTTTAAATCTGAGTTACTGCTTTATTTCAGGTATGTGCCAGAGGAGAGGTTATCAAGGTCAAAGTTCTTGGAATTCTGGCGTTGATAGATGAAGGTGAAACTGACTGGAAAATTATTGCAATAAATGTCGAGGATCCTGAGGCAAATAGTTTTAAAAGTAAGTCTGTGCGACCTGCAGATCGGAGTATGTAGATACTTGCTGAAGTTAAGATAATTAACACGTTATAGTATGCCTAATGGCATAAAATGCGGCTGTTTCGACTGAAAAGGGTTCCTTGACCAAGGGCTGAAGAGACTATAAGAAATTACACGCCACTGATCTACGTCCCCATCCCAAACCCAGAAATATAATTGCATTATTAGATGTTCCTTTTACTTCAGCAGATTCCAGGCCCTAATGTAGTTACAATGTATATTTAGGCACCAAGATCTTTAAATAAACTTTCTTCCAGAACCATTTTTAATAGACCTTGACCTGCTTGTTTTAATGTTGTCAACAGATTTACAAAGATTGCATATGGCTTTGATGACCATATTAATAATGTAGCTTTCACACTGAACTCTTCCATAAGTTTAACATTGCACCTCTCCCCACCCAATGTTTTTGACATCTCTTCCTGAAACAAAATCAGTAGAAGCCAAGTTAACCAGTCATTTCATTTCCTGCTGTTTGTGAAATATTTTGTTCAGATTGATTGGTGCAATCGTTTACTGTCATGAGTCACCATTTAATATGATGGAAATCAACCTTACTCCCAGAGTCATCACAAAAGTGAGATTTTTAAACCTGTATGTAGATTCCCCAATTCACCTAATTCTCAGACACCAGTTGACTGAAAGCACAGGCCAATTTTCTGTACTATTTATTACAAAGTAATTAGATTTTAGCTGCAGGAAAACAGTTATGCACTGTCAGCATATAAGTCTACTAATTAAAACTCTAATCCCCTGTGTCTCTACACATGCGTGTACATACAAGGGTTGTACACGGAAGGAAAACTGGGGAAGTAGTTGAGTGGTCATTGTCCATAGAACCTGTTGAGATGCCTTACACTGATCGGAATGCTGCTTCTCAGTCTTTTTCTAGATGCTTCCAATGGTTTTCAAGAACCACAGGGTGGCCAGTTCACTGATTAAACGTCCCTGACTTATCAGTTTAAAAATTGCAGCTTGCAGCACTGCTGACTGAAAGATAAAACAGTTTAATGTGGCTATTTCTGCACGGAACAGAGCTCCTTGGCTGGCGCTGGTTTTGAGGTTTCTCTTTATCTTGTTCACAGCCCAGGTTGTTCTGATCTGCTACCTGTTGACCACCAAAACATTATTCGTACACAACCCTTTGGTTGCAATTCATCTACAATCACTGCTATAATTTACATCTGTGAAAACAATGTTCACAATGAATATGACATTACTCGCTTTCAAACCATACAGCCGTCATTGCTTTTAAAACCATTCTTCTCTTGGTTCGGTCCACAATTTTAAAAAGATATGGCCTTTGCGTTTCTCTGTCCTTAAGAAGACAAAATGCCATTTCAAGTATGTTTCATTACAAAATATGGAATGCACAAACAACAAAACAAGGTACTTAAATCTATTTATTCCTTCTCTTATCTCCATCACCCCACCCCTTTATATAACCTATATGATCTTAGCATTTCATAAACCTGTAATTTATTAACACTGGACAATCCATCTGCAATTACATTATTTTTCCCAGGATTATAAATAATCTTTTACATTAAATGGCTGCAACAAGAGTCTTATCTGAATACTTTCTCATTGAGTTTTAAATTTTGTAGTGAATGTCAGAGGATTATGATCAGTGTAAATTTGTTTTTTGTTTTGGCTTACAGTGTCAGATAGAGACTTCAATGTGTGGAAGAGCCAACAGCAATCCCAGAGTCTCTTGCTCTAGAATACTACTTCTGATACTGGTTTAGTTTCTTAGGGAAATGCTCCACTGGCTTCTCTATTCCTGACTCCTCCTCTTGTAACAAGACTGCACCTTCTCCAAGTCACAAGCACCCATTGCCATTTTAAGAGATCTTAAAAAAAAAATCAGGGATGGCCAACTGTAGTTCAATTATTACAATTGTGTTTAGCTTCCCAAAGGCTGTTTGGCAGTCTGCTAATCATTCCATTTTTGCTTTTCTTTACCAAATATGTTAAAGGTACAGCAATTGTACTATGCCCAAATTTCTGGTAAAATCCACATATTCCTAAAAACTTCATCATTTCTTGTTTAGTTTTAGGAACAGGAAGTTGTATTAAGAGTCTTCACTTTCCCTGTCTTCAATAACACTTGTCCTGGAGCAATTATATGTCCCAGCGTTTTCTTTTTCAAATTCACTTTTGGCTAGATTTATTGCTTAAACTGTAATTACTTAAATGGTACTTTTTTAATTCTCTTACACGCTTTCCACATGTGTCACTATATACTGCAACAGTGTTTAAGTAAACTACACTGTTACAATCTCCATGTACAACTTATATATTTATAAATCTCTGGAATGTATCGGGCATTCTTTAACCCAAATGGTATCATCTGACATTGCTGTATCCCATTTGGTGTTGTCAAGCAAATTGAGAAATTCTTAACTATACCAACTGTCGCTAGTTCAAACAAATCACACTTCAATTGGACCTCGGACAATGGAACCAGGGTATGCTCTCCCTGTTCCAATTACCAACACTTTTGTTTAAGTCTCTGGAGAGAACAAAATAAATCCTTATCCGTCAAGAGAGTTTAAATAGTCCCTGTATCTCTTAATGCTGTTCTGATGCTGCTTTTGTAGAGAAAGGGGCTATCTTTCTTTCGGATTAAAAACCCTTCATATCCTTCACCCATGTGCTACTTCTGCTGTCACTGCAGTATTTACCTCTGGTGTCTCAGTTGTAGTTAAAGTTACAACCTGATCTGTGGACTTTTCCTTCTGAGTTTCCTTTTTGGACTCATTCTTATGAACACCAGTAGATCCTACAGGTTTCCCTCCACTTTCGTCATTTTGAACAAATATATTCCATCTTCTTACATTGGAAAGACTTCAGCTTCTGATTTTCACCTCCACCCTTAGTACTTGCTGCCTCCTTCTCAGTCGCCTGGTCATTCCCACCTATCCATTCCTGACTTGGCTACTTACGTTGCTTTGCCTTTTCAGTTCTGTGTGCCATCTGAATTTGCTGGCGATGGGGGAACAAAGGTTTAGTTTTATGGCTATAATACCAGCCTCCAAGTGAGACCTACGTACTAGAACAAAATATGCTTTAATTTGTTGTAGTCACCCTCTAAATGTGCTATATTAGCTTCACTGCCCCTTCATGACTTTGCTCATACG
This sequence comes from Ginglymostoma cirratum, assembly GCA_024137785.1. NCBI lineage: Eukaryota > Metazoa > Chordata > Chondrichthyes > Orectolobiformes > Ginglymostomatidae > Ginglymostoma > Ginglymostoma cirratum. The sequence continues at coordinate 52,964,100 of JAHRHZ010000140.1, read as the reverse complement.
CCTTTATAGACTGATGAAGTAACAGTTTTCTTTTTGTAGATTCTGAACAGTGTTTATGATTAGTATTTGTCCTGCTTACATGCATAATGTTTCATTTTTGAGTTTCATTTGCCAGTTACTAGTCTACCTCAAGGGATAGTAGATCTGCCTCCTTTCAACTCAGGGCTTTCACACACCTCTTGGTATAATTTACAGACTAGTCAACTAACACCTCAGTCTAGGTCATTAATACAAGTAGTGGACAATTTTTCTTTGCAATGAGATGTAAAACTATCTACTTTGATTGTTAGATACTTGACATTTTTAAATGTGGAGCAGTGTAAGGTCAGAAAATCCACCAACTTAGACTAAGCAAGCTTTGTGTCCTTTTACGCTTAGATATTGATGATGTGAGGCGGCTGAAACCAGGTTATCTGGAGGCCACAGTCGATTGGTTCAGACGATATAAGGTGCCTGATGGAAAACCTGAAAACCAGTTTGCATTCAACGGTGAATTCAAGGACAAGGTATTTTGGCAAATAGTATTAAGCCTGTAAATACTCCTCTTCTTTGAGTACTGAATGAGTACAGTGTTTCCCAAAGAAGGGCAGCAGTGATTTGCTGAAGTATTTTGAGAGATGTGGTGGGATAGGAGGAATCCAAGGTGGGGTGTGGGCTGTGTGGGGGAAGAGGGGTTGGGGGTTGTGTGTGGGGTGGGGGAGGAGAGGGTACCATGGGGGCGGGTGTTGTGTGTGGGGGAGAGGGGAAGGGTGCCATCTGGGCAAGGTGAGGGTCTGTTTGGAAGGGGGCTGCTGTTTGGTGGGTGGAGGGGAAAGTGGGGTGGGGGCCGTTTGCGGGGGAGAAGGGAAGAGGGCAGTTTGGGGGAGTGGGGCAGGGATGGGGCTGCTTTTGAGAGGGTTGGCAGCAGAGTCTGGTGCTCCTTTCTTCTCCCAATCCTGGACCATGCCTCCCCTTCTCCCCTCCCCCCCTCCCCCTTGTATGTTTTGAGAATAATGGAAAGCTGCTCCCTAATGACAGCTTGTTGACAGTTGTTGATGACAAATGCAGTGGATTATGCTACTTGTTTCTATCTTCAGTCCTAATTAATGTTGTAAAAAGCTGTTTGCAGCTGGCTGTCTGGTGCTGAGTTTAATCATCTTATAGTGGATAATTTGTGTCGCTGAGGATTAATGCCCCTGCTTTCTTGTGTTTAATTTCAAATTGCTCAGTCTTTGACGCCCTGATCTGTGAAGACCATTCTCTTATGTTCCAGTGTTAATTATGTGGGCTGTGTTACTGTTGGAGGTTATCTTTCTTGCCAACTTCCTGTTCTTCGTCTTTCTGGATAATTTTTGTATTCATTTGTACTATGTGGGTGTTGCTGGCTAGGCCAGCATATATTGCCCATCCCTACTTGCCCTTGAGATGGTGGTAGTGAGCTACCATCATGAACTGCTGCAGTCTGTGTGCTGGCCCACATTATCATTAGGGAGGGAATTCTGGTGCCAAGGCTGATGCCAGGTGGTCCGTCTGGTTTCATTTCTTTGAAGCTTTCTAGCGGTTGAAACAACAGAGTGACTTGCAAGGCTATTTCAGAAGCCCATTGAGATTCTGTCATATTACTGTGAGTCAGGAGTCACGTGTATGGCAGATTTCCCTCCCTTAAAGGACATTAGAGAACCAGATGGGTTTTTTCCAACAATTGGCAGTGGGGGTTTCATACTCATCATTAGATTCTTAATTTATTGAATTCAACTTCCACCATCAGCTGTGGAGGGATTCGAAACTGCTTCCCATAACATACCCGGGTCTCTAGATTAAAGTCTAGCAATTATATCACAAGGCCATTGGCTCCCCTTTGATTCCCTGTAAACTTCAGTATTTAGTTGAAGTTGCAGTAGCTTGATATGAGTAATAACAAGAGGTTTGTTGCTTTCAGGATTTTGCCACCCAGGTGATCAAAAGCACGCACGAATTTTGGAAAACTCTGGTAATGAACAAGCCGTCGGTAGGAGGAATTGACTGGTAGGTGTGAGACTTGCAGAGTGGTCAGTTTGTGAAGAATAAAACTGAAGCACAAAGATAGAATCACTAGCATTTACTTAACTCATTCTGAATCATCTCCAAGATGTGTTACTTTAGAATTTAATGAAAAAATAATCTCAATGATCAGATAGTCCATGTTGATTAGAATTGATGTGGGATAGAGATTAGGAAAGACGGTGGATAGATGTTGGGTGAGGGTGTGAGAGAGGTACCTAAAGAGGGTTAGGAGAAGTATAGATTTACCTGAGTACTATGCCTCTAATTCACCAAATATGCTTGACCTTTATACCTTTGACAAACCATTGTCCACCTCGGGGGAATTGCATTCTCAATTCATACTTCCATATCTGGTCACAGAGTTTTTCGACAGCTGATTTCTCTTCCTACCTTTTTTCTTCCTATCTCCACACTATTGCTTCCAGAGAGCCTCAATAATCTGTCTTGGTCCTCTCCCCAACCACTTCTCTGCGATTAAAACCGAAAGAACTGTCGATGCTGGAATTCAGAACAAATTGCTGGATAAGCTCAGGGATAATAGGGACTGCAGATGCTGGAGAATCCGAGATAACAAGGTGTAGAGCTGGATAAACCCAGCAGGCTGATGCTGCTTGGCCTGCTGTGTTTATCCAGCTGTACACCTTGTTATGCTGGATAAGCTCAGCAGGCCTGGCAGGATCTGTGGAGAGATATCAGAGAGAACATTAACTCTGATTTCTCTGCACAGATGCTGCCAGACCTGCTGAGATTTTCCAGCAATTTCTGTTAAGATAACATCTTGAGTGAAGGTTCAGCCAGTTTTTGCCTCACTATCAAAGCAATGTACTGCTATACAGGAAGTCTAAAGTAAAAAACAAAAATGCTGGAAACCCTCAAGCCAGGCAGGATCTGTAGAAAGAGAAAGAGTTAATGTTTCTGGTTGGTGACCATTCGCCAAAGCTGAGAGAAGGTTCAAGATGTAATGAGTTCTGAGTACTAACCCCCTTTTCTATGCAATTGAAAGTCAAAAAAGGCTGTGTGACTGCATCATCTCACTTCACTGTCTGCCTCAGGCTGGTAATGGAATATGCCTGTGACAACTTTTAGAATGGTTTGTGGCTGAGCTTCAATTTGATGTGAACCGTTAACAGGCTGAGAGGCAAGAGTCAGGTGTCATCTAACATGTCTGCCTAATATGCTGACTACTGTGCAAGTTGGCCCCAGCTGCAACTTTCACACTATCCTTAACTTCTCCTACTCTGCTTATAAACATTCCTCAATGCTAGCGAGACCAAAAGCTGCCTACAGCCCACCCTAGAGAAACACTTCCAGCTGTTATTATTGGTGGATACTGTAGAAGTCATTGAACACTTCCCATATCTCACAGCAATGTTTCTTAAAGGTCACCAACAAAGATGAGATTCAGCATGGAATTAGCTGTGTCAGCATACTGTTTGAAGGTGTTTGACAACAAGGATATCCAAAAGAGGACTGAAGATTACATTTACAATGTTCCCTTCTGTACGTCAGTGAGTGTCGGGTCACCGACCATAGGCAGTTCCTGATGCTGGAGAATTTCCACAAGCGGTGCCTCCACAGGAGACTCAAGTCACGTGGGGTGGCTCAATGGTTAAACCTGGTGTTGTGTGTCTTCTGACTTTGATCACCTCACAGAGCCAGGGACCTGGGTTCAGTTCCACCCTGGTGCATCTGTCTGTGTGGAGTTTGCGCATTCTCCCTGTGTCTGCATAGGTTTTCTCCAGGTGATCCAATTTCCTCTCTGTCCAAAAATATGCAGGTTAGGTAGATTGGCCATGCTAAATTACCCATGGTGTCCCAGGATGTGCAGGCTAGGTGGATAAGCCATGGGAAATGCAAGGTTACAAGAATAGGGTAGGGGGTTGAGTCTGGGTGGAATGCTATTTAGGTGGTCGGTGGGCCAAATGGCCTGCTTCCACAATACAGGAATTCTATAATTCTAAAACAGGCCAGCATCCTCACCAAAGCTGATTCCTCCGACATCACAACTATGAACATGCAAAATAAGCTCCACCACTCTGGGTACTGCAGCTGCATCCCAAACGTTCAACAGTGCCAGTCACAAGGAGATCAGAAAATGACTTCAGGCATTCCAAAGGTCTCTTTAAAACGAGGATAACTGACATCAATGCTTGAGAGGCACTTGCTGCAAACCATGTTCTGTGATGGCACCTTATCCAACAAGCTATAAACTAGTCAGAAACTGCATAAACTAAGCTCTGGGGAAGAGCCAAAACAGCAGACAGCTGTGGGACAGAAGGGCAAAACCCTGGGTAGGCAATTCTTGACCTGTCTGTCCAAAAACCTATGGCACCAGGGTAGGCCTGCTGAGTCACCTGAAGACATGCAAATGAAGCCTGGCAGATGTCATGCTCATTGAGAACGGGCGGCATGGTGGCTCAGTGGTTAGCATGGCTGCCTCACAGCACCAGGACCCTGGTTCGATTCCACCCTCCGCCAACTGTCTGTGTGGAGTTTGCACATTCTCCCTGCATCTGTGTGGGTTTCCTCCAGGTGCTCTGGCTTCCTCCCACAGTCCAAAGATGTGCAGGCTAGGTGGATTGGCCATGCTAAATTGCCCATATTGTTCAGGGGTATGTAGATTAGGTGGGTTATAGGGGAATGGGTTTGGGTGGGATGCTCTGAGGGTCGGTGTGGACTTGTTGGGCCGAAGGGCCTGTTTCCACACTATAGGGATTCTATGATTCAGAGGCTTGGCAAGCAGGGAACAGACGTGGAAAAATATGCATCTGGAAGGATGGCAGCAAATTAAAATGATTAAAAGATTAAATGGCAACAAATGTTGATCTTGCCAGTGATACTGGAATTCAAAGAAAATAGTTGGGACAATTTAAAGAATCAAAAGATGGGTCTAGTGGAGGTGTAAATGACAACAGCGTTTACGTGGGAAGACACCATGTACAGGAAACAGTAAGAGAAGGACCAATTGAAGGAGAGGGAAGGGTCAATATTTTAAGCGAAGCTGATGAAGTTTTACAGTGCAGGGTGCAGGCAGGAAGCAGCGCTGGTAATAGTCATCACAAAGATGAGGGAGGAGGTGTGAGTAGGACTGGAAAAGACTGTTCCTCATATCCCACAGAAAGGCAGATAATTAAAACTCATGGGACACCATAACGGTACCTTTTTTGTTTGGAGGAAGTGTGTAGAGTTAAATGAGGAAACAGCGCCGGAAAAGTCTGCAGTCAGCCAGCAATTGTAGAGAGGGGAACAATTCGAGTTCAGATTGTGCTCATCGCATTTCCAGTATTTAAGTTTAAATTCGTGGGTGAGTTAAGCAACAGGCCAGAGGCAATATGTTTTCCTATTGATGCATGAATTTCTAAACCCCCTCTCTAATCCATACTATTGTTTTGACCCTTGGTCATTTCAGACCTGAGTTTTACTGATATGAGATTTTGCCCCTCTCTTCAGCACAAATACGACGGTGCCTGATAGTCCATTCCGATGCTCTGAAACTGATGCTAAAGCTTTTGTGGATGCAGTAAGTAGCCTAATCATTTGTCTGATTACTGTGGCTTTTGCAGTTTATAATATATCTTTATTCATTTACGGGATGAGGGTGTTGCTGGCTAAGCAGCATTTATTGCCCATCCCTAAGAGGGCAGTTAAGAGTCAACCACATTGCTGTGGGCCTGGAATCACATGTAGGCCAGACCAGGTAAGAATGGCAGTTTCCGTCCCTAAAGGACATTAGTGAACCAGATGGGTTTTTCCGACAATCATCATTAGACTCTTAATTCCGGATATTTACTGAATTCAAATTCCACCATCTGCGGTGGCAGGATTCAAACCCAGGTCCCCAGAATGTTGTCTGGGTCTCCGGATTAACAGTCTAGCGATAATACTACTAGGCTGTTGCCTCCCCTGTTTCAAGTCTGTAGGACTAAAGTATGTCTTGTTTCATGCAGTCAGCCATTGCTGTGCTCGTTCCAGTATGTTCTTGTTTGAAGACCAATTTGCAATGTTGAAGAGCTGCAGGAAGCTGTCTGGTGCTTTCGCTCACAGCTCTGAGCCAGATGGTCCTAGATTCAAATAAACAATTTGGAGAGCTCATGGACAATTTTTATCCCTCAGTGGTGTCTGGGTATCATTTAATCAGTCCTGCCATCCACCTCTATCTGACCTTGCCTACTCTTCTTTCACGTTTGCCTTCATACTTACTTAAAACTGGTTTTGATCAAGATAATTGACCTAAAAAATTAACTTTTTGTCTGTTTTTGGAATGTAAATGTCATTAGCAGTATATTGTCCACTCCAACTGTCTCTGAGAATGTGGTGATGCACTAAAACAGGTGCAGCAAGCAATTAGAGGGGTAAACAGTATGTTGGCTATTATTTTAAAGGGGATTCAAATACAAGAGGAAAGATGTCTTCCTGTAGTTGTGTAGGACCTTGGAGAGACCTCCCCAGAATATTGTGTAGTTTTGATCTCTTTGTCTATGGGAGGATATACCTCTCATTGAGAGAGTGCAATAGAGGTTCACTATATTCATATCTGGAATGGTGGGATTGTCTAATAAGTGGAGATATAGGAAAGTGATTTTGTATTCCATGCGTACCACATCAACAGCATTACCCTTGTTCACCCTCTATAAACACACAAAAAGGTCTAGCCAAGTCAGTTAGACATGATTAAACCTTAAACTTGTGCTGGATTTTGTTAATTAATCAGGATTTGCCCAAGTGACGGTTGATTTTGTCACTAATTATAATTTCTTAAAGCCCTGATAAACTGATTTGTAGCTGCTGGGCTAATTGTTTTTAAAACAAAGTTGTACCATTTTTAAATTCTGCAGTCCTCTGGTAATACTGCTATTTCCAAGGAAGAATTGAGGATTATGACCAGTCTTCCCACCTTTACTTGCCCTTGACCTTGTGAAGGAAAAACGTCAGTGTGTTTAAGGAAAAAAACATATGGGCAGTTCAGAGTTCACCACAATGATACCTGGATTGGAGGCATTATCTTATGAGCAAAGGCAAAATAGTTTGGGATTCTACTCCATGCAGTTTAGAAGAATGAGAGGTGGTCTCATTGAGACATAAAGAGTTCTTCAGGGGCTTGACAGGGTAAGTGTTGAGAGGATGTTTCCCCACATGAAAGTGTTTAGGACTAGAGGACATTGTCTCAGAATAAAGGGAAATTTAAAACTGAGGTGAGGAGGAATTTCTTCTGAGGGTTTACAGTCTTTGAACTGAGACTTAAGGCTGAGAGAGATTCTTGATCAGCAAGGCAATCAAAAGGAAAAGGCAGGCAAATGGACATGAGGAATGTCAAATCAGCCGTGATCCTATGGCAATGCAGGCTGAAGGGGCCGAATGGCCTACTCTTATTTCTTACCGTCTATGGGGTAGGAGTTGGATAATGAGACTCATTAGACAGCGCTATCAAAGTGTCAGAACAAGCATGATGGATCACATGGCCTCCTTTGGTCATTCTGTGACTTGCATTAAACATTTCTAAACACTGTTTTTCCAGGTACCAGCATATGGAGCAGGTGATTCAGTCCCAGTGGATGGTAAGACATTTATTAACTTGTAATTATACCTCAAAAGGTTGCATGTTATTACACAGTTCTTAGCAAATTCTGCTGTTTATAATGGAATCTGCTGCAGAGGTACTGAGCTGGTCAGCACCTGTTGATCTACTTTCCGTTATTTACCACTGTGCAGCCTTAGTTCTTGAATTGAGTTGAGAATAACTATTTCACTTGTACATCAGGTGTGCCTTGGACCTGTGAAAACACCTTTTCCCCATTGGAAATACCACTCTTTCTGGGCCAATAGACTTCTATAGCATCCCAGACCCTTGTGTCTCTTCCAAACTGACTACTGAAGGGGAATTTTCCCAAGACTTCCTCTTATCTGATGAATCACTTTCTGGAACTCATCCTGGCTGTTAGTCTTTGTCCAGCTGTGCGGGTTATAGCCAGGCTATGTTCACTTTGGGACAGGGCAAATGTGTCCCTTTGCCAGTCTCAGATTCACAAATTCCACACTTTCTCCTCTCTCTGCTCCTCTTGAATTCACTCTGTCACTTTGTCCCTCCCATCACTGCTCACTTTCCCATGTCTCTGCGCAAGATATGATCGTCAAATTCTCTAGGAGTTGGTGTAGAAGAACTGCTTGGAGCCAGAGGCTAGAATTTGAAATTTTCCAAAGGGAAAATACTGGAACCCATTATTAAGGAAGTTGGGCATAATGGCATTTATAAAATGATTGGACAAAGTTAATATAATGTTCAGTAAAAATATTGATAAGTTGGCAAACTCTGAGGATGTAATGGGATAGATAGATATGAAAAAGTCAGTGATATATTTGAATGTTCAAAATGCCTCAAGGTGCTACAATACAGATCATTGCAGAAGATGGGTCTAATTAAGATGGATTAATATGTTAGGGTGGATAGCAGATTGGTTAATGAAGAAAGGAGTAGGAGTAAATGGATCGTTTTCATATTCAGGATGTATGTGATGCAGTTGGATCAGTTTTAGGGTCTCAATTAATTACAATCTACCTAACGACTTAGGGAGGGACTAGCTATAATGTACCCAGATTTGCTGCTAATACATTAGGTTTTCATATTCACAGATTCATACGGCGCAGAAAAGGCCTTTCAGCCCATCAGGTCTGCACCAACATAACTAGCACTAAAAGTGCATAGGTCTCAATTTCCAGCACTTGTCCCATTTCCTTGAACAATATAATATTTGAAGTACTCATGAAAATTTTTTTAAAGGTTCTAAGATTTCCAGTCTCTGCTACCTCCCCATGCAGTGGATTCCAGATTCCCACCACCTTTTGAGTGGAAAAAAAAATTTTCCTCAAATCCCTTCTGAATCTCCTGCCCCTAAAACTGAGCCCCTTGTGATAGATGCCTCTATTCACCCTATCCGTACCCTTTATAATCTTATACAGCACAATCATGTCCTCCCTCAGTCTTCTCTGCTCTAAAGAAAACAATCCAAGCCTATCCGGTCTCTCCTTGTAGCTCAGTTTTTCCATCCCAGGCAACATCCTAGTGAATCTTCTCTGTACCCCCTCTAGTGCTGTCACATCCTTCCTGTAGTGAGATGCCCAGAACTGCACACAAAACTCCAGCTGTGGCCTGACCAATGCTCTGTACAACTCCAACATTATCTCCTTGCTCTTATACTCTGCCACAACCGATGAAAATAAGAGTCGCAAATGCCGCCTTAACCATCCTGTTCACATTGTCTGCCGACTTCAGGGATCTGTGATTAATTACCGGAATAATGAAAGAATAAAGAATAATTACCTCTTCTAAGCTACCCAGTGTCCTGCCATTCATTAAATACTCCCTCATCTTGTTTCTTCCATAGTGCATCACCTCGCACTTATCAGGTCAAATACTGTCTGCCCACCTGACAAACCCATCTAATCTTCCTGTAACCTACAACCTTGTCTTCGCTATTAGCAACTCTACCAATCTTGGTGTTGTCTACAAATTTGCTTAACATTACCCCACATTTTTATCTGTATCATTTATGTGTATAGCAAACAGTAAGGGTCCCAGTACTGATCCTTGAGGTACACCGCTGGACACCAGCCTCCAGTCACTCAAACAGTTTGCTATCGCTACCCTTTGTGTCCTATTACTAAACCAGTTTCTGGCCCATCTCACCAAACTTCCGTCAATCAGTCTCCCATTTAGGACCTTGTCCAAAGCTTTTCTAAAATCCATATAAACTACATGAACTGAACTTCTCTCATCCATACACTTGATCTCATTTTCAAACAATTCCAACAAATTTGTTAGGCATGCCTCCCTCTGACAAAGCCATGTTGACTATCCCTAATTAACCCATGCCTTTCTATTCGCTCCTCCAGAATTTTCTCCAATAGTTTCCCCACTACTGACCTGAGACTCACTGGTTTGTAATTTCCTGGTTCACCTCTATCACCCTTCATGAAAAGTGGAACCACTTTTGCCCTCCTCCATCCTCTGGCATTTTCCCCCATGACCAGAGAGGAATTAGAATTTTGTTTTAGAGCCTCTGCAGTTTCCTGCATCGCCTCCCACAGCAACCAGGGATGCAGCTCATTCAAGCTAGGGATTTCTGTTTTTAAACTCAACAGAGCCCCCAATACTTTGCCATTTCCAATGTCAAACTGTTCCTCACAGTCCCTTTACCTGAATTCCATACCTATGTTCTCTTTTCCAAAGTGAAGGCTGAAGAGAAGTATTTCTTCAACACTGTTCCAATATCTTGCGACTTTACACACAAGTTGCCCCCTTGGGCCTACTCTTTCCCTTGTCAACCTCGTCCCCTTTAATGTATTTATAAAATATATAAGGATTCTCCATAATTCTGTTGGCATGTCCTCTTTCATCTCCCCTTTTTACTCTTTTAATTGCTTTCTTAAGTTCCCTCCTGCACTTCCCGTATTCGTCCAGGGCTGCAGCTGAATTGCTCCCTTTGGACTTGCTAAAAGCCCTACTCTTCTTCATCCAGTCCTGAATTATCCTAGACATCCAGTGTACTCTGAACTTATTGGTCCTACATATGCCTCTAAAGTGTGCATGTTGGACCAGTACTCTCCCCAGCTCCTCTTTGAATGCCCTCCAATGCTCCACTGTAGACTTGCCCACAAACGAGCTGTTCCCAGTCAACTGTGGCCAGGCCAGGTCCTGCTTTATTTTAATAAAATCTGCCTTCTCCCAATCCAAAGCCATCTTTTGCAAGCCATCCTTTTCCTTGTCCAGAACAAATTTGTACCGTACTCTGTTGTGGTTGGTATTGCCTAAATGTTCTCCTACTGTCACATCAAACACTTGTCTAGCTTCTTTCCTCAGAACCAGATCCAGCACTGTGCTTTCCCTTGTAGGGCCTTCTACGTATTGATACAAAAAACTGCCCTGGATACGTTTCAAGAAATCCACCCCCTTCAAACCCTTAACACTATGAATATCCCGATTTATGTTGGGAAAGTTGAAATCCCCTAGTATAATTACCCGATTATTACTCTTAAACATCTCTGAACTGTGTACGTGTTTAGGTGAAAAAGAGTGTGCGGGCAGTGAAGTGATATATGGGATATAATGTGAGGAAATATGAGGTAATTCATTTTGGTGGGGATAACAGATAAATATGATTTTAAAAGGCAAATTTCTAAATGTTGATAAGTGACAAATACAGAAAGCTATTCGGAAGTCAAATGTTGCATTGACCTTCTTTTGCAAAGGGGTCGAAATGCAAGTGTAAGGAAGGCTTGCAGCGTTTGTCCAGGACATTGCTGGTCACCTCTGCATTTCTGATCTTTGAACCCAAGGAAACAGGGAAACGTGCTAGTCTGGAGGTGAGGTTGGAACTACGTGCTTTCAAGATGCACCTCCCCAGCATACTTGTAACAAATGTCCAAAGTATCGAAAATAAAATGGATGAATTTAGATCCAGACTTACCTCTACCAGAGGTAACTGAGACACTGTTGTGTGCTCTGCTTCACGGAGACTTGGCCAATTCCGACTGTGCACTACAAGCTGATAGGTTCTCCGTACACCACGTAGGTAAGGTGAAGGGCGGTGGGGTATGCTTCCTGATCAATACCACCTGGTGCTCGGATATAGCGACCCTGGCAAGCCACTGCTCCCGGACCTAGAATACCTTGCAGTAAAATGCCGTCCTTACTACCTACCATGAGCGTTCACCTCTGCCACCCTGACAGCAGTCTACATACCACCCCATGCAGATGTGAAGAATGCCCTGGATGAAATTTACATCGCCACAAACACACTGGAGATGAAATTCTCCAAGGCCTTATTCACCGTGGTCAGCAACTTCAACCAAGCCAACCTCAAGAGGGACAAAAACAAAGTTGCTGGAAAAGCTCGGCAAGTCTGGCAGCATCAGTGAAGGAAAAAAACAGAGTTAATGTTTTGGGTCCGGTGACCCTTCCTCAGAACTCAAGAGTGCTGCCAGAGTACCACCATCACATCTCCTGCCCCACTAGAGGACTGAACATCCTGGATCACTGCTGTTCCTCCTCCCATCTTACAAGCAAAAGCTGAAACAGGAGAATCCTTCATGCAAAGAAGTACAGTGCTGGTCCGAGGCAGTGGACCGCAGTCTCTGGGACTGCTTGGAATTGGAGATTTTTTAAAAATTCGTTAACAGGATGAGGGCGTCGCTGGCTAGGCAGCATTTATTGTCCAACCCTAATTGCCCAGAGGGCAATTGAGAGTCAACCACATGGCTGTGGATCTGGAGTCACATGTAGGCCAGACCAGGTAAGGATAGCAGTTTCCTTCCCTAAAGGACATTAGTGAACCTGATGGGTTTTTCCAACAGTTGACAATGGATTCATGGCCATCGTTCAATTCTTAAATTCCAGATATTTTATTGAATTCAAATTCCACCATCTGCCAGATAACATTCTGGGGGAATTTGGAACCCAAGTCCCCAGAATGTTATCTGGGTCTCTGGATTAACAGTCCAGCGATAATACCACTAGGCCGTCACCTCCCCAGAGTGGACCATGTTCAAGTGTTCAGCGGAAAATCTAGATGAGCATATCTCCACAGTCATGGACTTCATTAGCAAATGTGTTGAGGACTGCATGCCAAAGAAATCAATTTAAGTGTTCCTCAGCCATTAACCCTGGATGAACTAGGAAGTCCACTCCCTACTGAAGATCAGATGTGCAGCATTCAAGTCTGGTGACCCAGGCCAACACAGGAAATCCAGATATGACCTCCGCAAAGCCATCAGGGATGCCAAGAGGCAGTACTGGACCAAGTTAGAGGCCCAAACCTACCAAACAGACTCCCGCCGCCTATGGCAAGGCCTAAACAACATTACAGGATACAGAATGAAGCAGAGAAAGATAGCAGACAGAGATACATTCCTCCCTGACCTGCTCAATGCTTTCTACGCTCGGTTTGAGCAGAATGCCAGCGGTGTGGCGATGCCTGCCCCAACAACCCCGGCCACATGTATTCCCTCCGTCACCGCTTCAGACGTCAGATCAGTCTTCCTGTGAGTCAACCCAAGTGAAAGCGACGGGCCCGGACAGTGTCCCTGGCCAAGCACTCGGATCCTGTGCGGACCAACCGGCTGAAGTATTCACCGACTTCTTCAACCTCTCCCTCCTACAAATCAAAGTCCCCACCTGCTTCAAGAGGACCATCATTATCCCTGTGCTTTTTTTTAGGTACATGTAGTGTGCCTTAATGACTACCGCCCATTGGCTCTGACTTCCATAATGATGAAGTGTTTCGAGAGGCTGGTCATAGCCCCTATCAACTCCAGTCTCCTAGCCTGCCTTGATCCCCACAGTTTGCCTACCAACATAGCAGGTCCACTGCGGATGCTGCATCCCTAGCCCTACAGTCATCCCTGGAACATTTGGACATCAAAGACACCAACTGTTGATTACAGCTCCACCTTCAACACCATCATCCCCTCCAGGCTGATCTTAAAACTGCGTGACCTTGCTCTCGGATCCACCCTCTGAAACTGGATCCTTGAATTTCTGACCCTTAGGAAAGATAACTGCACCTCCTCCACAATAACACTCAACACTGGAGCCCCGTAAGGATGTGTCCTCAGCCCCCTTCTGTACTCCCCTTGCACCTATGACCGTGTGGCCAAATTCCGAACAAACGCCATCTACGAGTTCTCTGATGACACCACCGTAGTGGGTTGGATATCTAACAATGACGAGTCTAACTACAGAAGGGAGCTAGAGGGCTTGGTGATGTGGTGCAATGAAAACAATCTGTCTCTCATTCAGCAAAACTAAAGAACTGATCATCGATTTCAGAAAGAAAGGAGGAGTAACACACCCCTATCTTCAACAGAACTGGGGTTGAGAGGGTGAAGAGCGTAAAGTTCCTCAGAGTGATGATAACCAACCACCTGTCCTGGACTTCACACATAGATGCAACAGTCAAGAAGGCACCAAAATGCCCCCTTTTCCTCAGGCAGCTCAGGAAATTTGGCGTTTCCATAAGGTCCGTCACCAACTTCTACAGGTACACCATTGAAAGCATACTGTCTGGGTATATAATGACCTGCTAGGGCAACTGCTCTGCCCAGGACCGTAAGAAACTACAGAAGGTGGTGTGCATCGCCCAGACCATTATGGAAACCAACCTTCCATTCACGGACTCCATTTACACGGCTCGCTGCCACGGAAAGGCTTCCAACTTTATCAAAGATGGTAATGATCTCCTACGACCTCTTCCATTAGGCAGAAAGTACAGAAGCTGAACACGCACAAGCAGGTTCAGGAACAGCTTCTTCCAGGCCATTATCAGACTGATGAATGGACTCTAGCCTCAAATAACACTGATCTTGCCTAGCGCATACCCTGTGCAATGTAACCTGTATGACTCTGTCCAAGTCTTTTTGATCTATACATCCTTTGCTTACTATGATCTGCCTGTTACTGCTTGTAAACAAAGCTTTTCACTCTATTTCAGTACATGTGATGGTAAATAATTCAATCAACCGTGTACTTCAGAAACAAGAACAAAAATTGCTGGAGAAAGTCAGCAGGTCTGGCAGCATCTGTGGAGAAAGAAACAGTGAACATTTCAAATTCAGTGACCCTTCTTCAGAACTCCTAAGACGTACTCCCTTAGATTTGGTGCAACAAAAGTTCACTAAATTTGATTCTGGGAATGAGGCCCTGTGAAGAGAGAATGAGTAGAATGACATATTGACAGTAATTGAGAGAATGAGAGCTGATCTCATTCAGTCACGTGTTTTTGGAGAGTTTGACGAGAATAAATGCTGAAGAATTTGATTGTCCTTGAGCCCAGAAGTAGATGCCAGAGGTTGTAAAGGCCTGACTATTTAGCACTGACACGAGAAACTACTTTAAGTGGTTATACATCTTTGGAATTCTTGACCCACAGAGTTGTGGTTGCTCCATGTTATGTACATTCAAATTCAGCCTGGATCAGATTTCAGGATCCAGGAAATCATGGTAATTTAGGTTGGATTGCTGAGGTGAAAGATCAGCCATCGTCTTGTCAGGAGGATTGACTTTTAGGAGACCAAAGGTCGACACCTACTTATATTCTCTTGTTCTTGGGCATGCACTCCTGCATCCTTCATACACTTCTCCATCCTTCCTACACGCTCCTCCAACAACCCCCGACCCCTCCACCCATGTAGCCTTCTCTAAGCATGCAGGACTGTGGAAATATGGTGCAGAAAATGGCACTGACTGCTCTACAGAAAGCCAGCATAGACTCGATGGGGCAAAGGTGCTTTTTCCGTGCTGTAATGACTCTAAATTTAATCCAATGATGTTGAAATGTGGTTGTTGTATTGACGTGGAATGTCCTGAATCGTGCACTATTGTAACACTGTCTCTCTCTTTCATTGCAGTGGACAAGTGGTGGTATGGCAAGAAAAATTAAATCATGGAGAAGTTTGACGTCTGTAGTAACCCGAATGACTAGTTATATAGAATTTGTAATTGGTATGAAGAAATGAATTTGACTGTACCATAAATATCTATGATCAGTGTACCTTCTACTTCAGATAAGGAAATGTGTTAACTCAATAAAACCTCTCTCGCTCTACTGGTTCTTTTGTTTATGTTGCTGCAGCCCATGCTCCCAGACAGCTGCATGTTTGGTTTTTACGTGTTTGTGAGATATGAGTACCACTGGTGAAGTCAAACCTTTGTCCTCAACGGTGAGCTGCCCTCCTAAACTACTGCAGTCCCTGAGCTGTAAGTACACTCAAGAATCACCCATAGAATCCCTACAGTGTGGGAAGAGACCATTTGGCCCACTGAGTCCACACCGACGCTCTGAAGAGCATCCCAACTAGACCCAGCCACCCACCCTATCTCTGTAACCCTGCATTTGCCATGGTGAATCCCCTACAAATCTTTGAACTGTGGGAAGAAACCCAGGCAAGAGGAGAATGTGCAAAGTTCGTGAGACGGTCACCCAAGGCTGGAATTGAACCCAGGTCCCTGGTGCTGTGGGCCACCCTACGATGATGTTAGGGAGTCCCAGTATTTTAACACTGCGAAAGTGAAGAAATGGCAATATATTTCCAAGGTTGGTGAGTGCCTTGATGGGGATCTTAGAGATTTTTCCCTCTGCCCATTGATTCCAGTTTTGCTGGGCCTCCTTGATATCAACGGCTAGGACCTCTGGAATTCAGCTCTTTTGTCCACGTTTGAACCAAGGCTGTAATGAGGTCAAGAGCTGAATGGCCCTGGTGGAACCCAAACTGAGCAGGTTACTGCTGAGCAGGTGCTGCTTGATAGCAACATTGATGACACCTTTCATCACTTTACTGATGATTGAAGATACAGTGATCACTGGTAATTGGCCAGGTTGGATTGATTTGTCCTGCTTTTTACATACAGGACATACTTGGGTAATTTTTTGCATTGTTGGGTAGATGTCAGTGTTTGTAGCTGTACTAGAAGAGCTTGGCTAGGGGAGCGCCAGGTTCTGGAGCACAAGTCTTCAGTACTATTGCTGGAATGTTGTCAGGGCCCATAGCCTTTGCAGTATCCAGTGTCTCCAACTGTTTCTTGATATCACATGGAGTGAATCAAATTGGCTGAAGACTGGTATCTGTAATGCTGGGGATCACTGGAGGAGGCAGAGAGGGATCAACCACTCAGCACTTCTGGCTGAAGATTGTTGTGAATACTCCCCACTTGTCTGGATGAGAGCAGGTACAGCAACATTCAAGAAGCTTGACACCATTCAGGAGGAAGCAGCCCACTTGATTGGCACTTCTGGCTGAAGGTGGACTGCGAATGCTTTAGTCTCATCTTTTGGACTTGTTTGAGAATCGGGATATTTGTGGAGCTGCCTCCTCCAGTGAGTCGTTTAATTGTCCACCACCATTCACGACTGGATGTGGCAGACTGCAAAGTTTAAATCTGATGTGTTGGGATTGCTTAGCTGTGTCTATCACTTGCTGCTTATGTGTGCAAGTGGGTCCTGTTTGGTGCTTCACTAGTTTGAAACTTCATCTTCAGGTGTGTCTGCTGCTGCTCCTGGCATGCTGCCTCCACTCTCGATTAAACCAGGGTTAATCCCCTGGCTTGATAATGGTTGAGTGTGGGATATGCCAAGCCCTAAGGTTGCAGTTTGTGCTGGAGTAGGATCTGGCTGCTGTTGATGGCCCACAGTGCCTCATAGATGTCCAGTCTTAAGTTGCAATATCTGTTCGAAACGCAGCCCATTTAGAACAGTGATAGTGCCACACAACATGATGGAGGGTATTCTCAATAAGAAGGCAGGGTGTTGTCTCCACAAGGACTGTGTGGTGGTCACTCTGACCAATATTGCAATGGACAGGTGCATCTGTAGCCAGCAGATTGGTAAGATGAGGTCAGTTATGTTTTTCCTTGTTGGTTCCTTCACCACCTGCCGCAGACTCAGTTTAGCAGCTATGTCCCTTAGGATCCAATTACCTTGATCGATAGTTATTTGTCAGACAAGAGTAACTATGGATAAATCATATGTTACTATGGGATATGCTGGTTGGACCAGAAAATTTTTAAAAAGGGGGTAGCTCGGTGGCTCAGGGTTAGCACTGCTGCCTCACAGCACCAGGGACCGGGTTTGATTGCACCCTCAGGCCACTGTCTGTGTGGAGTTTGCACATTCTCCCCGTGTCTGCATGGGTTTCTGTCAGGTACTCCATTTTCCTCCCACAGTCCAAAGATGTACATGCTAAATTGCTCTGTAATGTCTAGGCTGTGTAAGTTAGGTGGACTAGCCAAGGGGAATGTAGGGTTGCAGGGAAAGGGCAGGGGGATGGGACTGGGTGGGATGCTGTTTGAAGGGGCGGTGTGGACTTGTTGGGCCGAATGGCCTGTTTCCACACTGTAGGGATTCTATGATTCTAGGTATATAAAGAAACATTGAGCGGACAATTAATTGTTAGTACTGCTGCCAAGCCACACTCGGTGGTGGACGTTGAAATCCCCCAGCTAGAGTATATTTTGCACTCTTGCCACTCTTAGTGCTTCCTCCAAATGTTGTTTGATATCGAGGAGTACTGATTCATCAGCTGAGGGAGGATGGTATGTGGTAACCAGCAGGAAGTTTCCTTGCCAATGGTTAAGCTGAAGCATGAGACTTCATGATATGAGAAGTTAATGTTAATAACTCCCAGGGCAGTTCGCTCCTGACTCCAATGCTGCCGCCTCTGCTGGGTCTGTCCTGCTAGTGGGATAGGACATATCCATGGATGCCAATGGTGGATATTGTTTGTAA
Source organism: Ginglymostoma cirratum (assembly GCA_024137785.1). Taxonomy (NCBI): domain Eukaryota; kingdom Metazoa; phylum Chordata; class Chondrichthyes; order Orectolobiformes; family Ginglymostomatidae; genus Ginglymostoma; species Ginglymostoma cirratum. The sequence goes on along the minus strand of JAHRHZ010000140.1, from coordinate 52,945,807 downwards.
GGTATGATTCCACAAGTGTGGCTATGTCAGGCTGTTGCTTGACTAGTCTGTGAGGTAGTGCTCCCAATTTTGGCATTAGCCCCCAGATGTTAGTAAGGAGGCCTTTGAAGGGTCAATTGAGCTATTTCTGTCATATGTCTTTTGCATTGGTCAATACTGGGTTTGGGGGGGCGGGGTCTGTCCAGTTTTATTTCTTTGTCGAGACTTTATAGCGATTGGTACAGCTGAGTTGCTTGCTAGAGCATTTCAGAGGGTATTTGAGAGTCACCTACATAGGGGTTGGTCTGGAGTCATACAGAATCCCAACAGTGTGGAAAGAGGCCTTTTGGCCCATCTCTGAAGCACATCTCATTCAGAAACAACCCCCACCCTATCCCTGTAACATGGAGGCCAGACCAGGTAAGGATGGCAGATTGCCTTCCCTGAAGACCAAATGGGTTTTTCCGACAATCACAATGGTTTTGTAGTCATCAGTAGATTCTTAATTCTGGATTTTTAAAAAAAATTCAAATTCCACCATCTACAATGGTTTGTTCTGAACCGGGGTCCCTAGAACATTAGCCAAGTTTCTGGATTAATAGTCCAGCACTAATTCCACTAGGCCATTGCCTCCCCTTAATCCATTTTACATCTCCAGCTGGTTCATTCGCTTATTTGTTTATCAGTTTCTTATGTTAAATTGCGAAATGCTACATGTTTTAGCTGTACTTTGATAGAATATCATCTTTAATTCCTGTTAGCTATATTAGGTCACTGTGAGTTTGGGTGCCTTGGGAATTTCATTTCCAACTACAAGATAGTTTTTTATGTGCAAGTCATTCTTTGACAATCTCATTTTAATAAAAACAAAATGCTCCGCACGTCTGACAGCCTCACGGAGAGAGAAATAGTTGATGTTTTGGGCAATTACCTTTCATCAGAATTGCACATTAGTTATGTATTTTTTCAATCCAACTTTGCAATCTGAACCCTCATACTTTGCTTTTTGTTTTGAGATTTAGCATCTGACTTCACAATCTGTCAAATTTATATAAAGTGCTATGATAATAAGTGCGGTATTCTTTAGTAAAGATTATTAATTAACTCTCTTCATTGGGTAATATTTGTCCCAAAAGAGCCTTTTCCCTAGTTGCTTCCTGAGTAAACTTATCTAGAAAAATATTGTACATTCTGTGCACTGTTATTGCAAATCTGGTTTACCTAGTCTATTTAAGGTTAAAGTCCCCCACAATTGCTGTAATACCCTAACTAAACGTGTATTTGATTTTCCGATTTATACCCTGAACTTCACTGCAGCTACCATTGATGGGTCTGTGCACCAACATAGCAAAATCTCAGTGTTATGCCTGGGCGTATTTTTTCTGGCTGGAGGTCCATATCTGGTGGTGGTCCGCAAGCATCAGAATGGGACCTCTGCTGTTTGAGATTCATATAAATGACTTGGATGAAAACGTAGATGTGTGTGTTAGTAAGTTTGCAAACGACACAAAGATTGGGGGAGTTGTGGATAATGTGGAATGTTGTCAAAAATCACAGCAGGATATAGACCAATTGCAGATATGGGCAGAGAAATGGCAGATGGGAGTTTAATCTGGATAAGTGTGTGGTCTTTCACCTTTGGAGATCTGATGTTATGGGAAAGTACACAGTTAATGGCAGGATCCTTGATAGCATTGATGTACAGAGGGATCTTGGGGTTCAGTGGCCAAACAAGTCGGTAGGATGGTAAGGAAGGCATACGGCATGCTTGCCTTTATTGGTTGGGGAATTGAGTACAAGAGTCATATTACACCTTTACAAGACTTTAGTTAGGCCTCATTTAGAGTACCTTGTTCAATTCTGGTCGCCACATTACAGAAAGGATATGGAGGCTTTGGAGAAGGAGCAAAAGATGTTTACCAGGATGCTGCCTGGATTAGAAGGTATGCACTATAAAGTGAGGCTAGAAAAATTCAGGTTGTTTTCTCCCGAGCACCAGAGGCTGAGGGGAGACCTGATAGAAGTTTATAAAATTATGAGGTACAGATAGGGTTGACATCAGAGTTGGAATGTCTAGTACTAGGGGGCATGGATTTAAAGTGGGAGGGGGAAATTCAAAGGAGATGTGAGCATCAAGCTTTTTTTTTTTTTACAGAGTGGTAGATGTCTGGAACAAGCTGCCAGGAGTAGAGATGGAAGCAGATACAATTGGAATATTTAAGGGCCTTTTAGATAAATGAATATGCAAGGAATAGAGGGATATGGACCAAGGGCAGACAGAAGGGATTAATTTAATTTGTTGTCATGTTCAGCACAACATCGTGGGCAGTAGGGTCTGTTCCTGTGTGGTAGTGTTCTATGTTCTAATCACCAACTTGGCCAGGACCAGGACTAGACCCACAAGAAAGTACTCCAACTTACTCACATTCAACACCAAAAGATCAGACACGTGGGGCTGAAGTTCAACCAAAATCACAACAAAAGATTTTTGAAATCACCCCTTACCAATATAAACGTAATTCAGTGGACTTCACAGAACCATGAAATAAACGGTTTGGCTGGGTGTCTGTGAACCACTGCAATCTGTGATTCCATGGGAGTACAATGTGCAACCCCCTCCAACCCAGGTCCCTGACAGGGAGTGGGAAAACTCCTGCATAGAGCCCTCCACTGGGGACACCCACCATCTGGCAGTAAAAATGCCATGGCGTGTCCAGGCAGCAGATGAAAGAGTTCAAATGGATGGTGTGCAGCAGCGGCCCCTTCAAAAAGTTCCCCTGTACCAAGTTGAAAGACACATAGGGCATTTCCGTGAGGTAGCTCAGGTTGTGGGGTGCAAGCTTCTCAGGTTTTAGGAACCTAGGGCCAATGTGAAATTCCATCTCAGCATTGCTGCAACCAAACCTGCTGAGCTGATAGAGCCAGCATCGAAAACATCACATGAAACTGAAAGGAGTGGAACAGATAGTGAAGGTGCTCCGAAGAAAAGACGAAGGAGGTGCTAATGGTGGTAAAGAGTAAATTTTCCTCCTCCCACTCAGTCAAAGACTGTCACTCTCACCTGATCTCCAGAATTCAGCTCTTTTGTCCATGCTTGAACCAAGGCCTTGGTTGTCATGCAGTGATTGGCTCTTGCGGAACCCAAACTGGCCATCACTGAGCAGATTGTTTGCTAAGCAAATGCTGCTTGATAGCACTGCCATCACTTTCCTGATGATTGGGAGTAGACTGATAGGATGGTAATTGGCCAGTTGAATTTGTCCTGCTTTTTGTGGACAATATATAACTGGCATGGACCAGTTGAACAGATGGTCTGTTTGTCAACAGTGCCAGTGCCAGTCCCAGTCCCTGGCAATTCTAATCCTCCAAACAAGTGGACCTAGAGATCTGACAGATCTAGGTCTGGGCATGGCTGTGGGTGCAGCCCTGCACTCAAGGTCTTTGGTACAAGTTGGAATGATTTGGATAAAGGGACATCGGAGGTCATGACTGCTGTAGAACACACAGGGTTGGTACAAGAAAGACAAATCTATCAAATGCAATATTTTCCTTTGGAAATTCTGAAGAAATTCCCATCAACATCCAAATCACTAGAAGTTTACTATCGCCATCCAGATGAAAAGGGACTGACTGGAACAATTATTCCCAACACGACTGATCTCAAGTCAGATCTACAAATATTCACAAAGGTTTACTGGAACACCAACTGCTGGAGATTACAAGTTTTACAGTATTTAAAAATGAACTTTCATCAAATATGTGATTGAGTGTGCAAAATAAGCCTCAGATTTGTTATATTTGTGTACATGTAATATTAACAGATAGAGAATAAAATATTCATACATAAAGTATTAGAAAACTGACAGTAGTAACTGTGGGTCCAATTTTTTCAGTCCATATTAAATTCATCTCTCTCCTCAGAGCTGGGGTGCAGGAGCCAAAATTGATTACCTAGCCTAATGAAATGCAAAGGTGGCATAGGATGGCAATAATTTTCACAAACCTGAAACACAGATAACACTGATGCTGACTTTCAGTCTTAATCACAAGTAATTATTCAATTAAATAAATAAGTTTAGTATCCACATTAGAGGACAGCAATTCCCACATCAGACCAGAGCAGTCTCCATAGCAGAAATGTTCTTATGGATGACGGTCACAAAAATTGCAATCATGAATTTGATAGTCCAGGTAACATCCTGAAATGTCTTCAGTTCAGATGAAGAACTTGTCTCATCAGTTCATAAGTGGTAAATGCCACTGCTTGAGATGGGATACAGCGAATGTAATTCAGAGTGAGTCCCCGGTAGAGGCCTTTCTGTATGCCATGCACCTTATAGACATATTTCAGAGTTTTACACATTGATCTGATGGAGTAACAGAGATTAAACAGGAAATTATTCCTCGTGAAAACACAATGTTACAAATCATTTACCTTTTCTTGTTGAAGTAACCAGCTGGTTAAGACTACTGAAGAAACGGTGCACTCATTAATGCACATTAATAATTTTAATCCAACAAATGACTAGTATCACTGTGTGCCAATCATTGGGTCCCTGTGTCCTGACCCCAGGGAGAGGGTTTGACCTCAGGGTCCCTGTCTGCTGACCCCAGGTAAGAGTCCGGCCCCCTGATTCATGGCATCCTTTCCCCAGGAGGAATGAGAAAGTGAGAGAGCGTGAGAGAGACACAGTGCAACAGAGAGAGATAGCGCGAGAGAGAAAGAGACAGCGAGATAGAGACAGCAAGAGAGAAAGCGTGAGAAAATGTCCACTGGATAATAGCCAACATTTAAGGGGAGTGATCATTGATTAGGATGGCACAGGAATAACAGGGTTACTGTGGGAATCACCTCAGTTTATAAAGCAGAGGAAAGCAGATGAAGTCTCCATGAGGTTATCTAAAGGGAGAATGTATTTAAATAACCACTTCCAGGGTCTTGCACTCACTTCTAGACATTTACTGACACAGATTCCAAATCAGTAAGTACTGGGTGCCTGGTCTAGCCTGTGAGGTTGCAGAGATTTAAACTGAATGTTTTGGACATGGTTTCTAGTGATTTATATATTTCACTTGACCCTTAAAGTTGTACACTCTTTTTATTGCAAATCCTTCACTGTTAGTTAAACAGTGTTCTAGTCACTGATTGGAGTTTACATGTAGCAGCTGCTTTATTGTGCAGCAGAGAGGAGGGTTGAGATACTATCATATCACAATCCCATCATTACCAGAAAAATCTCTGTACACCCAAAGGTTGTACTTACACACATTTATCAGCTTCAGTCAGAATGGAGCCTAACTGCATTCGCCTCCGAGCCACATCCAAAGGGTATCTACAACAAAAACATTCAACAGCCTTTCTGAAAATATGTTCCAAGTGATAACTTTAAAAACATCAATGATAAAATTTGTACACCATGAATTTACAATTTCACCTCAGCCTTGCCCAACACCTAATGCCCATGCCCGCCCACTGACCAAATCTAGGCCAATGCGCCCAGCATTCTCTCCTAATTTAAGAATTGCACCCTTAAGTGAGTGTGATTTCAGCAAAAATGAACTGATGAGACAGTCAGCAAGGAGTCAGTATGGGTTTCCTTCGGGTGCTGTGGTTTCCTTCCACAGTCCAAAGATGTGCAGGTTAGGTGGATTGGCCATGCTAAATTGTCCCCAGCTGTGAAGGTTATGGGAAATGAGGACTGATGGGGATAGGGTAGGGGGTTAGGTCTGGGCGGCATGCTCTTTGGAGAGTCACTGTCAACTCAATGGGCCAAATGGCCCACTTCCACACTGCAGGGATTCTACGATTCACTCCAGATTTGTAACAGGTGAATAGTTAGTCATGTCCAACCAACTGAGTTAATTCTTTGGGAAAGCAACAAAGTTGGTGGATATGGGAGTAACTATATTATTTATATGGACCTGCAGAAGACAGTGAACTCAAATTCGCATTAGAAACTTAACAGAAATGGGAGCACATGGAATCAAAGTTAAGCTATTGGCTTGAATAGCAAATTGGTTAGGAGATAGGTGAGACAGAGTTGGGATAATGGGTCAGTACTGAATGTGACAAATGGTTTCCACTGGACATCTGTACTGGAGCCATGGCTTTTCATTGAGTCATGCGTTTGCTGATATCAATGAGTTGGTTGGCCCAGCAAGCAAGTTAGATAGGAGGTGAAAACTGTAAAGAAAAACTGACAGATGTGACCAGAGCACATAGAGTTCAACGTGGGAGAGGACAAAAGTTAATCATTTCAAGCCCAAGGAAGATGTAAAAGAATATTTCTAATAGGCTGGAAGTTAGAAACTGTGGGTGATCTGAAAGACCTAACTGTGGACGAAGTCAGAAATCACAGGACACCAGGTTATAGTCCAACAGGTTATATAGCCTGGTGTTGTGTAATTTCCGACTTTGTTCACCCCAGTCCAACACTGGCACCTCCACATCATAACTGCGAATGAGCACAGAAATTTAGGGTTCAAATTACAGAAGCCAGTGAAAACAAAGAGGCAGGAATGAAAAATAAATGAAACAGGCTCACAACAGGGTTAAAATACAAAGGGATGGAAGTATATCACAGCTGCAGAGCTGACTGAATTAGACTAGATTTGTTTTCCTTGATAATAGGAGATTGAAGGAATGGCCTAATTGAGATATTTAAGGTAGATCAAAGGTTAGAGAGAGAAAACAAATTTCTCTGGTGGGACAGCCCAGACCAATGGGGGTTTCACTTCACAATTAGGCTGCTCAGGAGTGAAGTCAGGAAGCACTTCTTCACCCAAAGGACAGTGGACATTTGAAATTTCCTCACAAAAGCTGTTGCAAATTTAAACTGAGATTAAAAAAACTTTTGTTAGGCTAGGCTATTAAATGTTTTAGAAACAAGGAGGGTAAATGGTGTTAGGATTCAAATCAGCCATGATCTAATTCAATGAGATACGTCACCATCTGATCATGGGATAGTGTAGGGGGATGGGCTTAGATTGGTTCACAGGTCGGCGCAACATCAAGGGCCGAAGGGCCTGTTCTGCGCTGTATTGTTCTATGTTCTATTATAGTCTCATCACACAAATCTGTTACAGACAGATCACCTGTCCCAATCTTGGGGAGATGGTGGTGTAGTGGTAAAGTCACCAGACTAGTAATCCAGTCACCCAGGCTAACGGTCCAGGAACATTTGGTCAAATCCAACCACAGCCAGTGGAATTTAAATGTGATGAATTAAATCTAAAATATAAAGCTAGGCTCCATAGTGAGCATGAATCTACCATCAAATAAAACCAAAAGGCTACAGATTCTGTAAATCAGGAACGAAAACAAAGTTGCTGGAAGAGCTCAGCAGGTCCAGTAGCATCTGTGAAGGAGAAAACGGAGTTAACATTTCGGGTCCAGTGACCCTTCCTCAGAAGGACAACAGAACAACTTTGGTTTTGTTCATGAATCTACCATCAATTGTTGTAAAACCCATAAGATTCACTAGTGCCCTTTAGGGAAGGAAATCTGCTGTCCTTATCCAATCTGATCTACATGATTATGAAAAGAAACTTGTAGAGGGCATAAAAGACAATAAGGAGAGATCTTATGTAAAGGGAAAGTGGCTGGTTAAGACTACTATTGATCTACTGAAGGCTGCAACTGGGGATATCGTCAATAACCAAGGCACGCATATGGAGTTAGGCCACACAAAATCTGCCATGACCGCATTGAGTGATGGAACAGGCTAAAGGGGCTGAATGGCTTTCTCCTGTTCCTATGAGAGTCCAAATCTACAGCAATGTGGTTAACTCTGAAATGAAATCATAGCACACCATTCAGTTTAATGGCAATTAGAGATGCGTAACAAATATTGGACGTATCAGTGAAGCCCACATCCCATGAAAGATTAAAACACAAATGTGGAATTTTCGATGAAGATGATGACAGCAAATATAAGTGATAGATAATTGTCTGCTATGACAACAATGCAGCAGAATAGCCATGACCTTTGTTCTCCTCGCAGTTATGCAGATGAACACTTACGATACTGTTTGAGCAAATGCGCCTGCTATTCCACCACATAGCAAGTTCACGTGGGTTTTTAAAACCAGAACATTTGGATTGTCAGATGAAGGCCTTCCAAGAATACCAGGAGCCTGACTGAGACCAATACTTTTCAAGGTGCCAAAAGTGAAGAACGAAATTCCTGAAATTAATATTTAATAATGTAAAATCTGAAACAAATGATGGATATAGAAAACAAAAACAAAATACACTTCTAACTGTTATTTTTGATTAAAGTAGTATATGGATTAAGGGGGTTATGAGGAGGCAAGATTACAGCCTATCTTTGAACATGGAGACTGTCCTTTAAGAGTGGAATCTGTCATTTTTACATGGTGTGGCCTAAATTTTACTCTTGACACAGCAATAAACTGATTTTTAATTCCCTTAGCAAGCCACTCAGCTGCCTTACCACCATATTCCCAAAGACAATTAGAAGGAAGCTCCTCATTAGGATTGTAGATAATAAAAGTTGGCTTATGAGTGACACATTCCATGAGTGAATAAAAATAATCTTAGCAATGAAGTGAAGGATGATCTGCCCATTTAATATCAGAATTGAAAGTGAAAGGATGAGACAGCATGTTTTAATGTACCATTGCCCTCAGTCCTTACAGAAACATTTATTCAATATCACCACAGCTGACAAAAAAGTAGTAACAATAAAAGTGCACGTTCTTTGAACTCTTGAGTACCTGCATAAGGAGCCATGCCAATAATAGTTGGAGTTAGACCTCTGTAAAATCCTTGAAATCCTCCTTCCTTTACAAAAAGAAAAAACAAAATTTGGAACATATATAGACTTTCTTAATCACTTCATATTTAGCCACAACTGTACAACAGACTCCATGAAGGCAGTATCTCTTGCAGTAATGGCTTTGTGTGTATCATATTTTCAGCATTTCACAGCCTGCTATGTCAGATCGTGTCAACTTTGCTGTAAACTGAGTCCTTTTTTCTGAGGTAGTGGGGGAGTAATTGCTCTGTGCACTAATAACACCAATAATATCTCGCACTTTTATAAAAATCAATGAGACTGGAGGGGTCAATAGAGCTGTTGTGTATGTGAACCTGTTGCATTTTTTAGACAAGACAAGGGGCTGCATTTAGATAACAGCTAGGAAGACTCCAGAAGTTAAAGTATGGGTATGGGTAGATAAACCATTACAAGTGCCTCTTTAGCTATTACTGAACTGGGAATGGGGTCAGTCTGGGACACACATATTTGAGACAGTAAAGGAGGGGAGGTAGTGTTATTAAAACAGACTATTATTTAAATGGAGACAGACTCCAAACACGTGCAGTTGACAGATCTGGGTGCTCTTGTGCAGAAAATATTTGAAGTTGGATATAGGTACAGCAAGTAATTAAGAAGGCAAACAGAATTTTGGCCTTTTATGCTTGGTGTTTGAAGTTTAAAAATAGGGAAGCTGTGTTACAACTGTACAGATTACACGTGGAATACTGTGTACAGTTTTGGTTTCCAAATTTAAGAAAGAATGTACTGGCATTGGAGGGAGTTCAAATGAGATTCAATGGACTGATTCCTGGGAATAAGGGATTGGCTTATCAAACACAGCTTAAAAAAGATAGGCTTTAGCACACAAAACCCACATGCCACTAGTCCAAAATCTAAAAATCCAAAATAATTGGTATTAAAATATATAGAAATCACCCCCATTCCTACCTATTTCTTTACCAATGTAGTCCACAACATCCAACTGTACACCCACCCCCAGAAGAATATCCTACAGCCGTTCTGTAACATCTGAGTCTTGCTCAAGAAGGCAAACAAACCTGGAGCATTGTTAATGGCCACAAGTAGCATTGTTTTACTACTTGCCTGTTCTCCTAACTAAAGAGTCCCCTAAAGTATCAAATATATAGATATATAAATTTGAATTTAAAGGGTATATAATAAAGAGCAGGAGGTCTAGAGTGGACATGAAGAGTAACTTTTTTCACCAAGGGGAAATTTGGTGGGAATTTGAAACTCAACTCTATAGAGGCAGAAACCCTCATAACATTTAAGAAATGTTTAAATGTGCACCTGTGATGCCAGGGCCAAATGCCAGAAAATGGAATTAGAAAAGTTGTGGTTTCTTTTGACCAGCACAGACCCAGTGAGTCAGAGGGCCTCTTTCTGTGCTGCAGATATTTCTGACTTGAAATCAACTTCTCCAAACTTTATATGCCTTTATGCAACCAAGAAGTGAATACCATACAGTTCCACTTTTCTGAAAATTATAAAGTTCAAATGGTTCTATCTTTGCAACACAACAGTGCAAGCTTCCATTTTTCAGTTTGTATTCCCAAAACAATAAACGTATATCGTCCTCGCTACACGATATAAAAGAAACAGCTGATGGCACTGGAATCTGCAAAGGCCATGAGTCCTGACACCCTCTAAATTGTACCAGAGACCCCAGTTCCAAAACTAGTCACAATCCTTGCCAAGCCATTCCAAGAAATTTACAACAATGTGGAAAATTATCCCGGTATGGCCTGAGCACTAAAAGTAGGACATGCCAAACGTGGCTCATTACTACCCATCAGTCTACTCTCAATCATAAGCAAAGTGATGCTGGTGTCACTGATAGTGCTATCAAGAAACACTTGCTCAGCAATGACCTGCACACCGATGCTTAGTTTGGGTTCTACCAGGGCCACCCAGTTTCTGACCTCATTACAGCCTTGGTCCAAACATGAACAAAATAGGTAAATTGAAGAAAGGAAGTGAGGCCAAGTGCCCTTGACATCAAGGCTGTATTTGACAAAGTGCAACATAAAGGAGCCCAAGGAAAACTGCAGTCAATGGGAGTTCAGAGGAAACTCTCTCTTGGTCAAAGTTATAACTAGCACAAAGGAAGATGTCATGGTTGTTGGAGGTCAGTCATCTCAGCTCCAGGGCATCTCTGCATGAGTTCCTCAGAGTAGTGTCTGATGCCCAACCATCTTCAGCTGCTTCATCAACAACATTCCCTCTATCATACGGTCAGAAATGGGGATGTTCATCAATGATTGCTAATTATTCAGCACCATTTATGATTTGTCAGGTACTGAAGCAATTCATGTCCAAATGCAACTGGACATGGACAATATCCAGGCTTGGACTGCCAAGTGGCAAGAAACATCCATACCACACAATTTCCGGACAATGAACATCTCAAGCAAGAAAGAATCCAACCACAGGATCCTGACATTTAATGGCATCAGAGTTCCTCAAACCCACTATCAACTTCCTAAGGGTTGGGTACCAGAAACTGAACTGACTAGCCATTTAAATAGAGGGCAAACAACAGGTACAGACTGACAATTCTGCAGTGAGACAGAACTTTCCAAACCAATGAGATTGTGCACTCACACTGGGAGAGTGGTCCCTTGTTTGTATGATTGTGTGTGTCTGCAGTCAGTCTTCCACCACTACACCCCCATCTCGAGCTGCCTTAATGATTCACACACGCTCCATGCTATCTGGCCAAACAAGGGCAGCAGATATATAGGAAGGCCAACACCTGAAAATACCCCTCCAAACACACACCATCCTGACTTGGAAATATATTGTCATTCCTTTAATGTTGCTGGGTCAAAAATCTTGGAACTTGGTCCCAAATAGCATTGTGGGTCCATGTTTATCACACAGACAGCAGCTCACCACAATCTACCGAAGGGCGATTAGTGACAGGAAAAAGTGCTGGCCAGGCCAGAGTTGTCCACATCCTGTATGAACAAAAACAGCATAGGAAGTCTGGAACTAACAGGGCAGAGTACCCAAGAAAGGAGATATGAAAAAAAGCATAGGCAGGCCCTGGAAAGGTAGAGAAAAAGAAAAAGGGAGCAACATAAAGTGAATAAATGACACTGAACCTAATGCAAATGCACATCTAGAACAGCAATCAAATATGAATGGACACTGGAAAACACAAATTAGAAAGCAAAACTTGGATAAATATGGCCTGATAGCATGGAGTGTGCATGAACCACTGAGTCAGCTTGAGGTGTGAGTGTGGTGGTGGAAGACGACTGACGGCAGACACACAAAATCATACAAACAGGGGACCACACTCCCAGTGTGAGTGCAGGAACAGGACAGCAGCACTCCCTGTGTGATCCCAGGAACAGGGAACGGTGCTCCCAGAGTGACCACATAAACAGGGAGTCATGCTCCAGGGTGACAAGAAGAACAGGGAGTAATACTGAGAAAGGAAGCTCTTTGCTATAAACCCAATGGCGAGCTGCCTGTTACTCTGGCAGTGAGGCTCAGGTCACACAATAAGGGTATCTTGCACCTGACAGTCTAGAAAGGATGTGACTGTCTGTCATTATTAATGCAGCTGTTGCTGCCCTGCTGGAACACCTTGGCCTTTTTAAATAGCTACATTGGCTTAAGCTCTGCAGTTTTAAACTTCCTACCTTCCCAGCAATGTAAAATCTTTCAGGAGTGGTCTTACTGCATCAAACCAGACCTGCGTGTGCAGGGTCTTGCTGGAATAAAACCGCAGTGGCAATATAATTTACTGATAGCTTGCTCACAGGAATTGGATCCAGTATCTTTCCTTTCCTCCAATGTTTCTGTTTAACTGGAATGGAAGTAATGGAGCACTTTCACATGGTTTAAGATTGTACCTGGCATTAAATAGGGGTCCTGAACACAACTTATTAAAAAATGGATTTTTCCCATTCTCAGGGGCAGATTAAGGAAAAGTCCATTGAAAACGAGGGCGAAATCAAAATCCTTTTATGACCATGGGATTGAAGTTTACACCCAAGAAGCTACAAACTATGATCAAAACTTCAGTCACTGAAATGCTGGACAACTGAACTTACTAAAAGTATATTAGGGAACCTCAGCATTTAACTACTTTCAATTTTCCAACAGAGCTCATCAGGCTCATTTCTCATATAGTGTAACAGAAAGATGCAATACGCACCTGTGTATAAATGACCCTGAAAGCATCAATGATTCCAGCATACCTGTGCTCGCCCTTCACCTGGAAGGCCAAACGGGCTCGAATCATGTCAAGTGGATAAGTACATATCACTGCAGTCATCCCTGCAAAACAACACTACTTATTGTCTGATGTTCTCTCAAATAACATGAAATAAATATAAAACTAAACTTAAGGTTTACATGATCAATGGTAAAACAAACTTGCTGTTATCATTTGGAGCCCACTCTGTTTGACCAGTTTAATAAGGAACCTTGGCAGGATTAGAGGTGGTTTTGTATGACATGTTATAACATTCTCAAAGTTAGTAATGACTGTCTGATGACAAAGAGGATTGCCAGTCCCTGGGCGACATCACCCCACCAACATCAGCAGCTGTGTTTCAACCATGTGCAACTCAGAAAAAAAATCAAAAAGTTCCCAGGAGGATCTAGGCCACAGCTAGATGGGCACTGAAGACCAACAAAGCCATAATCACGGGTGACTTCAACACTCATCAGTCAGGCTATCAATGGCAAATGTGTTAATGGAAATGACTATTCCAACTGCCTTCTGCTATGAAGAAAATACCGAGCAGAGTCAGATCATTAACAACACCTTACCAGCTGCAAAAGATCAAGATGTCTTGGATGCCAAGGGTGTCTTGTAAGGGTGTTACTGATTTCCAACATCTGCAGCTCTTTCAATTTTTATTCTGTTAAATCTGTGGGTTTCTCTTTCCCAGAAAATAGTGTTAGGTGTGATTCCAGGTTAGTGCAACTGAGATCACAACCAGATCAATATTTACTTCAACAACTGATCAAACAAATCAACAAATTTATTTCAATGCAAGAAGACTGACAGATGAACTGAGGGTATGGTTGGGAACATGAAACATGAGATATCATAGCTGTTACAGAAACGTAGCACAGAGATAGACAGGACTGGCAGCTTAATGCTCCGGGGTATAGATGTTATAGGAAGGGTGGAAAGGGAGGCAAGAGAGGAGGGGGTGTGACATTTTTAGTTAGGGATAACATTAATGCTGTACTTAGGGAGGATACTCTAGGGAGTACATCCAGTGCAGTTAAAAGGCTGGAAATGAGAAATAAGAAAGGGATGATCGCCTTGTTGGGTTTGTATTATAGGCCCCTCATTAGTCAGTGGGAAATTGAGAAGCAAATAAATAAGAAGATCTCAGATATCTGTGAGAATAATAGAGTTGAAATGATAGTGGATCTTAACTTTCCAAACATAGACTGGGGCTGTCATAATTTTAAGGACTTCAATGGGGAGGAAACTGTTAAGTGCGTACAAGAAAACTTTCTTATTCAATATGTGGATGTATCTAATAGAGATGGAGCAATACTTGACCTTCTGTTGGGAAATAAGGCAGAGCAAGTAACAGAGGTGTCTGTGGGGGAGCACTTTGGGGCAAGTGCTCATAATTCTATTGGTTTTAAAATACTTATGGAATGGGATAGAATTGATCAAAAAGTTAAAGGTATAAATTGAAGTAAGGCCAATTTTGACAGTATTAGACAGGAACTTTCAAAGTTGATTGGGGGAGACTATTTGCAGGTAAAGGAACAGTTGGGATGCAGGAGGCCTTTAAAAATGAGATAACAAAAGATCAGAGACAGTATGTTCCTGTTAGGGTGAAGGGCAAGGCTGTTAGATGTAGGGAATGCTGGATGACTAGAGAAATTGAGGCTTTGGTCAAAAAAACGGAGGCATATATCAGGTATACACAGCAAGGATCGAGTGATTAGCTAAAGGAGTCTAACAGCAGCAGAAGTATACTTAAAAGGGAAATCAGAAGGGCAGAAAGGGTACATGTGATAACTTTGGCAAATAGAGTATATTATTAGTATATTAACGGCAAAAGAGTAACTACGGAGAGAACACGGCCCCTTAAAGACCAATGTGGGCATCTATGTGTGAAACCACAGGAGATGGCTGAGGCACTAAACAAATATTTTGCGTCAGTATTTACTGTGGAGGACATGGAAGCTAAGGAACTTGGGGAAATAAATAGTGATGTCTTGAAAACAGTTCATATTACAGGAGGAGGTGCTGGAGGTCTTAAAACGCATAAAGGTGGATAAATCTCCAGGACCTGATCCAGTGTTTCCTAGAACTTTGTGGGAAGCTAGGGAAGAGGTTCCTGGGGCCCTTGCTGAGACATCTGCATCATCGACAGCCATGGGTGGGGTGCTGGAAGACTGGAGGTTGGCTAATGTAATGTTATTGTTTAAGAGAGCCTGTAAGGAAAAGTTAGGGGAACTACAGACGAGTGAGCCTTATGTCAGTAGTGGGTAAGTTGCTGGACGGGATTCTGAGGGGCAGGATTTACATGCATTTGGAGAGGCAAGGACTGTTTAGGGATAGACAACATGGCTTGTGTGTGGGAAATCGTATGTCACTAACTTGATTGAGTTTCATGAAGAGGTGACATGAAGAAGATTGATGAAGGCAAAGTGGTAGACATTGTCTATATGAACTTCAGCAAAGCATTCGACAAAGTTCCGCATGGTATTCTGGTTAGTAAGAATAGATCACCTGGGATTCAGGGGGAGCTAGCCAAACCTGGCTTGAAGGTAGGAGACAGAGGGTTGCTTTTTGGACTGAAGGCCTGCAACCAGCAGCATGCCACAAGGATTGAGGCTGGGTTCACTGTTTTTCATCATTTATGTAAAAAGATTTGGATGTGAATATAGGAGGCATGGTTGACAAGTTTGCAGATGACACCAAAATAGATGATATAGTGGATAGTGAAGAAGATTTATCTCAGACTACAACGGGACCTTGACCAGATGGGTCAATGGGTCAAGGAGTGGCAGGAAGAGTTTAGTTTAGATAAATGCGAGGTGTTGCATTTTGGAAAGACAAATCAGGGCAGGACTTATCCAGTTAATGGTAGGGCCCTGGGGAATGTTGCCAAACAAAGATTGCAGTGCATAATTCCTTGAATGCGGAGTCGCAGGTAGACAGGGTGATGAAGAAGGCAATTGTAACACTTTAGTTGGTCAGAACATCAAGTATAGGAGTTGCGATGTCTTGTTGCAGTTGTACAGCCCATTGGTGAAGCCAATTTTGGAATATTGCGTACATTTCTGGTCACCCTTCTACAGGAAAGATGTTGTTAAATTTGAGAGGGTGCAGAAAAGATTTACAAGGATGCTGCCGGGACTGGAGTGTTTGAGTTATAGGGAGAGGTTGAATAGGTTGGGGTTTTTTCCCCTGGAGCATCAGATGCTGAGGAGTGCCTTTATAGAGGTTTACAAAATCTGGAGGGACATGGATAGGGTGAATAGTCATGGTCATTTTCCTAGGGTGGGGAATTCCAAAGTTACAGGCAGAGGTTTAGGGTGAGAGGAGCAAGATTTAAAAAGGACCTGAGGGGTAACTTCTTCACCCAGAGGTTGGTGCGTGTATGGAATGAGCTGTCAGAGGAAGTGGTGGAGGTGGGTAAAATTACACATTTAAAAGGGATTTGGAAGAGTTTACAGGGAAATGAGCCAAATGCTGGCAAATGGGATTAGGTCAGATTGGGGCGTCTGGTGGGCGCAGATGTGTTGGACCAAAGAGCCAGTTTCCACGCTGTATAAATCTATGACTCTATCTATGACAGCTGGACTCAAAGAATTAAATTCACAGGAGTGCATGCACGAAATACGATTGTATTCCTTGGAAGTTAGATGTTTAATGGATGATTTGATTAAGTTGCAAAGATATTATGGGTAATAGATAGCATAGAAGCGAAAAAGCTATTTCGACTGATGGGGATTCTGTGATTAAGAGCATAAACCTAGAAGTTACAGCCAGTAAGAACCAAAAGAACTGAGGATGCTGTAAATCAGGAACAAAAACAGAAGTTGCTGGAAAAGCAGAAGGGTCTAAGGAAGGGTCACTGGACCTGAAATGTTAACTCTGATTTTTTTTCATTACAGATGCTGTCAGACCTGCTGAGCTTTTCAAGTTATAGCCAGTATTGAAGTTAGGAAACATCTGTGTGCACAATATTTGAATCAAAGTGTCCACAGCAGTACCAAATACAGGGAATTTGGCTGAGCAATGGGATGCTGTTCTGGTGTACAAAACTAGGAGCTGTTTGAGGGAGAGGCCAAGAGCTGGAGTCTAGATCAAAGTACCAATTAGATTCTAAACAGTAGGGAAAGATCTAGGATGGGCAGCTGAGACTTATTGCATGCAATTCCTGCACCCTTTGGGAACTTTGGGATGCTTCGCACGTCTTGAGGGAACCAACTGTGTCGGAAGTGCCTCCAGCTGTTTGATCTCTGAGGCAGGTGCAGCTAGGCAGACCATTTTGTAAAAATTAATTCACAGAACGTGGGCATTGCTGGCCAGGCCAGCATTTATTGCCCATCCCTGGTTGTCCTTGAGAAGGTGGTGGTGAGCTGCAGTCCATGTGCTGTTGGTAGACCCGCAATGCTTTAGGGTGGGTGTTCTAGGATTTTGACCCAGCAACACTAAAGGAACAGCGATACAATTCCAAATCAGGATGGCAAGTGGCTTGGAGGAGAACTTGTAGATAGTGGTGTTTCAATGTATCTGCTGCCTTTGTTCTTACTAGATGGTAGTGGTCATGGAAGGTACTACCTAGGGAGCCTTGATGAATTGTTGCAGTGAATCTTGTAGATAGCACACAGCACAGCTACTGAGCATCGATGGAAGAGAGAATGGGTCTTGTGGATGTGGTGCTAATCAAAACAGACTGCTGTGTTCTTTAGTGTTGTTGGAAAGTCACTCATCCAGACAAGTGGGGAATATTCCATCACACTCCTAACCCCTGCATTGTAGATGGTGGACAGATGTTAGGTAGTCAGGAGGTGACTTATTTGCTGCAGTTTTCCCAACCACTGTCCTGTTTTTGTTGCCACTGTATTTATATGGATAGTCCAATTCAGTTTCCAATCAATGTTAATTCCCAAGATGTTGATAGTATTTAACAGGGAGTTCAATGATGGTAATGCCATTGAATGTCAAGGAACAATGGTTAGATTGTCTCTTGTTGGAGAGTCAATGCCTGGTATTTATTTAGCATGAATATTACTTGCCACTTTCCAACCCAAGCCTGGGTAATGTACAGGTTTTGCTGCACTTGAAGATGGACTATTTCAATATCTGAGGAGTCATGAGTGGTGCTGCACATTGTGCAATCATCAGCAAACATCTCTACTTCTGACCTTATGATGGGGGAAAAGATCATTGAAGAAGCAGCTGAAGATGGTTGGTCCTAGGACATTACCATGAGGAACTACTGCAGTGATGTCCTGGAGCTGAGATGACTGACCTCCAAGCACCACAGCTATTTTGTTTTGTGTTTGATATGGCTCCAAACAGCAGAGAATTCCCCTAATTCCTACTGAATGTTGATTCCCATTTGTTAGGGCTCCTTGATGCCACCTTCGGTCAAATGCGGCTTTGATGTCAAAGAGGTAGAGATTTTTCCAGAAGTGGCCACCCTACAGTCAGCAAACACTCAGGATAGAATAAATGGTCATCAGGAAGAGTTAGAATTTGCAGGGAGTGCAGGAGTCTTCAAACTGTGTACCACACTTGGACAGGTACTCAGCACTGCAAACTACTTGGAGACAGATGCAGTGCAAACGATTGTACCAATGCACAGAAGGACAAAGCAAAGAATAGAAAAGCCGATGTTATGGGAGATTCCTTAGAACAGAAAAGTGTTCCAATGAACTTCATCATGACTACCATATTGTTTGTTACCTCCCTGTGTGCCAGGGAAACGGACATAGTGGAGAGGGTACAGATGTTCAGCAGGGATAAAGGTATGAGCCAGAAGTTATGGTACAAGTCGGGTACACAACTGAGTGGGCAGGTATTCATGTCTCAGATTTTATGAAGATTGGTAAGTTTAAAAACTACGGCCCTTGATTACTCTCAGAACCACATCACCGTTAACTAGAAATAGGTGCAAAGAGAGTGATACCAATTGCTGCTATTTCTACTCAAGGTGACATGGCCTTGGGAGTAATCTATGCAGTGCTACATCCAGGGTTCTACTTTTTAAACTTCCATATCTTCTTAAACTTCCAAAACAAGTTTAGCATACTTTACGAACACTTTGTATCAGTGTTTAATAAGGAAAAGAAAGCTAACAAGATATTGGTATAAGTGGACAATGGTAGAGGTAATAGAAGGGTGAAAGGGGCAGGATCTACTGGAATGCCAGGTAATACACGAGAACGAGGATACGTTATGTGGTCTGGGTGATTTACATCTCAGGTTGCTACAGGAAGTGGGATGGAGGTAGTGGAAGAGTTTGCTCCAATTTTTCAAGATTCCTCAGATACTGTGGAAGTGCCAGAGGATTAAAGAATTGCAATTGTAACTCCCTTATTCAGGAAAGGAAGACAATGATTCTAGACAACTTGGTCAGTTTAACATCAGTGGTGTTTTAGAAAGATTAATCAGGAAAAATTCAACAGGTTTGAGTCATTTAAGGATAGCTAGCACACAACCAAATACAACAACATGTATCATACCAGTAAGCTTCGTATGGTCAGGAAGAAGAGATCATATCCAGAGTGAGAGAAAGCCTGAGTGACTACAAGCTTGGGGAATTTGGAGGCAATATAGGAATTCAGTGCAAAGGCAAACAGGAGCTTTTAGCTTGCTTTCTGTTGGCTCGTAGTTTTCAAGGTTTTCTCTTACAGGATAAATTGAAGTCCAGAGTCAGGGGCGCAGCACAAAAACACAACATCACAGGTAAACTGTAAGTACACTGGTTGGTGATAACTACTCATTTGACTATTATAGATTACTTCAGATCGAAGGTAAATAGGGGAATGTTTATAGGCTACAAACTAAAAGACAGGTATGAATTTTTAAAAAAATCAAATTAAGAGCTAACTAATTCAAATAGAGATACAGGGCCAGGAGGTATATTGTAACTGCATGATGTGGGAGCTGGTGGACACCATTGGGTTTATAGTGACTACATCTGTAGCAAGTTGTTGGTTGCTCGAGGAACTCTGGCTAGGAGATGATGAGCTGGAGTCTGAGCTTTGATCACCATGACACATCAGGGAAGGCAAGAGTTACTTGTATGCTGTGTTTCAGGAGGCAGTCACACCCCTTCTACCTTGAATTCAGTCAATGGTCAGGAACAAGAAGGTGCGACAATGAATGAGGCAGGCAGAAGGATCCAGGAGGTAGTGCTGCAGGACCCTCAGCCCTTGAGCTTGTCTAACAGATTTGAGATTCTTGCTCCTGTGTCAATAACTGTGGGGGCTGTAGGAAGGATGAGCAATCTGGCCACAGTACCGTGGTGCAGGAAGCCATTCAAGAGGTGGGAGAAAAGAGAAATGTGGTTACAACTGGGGACAGTATAGTCAAGGGAATAGACACCGCTCCCTGTGGCCAGGATCAAGAGTCCCGAAGGCTTGGTGCCCGGGTTCAGTTATCTCATCTGGGCTGCAAAGCAACTTGGAATGACAGCGGACAGATCCAGCTGCCATGGTTCAAATAGGTACCAAAGATAGAAAGAGGTTCTGCTGACGGAATATGAACATCTGGGGGCTAAATGAGAAAGCAGAACCAAAAAGGTAATAATCTCTGGATTACTACCTGAGCCATGAGCAAATTGGCACAGGGTGACAAGATTAAAGGGTGGCTCAAAGATTGGTGTGGGAGAAGCACCAGTACTGGGGAAGGATGGAGGTGATCCATTGGGATGGACTCCACCTGAATCATGTTAGCATTGCAGGCTGAGGGGTAACCTTATAGGAGTTTATAAAATCATGAGGGGCATGGATAGGATGAACAGCCAAGGTCTTTTCCTCAGGGTAGGGAAGCCCAAAACTAGACAGCATAGGTTTAAGCTGGATGGGGAAAGATTTAAAAGGGACCTAAGGGGCAACTTTTTCACACAGAGGATGGTGCATGTATGGAATGAGCTGCCAAAAGAAGTGGTGGAGGTTGGTACAATGATAACATTTAAGAGGCGTCAGGATAGGTATACACAGTCCTGGCAAATCGTGCAACCAGGGCTGTGGATTGGGATTTAAACTAAATTGTTGGAAGGGGGTTGGTGGTATGGGAAAGTAGTGAAAAAGTTAAAGAAGGGGAGGGATCAGCAAAGGTTATTAAAGTTTCCAGTTCAAGTAATTTAGAATCCCTACAGTGTGGGAACAGGCCCTTCAGCCCAACAAGTCCACACTGACCCTTACAGCATCCCACCCAGACCCATCCCCATCCCCCTATAACCCACACACCCCTGAACACTATGGGCAATTTAGCATGACCAATCCACCTAGCCTGCACATCTTTGGACTGTGGGAGGAAACTGGAGCACCCAGAGGAAACCCACGCAGACACAGGGAGAATGTGCAAACTCCTCACAGACAGTCACCTGAGGCTGGAATCGAACCTGGATCCCTGGTGCTGTGAGGCTGCAGTGCTAACCACTGAGCCACCGTGCCAGCCCAAATCGACTACAGAATATGTAAAGTGTCAGGAATCTAACCTCAGGCACAGCAAATAAGGGGACAACTATGAGAAAGGGTGCAGTCAACATAGGACTGAGGGTGTTATACTTAAATGCAAGCAATATATGCAACAAGATAAATGAAGTTGTACTGCAGATTGAAATTGGCAGGTACGATGTTGTCGGTATCACAGAGACGCAAAGGGATCAGGGCTGAGAACTAAATATTCAAGGATACACATCCTATCAAAATGTCAAGCAGATGAACATGGGGCAGGATTGTCTTGTTAGTAAGAACTGAAATTAAACTGACAGCAAGAAGTGATATAGAGTCATAGAGATGAACAGCATGGAAAACAGACCCTTTGCTCCAACTCATTCATGCCAAACAGATATCCTAAATTAATCTGGTCCTATTTGCCAGCATTTGGCCCATATCCCTTTAAACCCTTCCTACTCACATACCTATCCAGACACCTTTTAAATGTTGTAAATGTACCAACCTCCATCACTTTTTCTGGCATCTCATTCCATACATGCACCATCTTCTGCATGAAAAGATGCCCCTTAGGACCCTTTTAAATCTTTCTCCTTCCAGCTTAAACCTTGCCCTCTAGTTTCGGACTCCCCTACCCTGGGGAAAAGATCTTGTCTATTCATCCTATCTATGCCCTTCATGATTTTGTAAATCTCTATAAGGTCATCCCTCAGCCTCCAACACAAAGGGAAAACAGTTTATTCAGCCTCTCTGTTTAGCTCAAACACTCCAAACCTGGCAATATCCTTGCAAATCATTTCTGAACCCTTTCAGTTTCACATCTCTCCTAAAGCAGGAAGACCAGAGTTGGAAGGCATATAACGAATGTGGGTAGAGTTCAGGAGCCCCAAAGAGAAAAAAGATCCAGATGGAAGATGTGTACAGACCTCTTAGCAGTAGTCAGGATTCGAGGAAGAAAATAAATCAGATTGAAACGCCTGTAAGAAAGGTACTAATACAATAATCATGGGGGACTTCCATATTCAGTTGGTCTGGGAAAACCAGGTTGGTAGCAGATCTCAAGAAAAGGAATTTGTGGAATGTCTACGAGTTGTTTTTTTGGAGCAGCTTGTGGTAGAGTTCACTAGGGAATGGGAAATTCTGGATTTGTTGATGTGTAATGAGGCAGCCTTGACTAAAAGTTTAAGATGAAGAAACCCCAAAGAGGCAGTGACCATAGTATGAAGAATTCACCCTGCAGTTTAGGAGGGAAGAGCTAGAATCAGATGTAAATGTAGTACAATTGAGTAAAGGTAACTATAAAGACATGAGGGGAGAACTGGCCGGAGTTGACTGGAAGAGGAGCCTAGCAGGAAAAACAGTGGAGTAGAAATGGCAGGAGTTTCTGTGGGTAATTCAGATGGCATGGCAGAAAGTCATTCCAAGCATGAAACAGCATACTAAGGAGAAGACAAGGCAACCATGACTGACAAGGGAAGTCAGGGACAGCATAAAAGCAAAAGAAAAAGCATACAATGCGGAGAAGATTAGTGGGAAGCTATAGGATTGGGAAGACTTTAAAACCAGCAGAAGACAATAAAACAGAAATAAAGGGGAAAGAGGATGAAATATGACAGTAAGCTAGAAGGTTGCAAGAGTTTTTTTTAAGGTAACTGAAAGGTAAGAGAGAGAGGCAACAGTGGACATTGAACCACTGGAATTTTCTGGAGAAGTAGTAATGGAGAACAAAGAAATGGCAAAGAAACTGAACAGGTACTCTGCATTAGTTTTCACAGTGGAAGACACCAGCAGCATACCAAAACTTCAACATAGTCAAGGGGGCAGAGGCGAACGTAGTACCCATCAATAAATAGATGATGCTGGGAAAGCTGAAAAGTCTGGAGGTCGATAAACCACTCAGGCCAGATGGACCACACCTCAGAGTTCTGAAGGGGATAGCTGAGGAGATTGTAGAAATTGGTTTGAATTCTTTGAGGAGATAAAGAGCAACTTAGGCAAAGGAGAACCCAGTGGACACGATCTGATTGGATTTCCAGAAAGCTTCTGACAAGGTGCTGCACAGGACACTGCTAAATAAGACTGTTAGGGGCAAGATACTGGCATAGATGGACTATTGGATGACTAGCAGAAAGCAGAGAGTAATGATAAAAGGGCCTTATTGGCTGGCAGTGGGTAACTAGTGGAGTTCCACAGGGGTCCATGTTGGGACCACAACTATTCACATTATAATCGACGATCTGGATGAAAAAACAGTGGACTCATTGTTGCTAAATTTGCAAATGACACAAAGACAGGTGGACAAATAGGTAGTGCTGAGAAAGCAGGGAGGCTGCATAAGGACTTGGACAGGTTAAGAGATTGGGCAAAGAAATGGCAGATGGAATACAATGTGGGAAAGTGTGAGGTTGTGCATAGAAACATAGAAGATAGGAGCAGAGGAGGCCATTCTGCCCTTTGAGCCTGTTCTGCCATTGTTCACGATCACAGCTAATTGTCCAATTCAATAGCCTAATCCTGCTTTCTCCATATAACCTTTGAGCCCATTCACCCCAAGTTCTATATCTAGTCGCCTCTTGAATACATTCAATGTTTTAGCATCAATTACTTCCTGTGGTAATGAATTCCAGAGGCTCATCACTCTTCGGGTGAAGAAATGTTTCCTCATCTCCGTCCTAAATGGTCTACCCCAAATCCTTGTACTGTTCTGGACACATCCACCCTTGGGAACTGCCTCCCTGCATCTAGCCTGTCCAGTCCTGTTAGAATTTTATAAGCCTCTATGAGAAACCCCCTCATTCGTCTGAACTCTAGCAAAAACAATCCCAACCTAGTTAACATGGTGTAGAGCTTGATGAACACAGCAGGCCAAGCAGCATCAGAGGAGCAGGAAAGCTAATGTTTCGGGCCTAGACCCTTCTTCATTTTCTGAAGAAGGGTCTAGACCTGAAATGTCAGCTTTCCTGCTCCTCTGATGCTGCTTGGCCTGCTGTGTTCACCCAGATCTATACCTTGTTATCTCAGATGCTCCAGCATTGGCAGTTCCTACTATCTCTCCCCAACCTAGTTAATCTCTCCTCATACGTCAGACCTGCCATCCGCGGAATCAGTCTGGTAAACCTCTTTAGTAGGAAGATTAGAGACTTAGACTATTTTCTAAATGGGGAAAGGCTTCAGAAGTCCAAAGTGTGAAGGGTCTTGGGAGTCCTAGTTCAGGATTCTCTTGATGTTAACATTCTGGTTCATTGATGTTCATTTCAAGAGCGCTAAAACACAAGACAAGGACGTACTGCTGAGGCTGTATAAGGATCTGGTCAGATCACATTTGGAACATTGTCAGTAGTTTTGAAGCCGTACCTAGGGAAGGATGAGTTGTCCTTGGAAGGGATCCAGAGGAGGTTTACAAGAATGTTTCTGGAGATGAAGAGCTTATTATACGAGAATTGGTTGAGAGCTCTGGGTCTGTACTTGATGGAGTTGAGAAGGATGAGGGGGAGATCTCATTGAAGCTTACAGAATACTGAGAGGCCATGAAAAAGTGGATGTGGAGAAGTTTCCACTAGTAGGAGAAACCAGGAACAGAGGACACAGCCTCAGAGTTAAGCAACGACATTTTAGAACTGAGATGAGGAGGAATTTCTTCAGCCAGAGGGTGGTTAATCTGTGGAACTCACTACCGCAGAGGCCTGTGGAGGACAAATCATTCACTGTATTTAAGACTGAGGTAGCTAGGTTTTCTGATGAAGGGTTTAGGCCCGAAACGTCGAGATTTCCTGCTCCTATGATGCTGCTTGACCTGCTGTGTTCATCCAGCCCCATGCTTGTTATCTTAGCTAGGTTTTTGATTGGTAAGGGGATCAAGTGTTATGCGGAAAAGGCAGGAGGTTGGATTTGAGAAATATATCAACCGTGATTGAATGGTAAAGCAGACTCAATGGACCGAATGGCCTAATTCTGCTCCTATAATTATGGTCTTTTGGAACCCTCTGCTCAACACCCCTCCCTGGCTTCCTGTAAAAGGAGGATTCTGTTTGACTTATCTAATTGACCTTTTTCTGATGAAGCAACAGAAAAGGTTAAATGCTGCAACATGATGGATGCTCTCTACATGGATTTTACAAAGATATTTAACAAAGTAGCACATTAAATGCTGTTACCAAAACTGTGACTCATGGGATAGGAGTGTCCAGTCAGATAATAAAAACTTGTTAACTCTAGAAAACAAGTCATGGTAAATAGTTATCTATTTGCACTGGAGGATGGTAGACATGTGCACCCAAGGTTCACTTCTAGGACACTTTAGAAAGACATTTGGCACACTTGCCATCATTACTCAGTCCTTTGAGTATAGGAGTTTGGAAGTCATGTTGAGGTTGCATAGGACATTGGCGAGGCCTCTTCTGAAATATGTGTCTAGTTCTGGTTCTCCAGTTATAGGAAGGATATTATTAAGCTGGAGAGGGTTCAAAAGACATTTACCAGGATGTTGCCGGGTATGGAAGGTTTGAGATATAAAGTAAGGCTGAATAGGCTGGGACCTTTTCCACTGCAGCGTAGAAGGGTGAGGGGAGACCTTACAGAAGTTTATAAAATAATGAGGGGTATAAATAAGAGTTGATGTTAGTTGTCTTTTTCTTAGGATGGCAAATTTCAAGACTGGGGGCATATTTTTAAGGTGACAGGAGAAAGATTTAAAAAAGACACGAAGGGCAAATACTTTACACAGAGAGTGGTTCGCATGTGGAATGAACTTCCTGAGGAAGTAGTAGATATGGGTACAATTACAATGTTTAAAAGATATTTGGATAAGTACATGTATGGGAAAGGTTTGGAGGGATATGGGCCAGGAGCAGGCAGGTGGGACTAATTTAGTTTGGGAATATGTTTGGCATGGACTATGGGCAGCATGGTGGCTCAGTGGTTAGCACTGCTGCCTCACAGCGCCAGGGACCCAGGTTCGATTCCAGCCTCGGGTGACTGTCTGTGTGGAGTTTGCACGTTCTCCCTGTGTCTGCGTGGGTTTCCTCTGGGTGCTCCGGTTTCCACCCACAATCCAAGGATGTGCAGGTTAGGTGGACTGGCCATGCTAAATTGCCCGTAGTGTCCAGGGATGTGTAGATTAGGTGGGTTACAAGGGGACAGGTGTGGGCAGGATGCTCTGAGGTTCGGTGTGGACTTGTTGGGCCGAAGGGCCTGTTTCCACACTGTAGGGATTCTAGATACTTCTTGACTGGTTGGTCTGAAGGGTCTGTTCCCATGCTGTATGACTTTATGACGTGAGTATTCAAACACAGAGCAAAATTTCCAAATTTTCATTTCGTACCAAAGTTGGAGGCTGGCTAACAGCAGGCATAATAATCAACTTCAACATGACATTGATAGGACAGCAAAATAGCTAGGCAAATGGCAGATGAAATTTAAGACAAAGAAATGTGTGTTAATATTAAACAGATGCTTGAGGTTAACTGATTAATCAATCAATGGGATTGACATAAAGGGGACAACAGCAGGTTTAACGAGTGGAAGGAGCTGTAAAACTGTAGTTAAGGCTCTTGTGGCACAGTGGCAGTGTACCTCCCTTTGAGCCAGGTGGCCTGGGTTCAAGTCCCACCAGCTCCAGAGATTTGTAATAACATCACAGGTTGATTAGAAATTTCTTAAGGCTGAGTAGTTAATATACTTTATCCACACAGAAAGGTGTCCCTGCCTCTGTTGCACTGAGTGACTTGGATCCACAGCAACTGAGTGAGGTAATACATTACGGCAGACTGCAATAGGAAGACAGCCTGATTGGCCTAGCTTTAACTGTGTGCAGGAACAGAGGAACCTGGGGGTGCATGTGTATAACCTGTGAAAGTGGCAATACACATTGAGATCACAGGCATATGGAATAAATGGCATAAATGAAGGCATAGAGTACAAAAGGAGGGAACTTCTGCTGAACCTTTATAAAACTCTGAAGGCCCCCACTAGAGTATTGTGTCTAGTTCTGGTCACCACACTTCAGGAAGGATGTGAAGGAACTTGGGAAAGTGCAAAGGAGATTTACCAGAATGGCTCAAAGGGAGGAATTTAGGGACAAGGTTAGGCCTAAAAGCTTTTTCTACTTGGAGGAAAGGAGACTGAGAAGATTTGAATGTACAGAATTACGGCAGATTTGGATAAATCGAACACAAAAAGTGCCCCCATTAGCTGATAAAACAAGGAGTAGGGGACGCAGATTATACTTTTAGGCATGAACTTCAAAGGAGGAAGTGAAAGAGATTATTTCTACATAATATGTGGTAATGACCTGGAATTCATGATATGCAAGGGTGATGGAAACAGAGACAAGGAATGATTTCAAACGGAGACTATTTAGGAACTTGAGGGAGATAACAGACAGCACAGCTCATTGGTTAGTACTGCTGGCTCACAATGCCCAGACATTCAATTTGGGTTCAATTCCAGCCTCAGGTGACTGTCTGTGTGGAGTCTGCACATAGTCCATGTCTGCATGGGTTTCCTCTGGGTGCTCCAGTTTCCTCCCACAGTCCAAAGAGGTGCAGGTTAGGTGGATTAGCCATGGTAAATTGCCCAGTGTCCAGGAATGTGCAGGCTAGGTGGATTAGCCACTGGAAATGCAGGATTACAGGAATAGGGAGTTGGTCTGGGTGGGATGCTTTTTGGAAGGTTGCTGTGGACCCCATGGGTCAAATGGCCTGCTTCCACACTATAAGGATTCTATAACCAAGACTACAGAAATACAGTGGCTAGGAGGACTGACTGGACTGCAGGGTGACAGCTTGGATGTGATGGACCAAATGGCCTCCTTCTATGCCATAACTGATCCTATAATTCCAGTAAAAGCATTGTTAACCGTTTTTGGCAATTTCAGATATTTTCTTCACATGAGCTACACTGGAAGGTTGTCAATAATTCAGAGGGAAACAAATTACCTGCCATGGATCCAGCCATTAATCGGTGAACATGCCCAGAGATACCAAGTTTAGCTATCAAGAGCTGTAAAAAATAATCAAAATGAACATTCATTTGTCCACAATTCTACACACACAAAATTCTTCCCAATTTCTGCCACAATGCATATCGGTTAAAACCCCAACAACCCACTTCACTAACTTCACTGACACATAATTCCACACACATTTATTGCTCTAAACTCCATAGAATACAGGCCCAGTCATACTCTCCTCATTCGACAATCACTTCACTATCTCATGAAGCTTCATCATACCCTCCAAGGCGACTATAGATATTTTATCAGCAACCTGCTCAGTGAGATGTTATTACACATCTCTGGAGCAGGTGGGCCTCCCAGTTCAGATGCAGAGACACGACCAGTGCCCTATAAGAACCACCCCCAAATACTCTCCCCATGGCACTTAGACCAAAACCACACACATCATACAGCAGGCTAAGTGCCCATTATGTTTGTCAGCTCTTTGATGCAGTTGTCCAACCATACGCTCTTCCCTCCTGTTTTCCCATTGCTCATCATTTTCTTGCTCCTCCAAATTTCTTCTGAAGAGTCAACGGAATCCAAAAGTGCTTTACAAACTCAAATAATCAAAGGACAATCAAGGGAAAGGTTGTCTTGGTTGGGGAGCAAATAGGAAGCAGAGGGTATGGCTGAATGTGAGGTGATACATTTTGGCCAAACGGATAGGGAGAGGTAATACCAAATTAATGGCACATTTCAAAAGAGGAATAGATTATGTACAAAATTATGACAGGTTTGGCCCAGGTAGACAAAAGAAAAGCTGGTGGAAACAAGTAGACACAGTTTTAAGGTTTTGGGCTACAGCACAGAATAATGAGGACTGGGGAATGTATGAACATGTTATCCCCCACACAGCGGGTAACAGAATCAGAGATCAATGATTTATTGGAGGATACAGAGTGCTGAGTATAAAAGGGAAAAATAACTCGTAGACAGCAATGGACTGAAATGCACAACAGAGGGCTGAAATTAGTTGACAGGCTGAATAATGTCTTTCTATGCTTCCATGATGCTATGATCTTTTGCTATTCTAAACTCTCATAATTACAGATCAGTGCTCAACAGACACATGGGCAGCAGGAAAAGGCATCCCAAAAAGACAAGATGCCTGCGAAAATTCACTCATGGACCATTTGCAGAATGAACAGAATCAGTTGGGAGCTGCTCCTCCAATCACAGACTGGTTCTCTTTCAGGCCTGTGGCTGATTACTCCACTGAGATTTGTATCAGTGGCAAAAATGCACAAGAAGCAGCCTGTGATTGCAGGAGCAATGAGCAAATGAGAAAGAAATGAAATTAAGTGAGCCACAAGAGAACAAGTCTTTCACTGTTCATTTCACGGTAGCAAATGGAGCTCTTGGTCACTGGGCAACAGGGATAGGAAGTAAGACACTTCAAGGGAGATAAGAGAGGGATTGTGTAGATGGTGTTACAGAGAGAAAGAGAAAGCTTACGATTGGATGGAGTTCAATTTGGATATATGTGAGGTATTGCATTTTGGTACAACAAACAAAGGTAGGGCTTATACAATTAATGATAGGGCTTTAGGTAATGTAGTAGAACATAGGGACCTAGGGGTTCAGGTACATATCACTTTGAAGTTTGCATCACACATAGACAGGGTGGTTTAAAAGGCATTTGGCACGCTTGCCTTCATTGCTCAGTCCTTTAAGTATAGGAGATGGGAAGTCACATTAAGGTTGTACAGGACATTGGTGAGGGCTCTTCTGAACTATTGTGTCCAGTTCTGGTCACCCAGTCATAGGAAGGATATTATTAAGCTGGAGAGGGATCAGAAGAGATTCACGAGGATGTTGCTGGGTATGGAAGTTTCGAGATATAAAGGGTGCTTTGTATGTGGTATGAACTTCCAGAGGAAGTCATGGATGTGGGTACAATTACAACGTTTAAAAAAACATTTGTATGAGTACATGATTCAGAAAGGTTTGGAGAGATACAAGCCAGGAACAGGCAGGTGGGACCAGTTTAGTTTGGGATTATGGTCAGCATGATTGGGTTGGACAAGGGTTCTGTTTCTGTGCTATATGACTCTCTGACTCTTTGCATGAAGAGGTGAGGCTGTGAGCAGCGGAAGGGGAGGGAGAGGTCTGTGAGTGGAGTTGCGAACAGAACAAGGAGAAGGACTACAAAGGGGTGGAAGGCGATGCTTCGAGGGTTCAGGGAAGAAATGAGAGTCAGGATGCAGGCAAAGAGGGCGAAGCTGCTGCTTGAGAAAAGGGGAAAGTGGTAAGGATGGGGACAGAAGAGAAAGTGAGGCTAGGACAGGAGAGAAGGGGAGAAGGGTTTTAAGCCAATCAACAAAGGAATACACAGTTAACCAAGAAACAAAGAAAAAGGAAGCTCGAAATCTCTCCTTGTGAATCAGACGGTGGCTAAAAGTCATCACAGCAGAATTCTGAGGGACATCGCCGCAGTCATCACGACTGTACAGCAGGTCAGAGAGAACCTAGTGTCAAAGTTTGATTAAACCTGAAACACTACTTTGGTGTTTCCAATCCTCTGTCCTCCTCTGAACCACAAAAAGGGGCTCTACGAGGAAGATGACTGGCAAGGTGAAGGTGTAGAAGGTAGCAGCCATTAAGAGAGTGGGCCAGTAATAGATTTGAAGTGCTGAAGCCTTTCCTCAAGAGGTTTCAGTGTGAGGAGGCTGAGCAGGGGTATAAGTAAGACCAGGCAGGGCTCTTTAACTGTACTATCTTTCAGTCTAGACTGAAGGCAGTGGGGATGGCAGTTAAGGCAGTAGCATGCTCGTCCTGAAGGATGTGGGAGATCAGGAAGACTTCCGGTTTCCCTGGTGGCTACACCTGCGAGAAGTGCACCTGGCTGCATCTCCTGACAGACTGCGTTAGGGAACGGGAGCTGGAGCTGGATGCACTCAGGATCATCCAAGATGCAGAGAACATCACCGATAAGAGCTATACTGAAGTGGTCACTCCCAAGGTGCAGGGTGCAGCTAACTGGCTGAGATAAAGTGGGAAGGCAGATAGTGCAGGGTTCCCCTGTGGCCATTCCCCTCAATAACAGGCATACCACTTTGGGTACTGTTTGGGAGGGGGGGGGGGTCAAGGCATTGAGTATAGGAGTTGGGATGTTATGTTACAGTTGTATAAGTCGTTGGTGAGGCTGCACTTGGAATATTGTGTACAGTTTTGGAGTTTTGGTCACCCTATCATAGAAAAGATATAGTTAAACTGGAATGCGTGCAAAGATTTACGAGGATGTTGCCAGGACTAGCAGGCATGAGGTATAGGGAGAGGTTGGCCAGGTTAGGACTTTGTTCCTTGGAACATCGGAGAATGTGGGGTGATCTTATCAAGGTGTATAAAATCATGAGGGGCATAGATAAGATGAATGCATATAGTCTCTTTCTCAGGGATGGGGAATTGAAAACTAGAGGGCATAGGTTTAAAGTGAGGGGGATAGATTTAAGGAGGACCTGAGGGGCAACTTCTTCACACAGAGAGTGGTGCGTATATGGAATGGGCTGTTGGAGAAAGTGGTTGAGGCAGGTACAATAGCAACATTTAAAAGACATTTGGGTGGGTACATGGATGAGAAGGGTTTAGAGGGATATGGACCAAATGACGGCAACTGGAACTAGCTGAGTGGGCACCATGTTCAGCATGGACCAATTTGGGCTGAAGGGCCTGTTTCCATGCTGTATTACTCTATGACTCTAAATGTATGTTGATTCTCTAATTTAAATGCCCATACGTTCTGGCACTACTATATGGGAACAAACATAATGGATGCGATTGCAATGAAAACTGTCAACTGTTAAATTGAAATCTGAGATGCAGTGATAAGGGTAGTAGCAACTGGTTAAATTTTCCAGTTGTGTGCACATGCAACGGAAACGCATTATATGTGACATCAGTCTGAGGAAGTGTTTTTAGGATGATAGCTTCGTGTGTATATCAGTTACTTTGAGGTTAAAAAAAAAATTCACTGCTAGCTTCAGCCTGTGCTAATTTTAATATTGTGATGTCCAGTAAATCAAGGATGTTCTCGTGCATGTGACTTCATGTTTAACACAGTTCACAGTTATTGAGGATATCGATGAATTCTTCTCACTCTGCTTCCGCGCAAGTATAAATCCACAAATATAGAAGGTACTGTTATTCTGCAACTGCATCATCTAATAAATCAGTCAATCAGAATGATAAACGGAGCCCTTGAATACCAAAAAAGAGCCCCCAGAATTCAAAAGCAGTCATAGACTCATAGAGCTGTACAGCATGGAAACAGACCCTTCAGTCCAACCTGTCCATGCTGACCAGATATCTTAAATTATTCTAGTCGCATTTGACCCAATATCCCTCTATACCCTTTCTATTCATGCACTCATCCAGTTGCCTTTTAAATGTTGTAATTGTGCCAGTCTCCACCACTTCCTCTGGCAGGTCATTCCATACTCGCATCACTCTGTGTAGAAAAAGTTGCCCCTTAGGTCCAGTTTAAACCTTTCCCCTCTCACCTTAAACCTATGCCTTCTAGTTCTAGACACCTCCACCCTGGGAGAAAGACCTTGGCTATTCACCCTATCCATGCCCCTCAGGATTTTACAAACCTCTAATGTCACCCCTCAGCCTCTGACACTCCAGGGAAAATAGTTCCAGCCTATTCAGCCTCTTCCTTTAGCTCAAACTCTGCAACGCAGCAACATCCTTGTAAATCTTTTCTGAACACTTTCAAGTTTCACAACATCCTTCCTATAACAGGAAGACCAGAATTGAATGCAGAATTCCAAAAGTGGCCTAGCCAATGTCCTGTACAGCTGCAACACGATCTCCAAACTCCTATACTCAATGATCAATAAAGGCAAGCATACCCTCGAGAAACTCTCAAAAAGAGCCCTCAGGGAAAAAAAAACATTTCCTGATATATGAACATATAAACCCAGCTATTCTCTCCTTATAGAACAATTCCTTCATCTCACAAATCTCTCTCATGAACCTTCAATGAATTCAAGGCAAGTAGATCCTTCTTTAGGTAATAAGATTTAAGCCATACACTGTTTGAGGTATGATCTCACCAAAACACTACAGAATAGCAATTAGAATTCTTCACTTACAAACATTAATCCCTTTGTAATAAAGGCTGACACCAATGTTTTCATAGCTGTTGTCAATCCTGAATACTGACAGAGGAGAGGATTCCTCTGGGGAGTGCAAGTCCATAGCACAATAGGTGGCTCAGCTACACACAGAGGGAAGAGAAATGTTAAGGCAGCAGTACTGATAGGGGCTAGAGAGAGGGCTCTGGATTTCTGTGATATTGTTTCCAATTCCAAATGAGAGTGGGATGCAACACCAATGAGGTCATCAACGTACCAGAGAAAGTGTTGTAGAGAAGGACCCAAGTAAGATTGGAACAAGGAAATCCTTACTTGCAATCAGCGGTTCCAATTCTAAATTTAGTTTTAGGGAATTCAGCCAGGCAAGTAGAAGAGGTGACAGTGAGACAGTATTTCTGAAATGATAATCATAATTCAATTAGATTTAGCATAGTTATGTAAAAGGACAAATATTAAAAGAAGTAAAGATCCAAAATTGGGGGAAAGCCAACGATGTTAAGCTAACAAGAAATTTATTTAAACTGGTCCAGAAACAGGTACTTGAGGGTAAGTCTATATCAGAGTAATGGGAGGCATTCAAGGAAATTCAAGTGTTCAGGATAAACATGTTCAAAGCAAAATAGATAGATTAGACAAATCTAAAGCCCTTGGATGTCAAACTGTATACAGTGTAAAAGAAAGAAAAGCAGAGGAACGTATGTATGACACCAAGAGCTTGGCATTGTAGAAAACCTAGAGGAGAACAATGTGTATAGGTGAAATTAAGAAAGCAAAGAGAGGGCATGAACAATACTGGTAAATAAAGTTCAAGGAAACATCAAAGATGTTTTATAATTACATAAAGAGTACAAGGATAACTAAGGAAAGTGTAGGAACCAAAAATGGAAAGGAAACAAATGATATTAGTAAAATTTTTCATAGATATTATGCAGAGATCAATAATGACATTTTGGTTAAGAAGGAAGTGTGTGAAATACGGAACTGAAACTCTTTATGATCAGCAATTTAATCAAAACCTCCATTTAGAAAGATATAGCTTAATCGAGGTGAATAAAGGTGGAACTGAAAAATAAGAAGGGGGTTATCACTTTGATGGGATTGTACGATAGGGCCCCCAACTGTCAGCAGGAAATTGAGGAGTAAATGTGGAGGAAGATCCCAGATTGCTGTAGGAACAATAGAACTGTAATAGTAGGGGATCTTAACTTTCCAAACATAGACTGGGACTGCCATAGTGTTAAGGGCTTGGATGGGGAGGAACGTGTTAAGTGTGTTCCGGAAAACTTTCTCAGTCAACATGTAGATGGCCCCACTACAGGAGGCATGGTAAGTAAGTTTGTGGATGACACCAAAACCGCTGGTATAGTGGACAGTGAAGAAGGTCATCTAAGAGTACAACAGAATCTTGATCAACTGGGTCAGAGCACCATTGAATGGTAGATGGAACTTAATTCAGATAAATGCGAGATGTTGCATTTTGGCAAGACAAACCAGAGCAGGCCTTACACAGTTAATGGTAGGGCCCTGGGGAGTGTTGTCAAACAGAGACCTGGGGTGCAGGTACATAGTTCCTCAACAGTGGCATCACAGGTAGACAGGGTGGTGAAGAAGATGTTTGGTATGCTTGCCTGAATTGATTAGACCACTGAGTACAGGAGTTGGGACGTCATGTCACAGCTGTACAAGACATTGTTAAGGCCACATTTGAAGTACTGCGTACAATTCTGCTCGCCCTGCTATACGAAGGATGTATTAATCTGGGAAGGATACAGAAAACATTTACAAGAATGTTGCCAAGGTGGGGACAGCACATTGACTCAGCGGTTAGAATAGCTACCTCACAGCGCCAGGGATCTGGGTTCGATTCCTCCCTCGGGCGACTGTCTGTGTTGAGTTTGCACATTCTCCCTGTATCTGCATGGGTTTCCTCCATATGCTCTGATTTCCTCCCACAATCCAAAGACATGGAGGCTAGGTGGACTGGCCATGCTAAATTGCCCACAGTGTCCAGGAATGTGTTGGCTAGGTGGATTAGCTGTGGGAAATACAGGGTTACAGGGTCAGAGTCAGAGGTTGGGCCTGGGCTGGATGTTCTTTGGAGGGTCAGAATGTACTCAATGAGCCGAATGGCCTGCTTCCACACTGTAGAGATTTTATGACTCTATTGGAGGGTTTGAGTTATAAGGAAAGAATCAGAGAATCATAAAATCCCTACTGTGTGGAAACAGGCCATTTGGCCCACTAAGTCCACACCGACCCTCTAATGAGCATCCCACCAAGGCCCACCACCCCCCACCCTATCCCTGCAACCCTGCATTTCCCATTGCCACCCCACTAGCCTACACATCCTTGGTCACTATGGGCAATTTAGCATGGCCAATCCACCTAACCTGCATATCTTTAGACTATGGGAGGAAACCACAGTAGCTGGAAGAAACCCATGAAGACACGGGGAGAACGTGCAAACTCCATACAGACAGTTGCCTGAGGATGGAATTGAACCCAGGTCTCTGGTGCTGTGAGGCAGCAGTGCTAACCACTGAGCCATTGTGCCACCTCAAATGATGCAGGCTGGATACATTGCGGCCTTTTTCCCTACAGCGTAGGAAGCTAACTGTTCACCTGATAGAGGTTTCTTTAAAATCATGAGGGGCACAGATAAGGTGTACAGCCAAAGTACTTTCCCTAAGGTAGGGACGTCCAAGACTACAGGGCATTGATTCAAGGCGAGAGGAAAAAATGATTGAAATGGGACCTCAGGGGCAGCTTTTTCACACAGATGGTGGTCTGAATATGGAACAAACTCCCAAAGAAAGTGGTACAGGCAAGTACAATTACAACATTTAAAAGATGTTTGGACTGACAGATGGATAGAAAAGGTTTAGAGGGATTTGGGCCAAATTCAGGCAAACGGATTAGTTCAGTTTCAGAAACTTGGTCGGCATGGTTAGTTGAGCTGAAGGGCCTGTTTCCATGCTGTTAGAATCTATGACTCTTGACTCTAATAAAGGAGACCAAGGATCACTGGATTTGAAGTGTTAACTCTGCTTCTCTCTCCACAGATGCTACCAGATCTGCGGAGTTTGTCCAGCACTTTCTGTTTGTGAATCAAGGGGAATGGTTAAGGGAAGACCATATCTGAGTCATTTGAATGACTTGCAAATGAAGGTGCAGTATTTATATGAATTAACCAGTTCAGTTTCTGATCAATGGTACCCCCAGGATGTTAATAGTGATTTGGTTATGGTAATGCCAGAGATTTACAGCACAACACAGATCTGGAGTGTAAGTGCAAGTGTTCAGTAATACTGCCAGAATGCTGTCATGGCCCATAGACTTTGGAGTATCCAGATGTCGGGTGGAGTGAGCTGAATGGGCTAAAGACTGACAACTGTGATGCTGGGGACCTCAGTAAGAGGCCAAGATGGACCATCCACTCGGCACTTTTGCTGATGATAACTGTAAATGCATCAGCCTTGTCTTTTGCCCTGATGTGCTGGGCTCTCCCATCATTGAGATTGGGAATATCTCCATCTATTAGTTCTTTCCTGATACACCACCATTCACAACACTGATGCATGAGGACCGCAGTGCTTACAGCTGATCTGTTGGTTGTGGAATCTCTTAGCTCTAACACTTGCTCCTTCTGCTGTTTGGCACACAAATGGTCCTATGTTCTAGCTTTACCACGTTGACCCTTTCAGGTGATTTTTATGTCTGCCTGGTCCTGCTCTGAGCATGCTCTCCTGCACTCCTCATTGAACCAGGATTGGTCTTCCAGCTTGATATAAATAGTAGAGCTAGGAATATGTCCAGTCATGAGGCTATAGATTGTGATTCAATACAATTCTGCTGATGGCCCATAACATCTTATGAATGGTCAGTTCTAAGTTGCCAAACCTATTTTAAATTTGTCTCATTTAGCACAGTGCCATACACAGACCAGGCAATGTTATCTGATTAGATTTCTCAAAAGACAGTGGGCACAGATGCAATGTGTTGCATAGCGTCCTTCTGTGCTATAATGATTCAATGAAACTGCCCTCCACGAGACACTCTAGCGACCACAACATTCTCAACAAATTACCACTGAAGCACAGTGGTACAGCCATTTACCATGAGGGAAAGTGATGATGGAGTGAGCAGTGTTGCTGGACCAGTAATCCAGCAACACAGGTAAAAGCCTGCGTTCAAATTCCACCACAACAGATGGTCAGATTTGAATAGTTAAAATATGGAATCAGAAGTCTATTGGACCCATTGCTGATCATCAAGAAAACCCATCTGTTTCATTAATGTCATTTAGAGGAAAAAAATGTGCTGTCCTTACCTGGTCTGACTTACACGTGTACCCAGACCTACAGCAACATGGTTGGTCCTAACTACCCTATGAAAGTCGGCCAGTTGTACCAAACTGTTGACATGTTTAAAAGGAAAAAAACCAGATGGACCACCTAGCATCAACAGATGCACTGGGAACACAACCCATTCAATCCTACAAAGTCCTCCTTAGTAACTTCAGGGAGCCAGCATCAACATCAAAGAAAGCTGTCTCACAGAGTAATCAGCAACAGACTGACATATTTATGGAATCATATCTTCCAGTTAATGTCCCAGATACCACCATCATGCTCTGTCCCAACATCACACTATATACAGTCAGGAGCGAGTTGCCCTGGTACCCCTCAGCATTAACTCCAGAGCCAATAAAATCTCATGGCATTAGGTCAAACGACCCACTGGTTACTATTTACTCTATCCCACTGCCCAAAACTCTCTCACATTGAACGTTACTTGAAGGAGAATCTGAGGGTGCGGAATGTACTCTGGGTGTGGATGTAATGTGCATCAAGAGTACCTCAGCATTGAAAATAATCAGTTCAATCAGTAGTTGATCCAAATCTTAAAGGCCATAACTGCTAGACTGGGTCTGCTGCAGGCAGTGAGGGAACCAATAAGGAGAAAATTCATTCTGGACTGCAACAATTTGTCTGTCACAGATGTATCTGACCATAACAGCACTGGTAGGAATGATCACTGCAAAGTTCTTAACATTCATAGCATTACAATAGTTGAATCCCACCACTTCCTCCACCACATCCTTGAGGTTACCATTAACTAGAAACTGAACTGGACCATATAAATACAGTGGCTACAAGAGAGGGCAGAAGCTAGGTATCCTGCAATTAGTCACTAACTTCCCCAAGAGCCTGTCCACCATCTACATAGCTCAGTTGAGGTGTGTGATTAAATACTCCCCAATTGCCTGGATGACTGGCACTATGTCTTCATTCCCTCCATCAATGACACACTTTGTGCATCATCTACAAGAGGCAGTGGAAAAATTCACCAAGGTTTGCTTAGGCAGTACCTTCCAGACACACAATCATTACCACACAGAAACTCAAGAGCAGCAGATACATGGGAACATAACCTGCAAGTTCCTCTCAATGCACCTACTGTCCTGATTTGGATCTATATCATCTTTCTTGCACTATGGCTGGGTCAAAAACCTGGAATTCCTTCTCTAACAGCAACAAGGATGCAACTACACCAGGAAGACTGCTGCCGTCCAAAAAGGCAGCTCCATCACCAACTTCTCAGGGGCAATTAGGGTCAGACAATAAGTGTTGACACAGCCAGTGAAGCCCGAATTTCATGAATAAATAGAAAGAAGTTCTTTTACAGATTACTGTTCTGCTGCTCCAGAATATTGGACCTAAGAGTATTGGACCTATTAGAGTTTACTGCTACACTACAGTTTCCCATTCATTCAGATCAGCAAGCTATAGAACAGAAATGACTGTCACAAATTGTACTTGTATATTAATTCCATATTAATTCCATATTATAATAATGTTGTTATCATGAATTCTATTTATTCAACTAACTTTACCTTTCTGTATCGGTCAAACGCAGTGAACTGAATAGCACCATAAGGAAAGATCCTGACCATCATTGCTCCGTTGCCTTTATACAGGCCAAGGAAGCCTTCTTTCTTTGGTACAGCACACAGCGTAGAAAACACTCCTGTAAGAAAGATCCCAGTCACAAACTGAGCTCCAAATATTGAGCTTTTAATTCCAAAACTGATTCTGATCATAAATTATCCAGTTTTCAGAAATGCTTATGAGCTATGTGCAACACCATCACTAGTGGAAGGGTATATTCAAAATGTGAGAAATTTACAATTACATTTTGCATCACAAATGTAGAGGTAGAAATTTGGAAACTAGATGCACAAATAAGATCAGAATAGCTTAAAATGAATTATGTTTTGTGTTTCCTGGTTCAAATACCTCTTGCTCTTTAACTCTGTTTCACCTGACAACTACACTGGCTTCAATACCCTTTGTGCAGTGGCATCAATATATACCAGTGCCTTATTTGAAAACAGAACATATCTCTGTATGAATATTCTGACAAACTTGACTCAAGGTCATTTCTTTTTTCTCCCACATAAATAGATTTTAACCTGTGCGTCAAAGTTATCAATGTCAAAGCCGGAATTAGTCATTATGGCAACTGATTATCAGGCAGTAAACAGGATCAGGGAGGAACAAAATAGACTGATTTCATCTCAGCTGCAGTCTGTAACACATATGTGGTGTAATGCCAAAGGCTTGCAAGGGCCCAACAACGTGTCAGGCACAAAATATATCCCAACACTTATTGGGCAACAACAGCCATTCCAGCAAACAAATGTTGGGCAATTCAAACAAAAATAGTTTTATTTTGGACCCAGTGTGCCCCATAGTAATGGCGTTTATGCATTTGGGTTGTAACCACACCAAATGGACTGTAGCAGCTCACCGCCGCCTTCTCAAGGGTAACAAGGGAGGGGCAATAAAAGCTGGCCCGGCCAGCAACACCCATATCCTCTGAATGAATAAAACACAAATTAAATTCTGCCCTGTCCTAGTTCACCTATTCCCTGCCATACTTCCTGGCTACTGTATGGCAATCGACTCTCCAACCACACAGGAAAATTAACCCTGCCTCCCACAAGGTAATGGGTAATTACCCCTCCTCAACCCAGTAGAATAAACCCAGCCCCAGGAAAATTATATAGACAAACAGGAGGCCAGGCAGCATCTGGAGGAAAGGAGCAATCAGTGTTTCAGATAATATCCTTCTTTGGGACTAAATGTGGTGGTAGAGGGAGCTGCAGATGAAGGCGGTGGTGGGAGTGGTCATGGAACGGTGGTGATAAGTGAACACAGTAGTAGGTACGGCCTGGTTGGTTGATGGGAGGGATGAATCCAGTTGGTGGCCGGAGAGGAGGGTCAGAAGATGGAATGGAATGGAGGAGGTGGGGCTGGAAAGGGAGCCGGGGGATGGGTGGTAAGGTTATTTGAAATTGGAGAACTCAATGTTGAGTAGCCCGGGCTGTAGGGTGCCACGGTGGAAGACAAGGTGTCGTTCTTCAAATTTGCGTTCCGAGTCGCTGTGACACTGAAGGAAGTCAAGGATGGACATGTTGGAGGGGGAGTTGGGTGAGAAGTTGAAATGAGCGGTGACCGGGAGGTTAGATTAGCCATTACTGGCCAGCTGAAGATGCTTGGCGAAACGGTCACCTAGTCTATGTTTGGTCTCACCAACGTAGAGAAGACCACATTGTGAGCACCAGATGCAATAGACTAAGTTGGAGGAGATGCAGGTGAAGCTCTGTCTCACTTGGAAGGACCATTTAGGGCCCTGAATGGAGATGGTGTGTGAGCAGATGTTGCATCTTTTACAATTACAGGGTACCAGGTGGGTCTGAGTGGTTGGTGGGGAGTGTGGCACGAACTAAGGAGTGGCGAAGGGAATGGTCCTTGCAGAAGGCAGAACAGGGTGGTTAAGGTTAGGGTTAGGGTACAACGCTCTTTTCCCCTCTGTCATCCAGACAGCCCTCCACCGTGCCTCCTCCATTCCCCACTCCACAGTTCCTAACCACCCCAACCCCTCTAAACATAATAAAGACAAGGTCCCCTTGTCCTCACTTTCCACCCCACCAGCCTACACATCCAACGTATCTTTCTCAAACACTTCCGCAAACTCCAATTAGAACATCGAGGGCCGAAGGGCCTGTACTGTGCTGTAATGCTCTATGTTCTATAAATACGTCCTTTACTGTAGCCCAGTATGGGCTCAACATGACAATGGCTTTCTCCTGCTGAAAGGAAATGCTTTTCTCTTTTTAAAATTCTGCTTCACCTCCACGTAGCTACTTGATTTTGAAAAAAAATCTCTCAATGAAATAAGTTTGCAACTGAAGGCAGAGGGGAATGAAGCATTTATCTAAAATGAGCTCTGACCTCTTGACCTCTAGCATCTGTATTATGCCAGACTTCCATCGTGATTCTACCTTGATCTGTACATACTATGCATGCTCACTTTAAAATGCAATACATTGAAAGAAACATGATGAAGACTTCAGATAATGCGGAGCCAAGACAATACATTCATGTTCATCTTCTGTACCAACATCTCACATTGGAGAGATCAACCCTAGCACTTGATTGCTGTCAACAATAACGAAAGAAACACTCCAAGTTTTTCTGAATTGAATGATTGACTTTCCCACTTTATCAGCATCTTATCAGTCAACAAAGCAGCCCTGTTGAGCATAACTGAAATCTGTGTTAATCCAATGCGTTCCGATCCCAAATACAGCAGTGTACATTGAAATGCATAGGTAGTTGAGAGTACATTGGGCTACAATGTGGATGAAAGTTGGAGGTTAGTGCAGTAAATGGGAAGAAAGAGCAGAAATAAGAGTTGTTTTGCATAGTGAGATATCTAGAATGCACTATCTGAAAGCATGAATGATGCAATTCAACACTAACTTTGTAAAGAGAAATGGGATTTCAAAGACTGCAGTTGACACAAGACACTGAAATTAGGTAAAAACCAAGGAAGTTCATAACAGATTTGAGGAGCTCAATGACAGGCAGTCTGTAACCATATAATAGATTTATGATAAGTTTCAGAAAAGCCAGGTAAAGATGAGGTATTTTCCACTGACCTGTTGCTCTCTTATTATGGTCTGTAATACACTGCTGAAGGGGAAGTGGAAGCAGATTTAGTAGCAACTTTCAGAAGTAAATTGGATAACTACTTAAAACGACAAATGGACAGTGCAACGGAAACATCACAAAGAATTGGCAGCTGAGAATCTTTTCTTAGAGATGAATTATGCATACTTTATCACACAAAGCAGCCAAGACACTATAGGAGAATGACTGGAAAATTCTCGCACTAATGACGAACTCCAGGGAAATGTGTACACTTTAAAGCTGGTTCAACTGAGTGAAATTGCAAAAGCACCGAGAGATGAATTTCTGAAGTCTAAA
This sequence comes from Ginglymostoma cirratum, assembly GCA_024137785.1. Taxonomy (NCBI): domain Eukaryota; kingdom Metazoa; phylum Chordata; class Chondrichthyes; order Orectolobiformes; family Ginglymostomatidae; genus Ginglymostoma; species Ginglymostoma cirratum. The sequence continues at coordinate 52,902,948 of JAHRHZ010000140.1, read as the reverse complement.
TCTAACAGCTATCTGGACCTGGCCAAGATGCTGTCTTTCCAGTTGCTGTATTATAAAGGAACAGGATATGAACCATTGAAAAGTATAAGTAATGTCTTTTTTTGGGGGAGTACAAGTGCTCTGTGTGTGTGTTGAACGCAGATTAGTTCAGCACAGGACAGGCCCTTCAGCCCACCATGTCTGTGCTGACCATGATGTCATTCTAAACTAACCCTATCTACCTGCACATATTCTGATCTTTATAATGCAGGGAAGATCTTGACGAAGCAGCCAGGGGTGGTTGGGGGCTCCTGCAATTCTGTCCTGGGGTTAAGACGATTGGCTTCCAAAAGTTGCTGTCATCTTCCTTTATGCTAGGCATATCTTTAGACAGTGGAGAATAGGAGGAACTGGAGAATGGGAGGCAGCACCTTGACTGCCCCATTGATGACCAAGATCCACGTCATCGTTTTCTGGATACCTTACAAATTGTCAAAAACTTGTTCAACTTGGTAGCTTTTAAGCAGTGTCTAAAAACAGGTTGAGAAGCGGAGAGGTTTAGGAAGGAGAATCCAGAACTTGGAGCTAAAGCATCTGAAAGCCAGCCAACAAAAGTAGGGCATTTAAAATTTATCAGGCTCCAGAGGCCAGAATTAGAGGAGTGCAGAGAGGGCTAGAGCAGCAGAGGAGGTTACAAACAAAGGGAAGAGGTGAAGGCAGAGAGTGATTTGAAAACATCCACTTTTAATACTCAATGTATTGTTTGGCCAGGAGCCATCCGAGTTCAGTGACCCTGTCACTCATACCATGCCCGAACCTTGTTACTCCCACTGGAACTGAGGTCTGTTGCTGACCCCTGAGGGTGATCATTGCCCATGACTCCAAGTGCTCCCTCTGACTTAAATCACTGTCACTCCCTCCCGAACCCCAGCCAAGATCTAAAACTCCTTTTTTCACCCTAACCCTCTTACTCCCCCACTGAAGTGTGCCAGGGTCACAAAAGTATTCTGTGTTGAGTATGTGGTAGGAAGGGAAAGTTCCTGCAAGATGGATACTTTGCCTCCCGCAGGAAGGGATGTAATTTCCTCATTGGAAGATACACTTTCCCTGCGTAATATAATTTCCCAGTGGACGGGCTAATTTTCTTAGCTAGAGATAAAATAAAACTGCTGATGCTGCAATCCGAGGTAGACAAACAGGAGGCTGAAGAACACAGCAAGCCAAGCAGCATCTGGAGGAAAAGAGCAGTGATGCTAGGTGGATACTGGTAATAGGTACCACCTGGTTGGTCGATGTGAGTGAGAGTCAGAAGGTGGAATGGAAGGGAGGAGGTGGGGTGGAAAGGAAGCTAGGGAATAGGTGGGAAGGTTATTTGAAATTAGGGAACTCAAATGTTGATTCCTCCGGGCTGTAGGGTGCCCACGTGGAAGATAAGGTGTCGTTCTTCAAATTTGCATTCCGAGTCGGTATGACATGGGAGGAGGCAGAGGATCGACATGTCGAAGGGGGGAGTAGGGCAGGGAGTTGAAATAGGGTATGACCGGGAGATTAGGCTGGCCATTACGAGCCAGGCGAAGATGCTTGGTGAAACGGTCACCTGGTCTACATTTGGTCTCTCCGATGTAAAGAAGACCACATCGGGAACACTGGATGCAATAGACCAAGTTGGAGGAGATGCAGGTGAAGCTCTGTCTCACTTGGAAGGACCGTTTAGGGCCCTGAATGGAGGTGAGGGAGGTGGCGTGTGGGCAGGTGTTGCATTTTTTATGGTTACAGGGAAGCTACCGCACAGGTTGGAGTGGTTGCTGGGGAATGTGGAGCGAACTAAGGAGTGACAAAGTGAATGGTCCTTTTGGAAGGCAGAGAGGAGTGGGGAGTGGAAGATGTTCTGGGCGGTGGGGTCTAATTGGAGTTTGCGGAAGTGTTTGAGAAAGATACGTTGGATGTGTAGGCTGGTGGGGTGGAAAGTGAGGACAAGGGGTCCTTATCTTTATTATGTTTAGAGGGATTGCGGTGGTTAGGAACCGTGGAGTGGGGAATGGAGGAGGCACGGTGGAGGGCTGTCTGGATGACAGAGAGGGGAAAAGAGCGTTGTACCCTAACCCTAACCTTAACCACCCTGTTCTGCCTTCTGCAAGGACCATTCCCTTCGCCACTCCTTAGTTCGTGCCACACTCCCCACCAACCACTCAGACCCACCTGGTACCCTGTAATTGTAAAAGATGCAACATCTGCTCACACACCATCTCCATTCAGGGCCCTAAATGGACCTTCCAAGTGAGACAGAGCTTCACCTGCATCTCCTCCAACTTAGTCTATTGCATCTGGTGCTCACAATGTGGTCTTCTCTACGTTGGTGAGACCAAACGGTGACCGTTTCGCCAAGCATCTTCAGCTGGCCAGTAGTGGCCAATCTAACCTCCCGGTCACCGCTCATTTCAACTTCTCACCCAACTCCCCCTCCAACATGTCCATCCTTGACGTCCTTCAGTGTCACAGCGACTCGGAATGCAAATTTGAAGAACAACACCTTGTCTTCCACCGGGGCACCCTACAGCCCGGAGGACTCAACATTGAGTTCTCCAATTTCAAATAACCTTACCACCCATACCCCAGCTCCCTTTCCAGCCCCACCTCCTCCCTTCCATTCCATCTTCTGACCCTCTTTTCTGGCCACCAACTGGATTCCTCCCTCCCATCAACCAACCAGGTAGTACTTACTACTGTGATAACAAGCATGGGGCTGGATGAACACAGCAGGTCAAGCAGCATCATAGGAGCAGGAAAACTTGACGTTTCGGGCCTAAACCCTTCATCAGAAAACCTACTACTGTGTTCACTTATCACCACCGTTCCATGACCACTCCCACCACCGCCTTCATCTGCAGCTCCCTCTACCACCACATTTAGTCCCAAAGAAGGATATTATCTGAAACACTGATTGCTCCTTTCCTCCAGATGCTGCCTGGCCTCCTGTTTGTCTATATAATTTTCCTGGGGCTGGGTTTATTCTACTGGGTTGAGGAGGGGTAATTACCCATTACCTTGTGGGAGGCAGGGTTAATTTTCCTGTGTGGTTGGAGAGTCGATTGCCATACAGTAGCCAGGAAGTATGGCAGGGAATAGGTGAACTAGGACAGGGCAGAATTTAATTTGTGTTTTATTCATTCAGAGGATATGGGTGTTGCTGGCCGGGCCAGCTTTTATTGCCCCTCCCTTGTTACCCTTGAGAAGGCGGCGGTGAGCTGCTACAGTCCATTTGGTGTGGTTACAACCCAAATGCATAAACGCCATTACTATGGGGCACACTGGGTCCAAAATAAAACTATTTTTGTTTGAATTGCCCAACATTTGTTTGCTGGAATGGCTGTTGTTGCCCAATAAGTGTTGGGATATATTTTGTGCCTGACACGTTGTTGGGCCCTTGCAAGCCTTTGGCATTACACCACATATGTGTTACAGACTGCAGCTGAGATGAAATCAGTCCATTTTGTTCCTCCCTGATCCTGTTTACTGCCTGAAAATCAGCTGCCATAATGACTAATTCCTGCTTTGACATTGATAGATTTTAACCTGTGCGTCAAAGTTATTTAAGTAATGTGGGAGAAAAAAGAAATGACCTTAAGTCAAGTTTGTCAGAATATTCATAGAGATATGTTCTGTTTGGATAGAAAAAGCATTAATTCCATCTCTCAGTCTGCTTCAATCTCACAGGAGAGATTTATTTACCATGCTTGTAGTAAGGTTACTTTCCTTTGTGTTTCTGCATGGGCACAACTGTCTTTTCTTGAAACCATGAACACTCTCACTATTGGTGAATTCACAATACATTGATCCACTTCATACCAGACTTCCACTGTAGTGTAAGTATTTAGAACAAGTCACTGTTTGCTCTGGTTAGGCTAGAATTGAACTTGGTACCAGGGTTTTTATAACGAATTATGAACTCAATACTTCAGAATAAAGTAAACAAAACTGTGTTCATTTGACTGAACACTCGTGCTGATGGTGTAACATCAGCTTCTTAAAGATAAAGATCCAACTCTGTGATTGTTATGGTTGATGTTTATGTTCAAGTCATGAAATACAAGAGGCAGTCCAATAGTGTTGAACTCCACTCATTTTCCATTCCCCAAATCTACTTTTATCTTTTCCTTCTGGTTCCTTCTTGATTCCAAGGTGATACTTCTCCCTTGCCGTTGTGCTACTTTATGCTCCATTTTATCAGGAGTCTATCACTGAATTAGTTCAAATCAACAGAAGCAAACTGGCTCCTGAGCAGAGGATTGGGGAACTATGCAAGAGGGAGAATTTTGCGGAAATCAGAACAAAAGGAAATTGATTGGAAATTGTCGGCACAAATTAGTCAGTCAGTTTACTTGTTCCTAGTTGCGGATTTACATTGTAGCTTTGCTTTAAGTGTGTAATGACCTTGTGCTGAGGCAGATCACCTTTAGCAGCACAGATATGTGGACAGTTTGGAGAACAGTTCTGGGTTGCTCCTCAGGTGGTCCTTTTCTTATGGGGAAATGCTAGCTATCCATTATTTCCCCATTTTAGATCAAGGTAGAATCACAGTGAAAGTCTGACATAATACATATGCTAAGGGCCAAGAAGTCAGACCTCATTTTAGGTGGATGTTTCATTCATTTCAGTCAAGCTCCCAAGCAAAATAATGCTGTGGTAAGTACTTGTTCAAACTCTGTCTTTAACGTCAAATGAATCATTGGCAACCTGAATAACATTTGTCCCAGTTTCTTCAAACTCTGACATGCTCCTGTACCCAAATAAAAATCTTACAGCAGACTGACAGATTCTGTTAATAATTACCAAGGTGTTTATAATGCCGATTGTGAGCTTGTAGCAAAATTTTCACTCGATCCAGAGGGGCAATTGTTGACTTTGCACAACATCCTGCAATACCTGCACAGAATATTTATATAAATTAATTTTCAACAGTAACAAAATATTAATTTCCAACATTTTCATGTAACAACTACACCAAACAGTGTCCTAAATTTGATGTCAGGGTTGAGAAACATATCAGCCATGATCACGTGGCACAGCAGACTCAACGGACCATGTGGCCTAATTCTGCTCTTGCATCATAGTCAGCTGTGATCCAATATAGCATAATCACCCAAGTACAAACACAAGAAACAGGAGCAGGAATAAGACCATAAGAATATAGGAGCAGAAGTACGCCATTCAGCCCTCAAGTCTGCTCTGCCAATGAATGGATGATCTGATAATCCTCAACTCTGGTTTGCTGCTTTCTTCACGTAACCATTAAATCCCTTACTGCTTAAACATCTTGGATAGTTTTAGCAAGACCTCCCTACTTTTATGCTCCCTTCCCTTTGAGATACAAGCCAACAGTCATTTGCCTTTGCCATTACCTGCTGAATTAAATGCCTTTTGTGATTTATGCATGATGACTCCCAAATCCCTTTGAACTACAGCTTTCTGTAGGCTTTCCCCGTATAAATAATATTCAGCTCTTGTATTCTTCCTGCCGAAATGCATAGCCTCATTTTCCCATATTATATTCCATCTGCCAAGTTTTACCTACTCGAGTAACCTGTCTGTATCCCTTTGTAGACTCTTATCCTTACTACTTGCCTTCCCACTTTTTTTTAATCATTTGCAAACTTGGCTATAGTATATTCATTTTCCTCATCCAAGTCATTAAGATATGTTGTAAATAATTGTGGCCCCAGCATTTCTCATTGCTGTATTCCACCAGTTACAGGCTGCTGTGCTGAAAATGCTCCCTTCGTTCAAACCCTTTGTCTCTTATGAGTTTGTTAACTCTCTATCCATGCTACTATGTCAGCACCATCAGCTCTTATCTTATTAAATGCCTTATGCGTGTTATCTATTAAATGTAATTTGGAAATCCAAATATATTACACCCTTTATGAATCATGTTTGCAACCTCCTAAAACAACTGTAACAAATTTGCCTGGATGATTTCCCCTCATTAACTACGCTGATTTTATTATGCAGTTCTAAACCCTTTATAACAGACTCCAGCAATTCCCATTGGCAGATGTTAGGCTAACTGACCTATACTTACCCTGTTCCTTTGTCTCCCTATGTTTTTGAATAAGTTTACTACACCAGCAATTTTCCAGAATCTAAGGGTTACTGGAAGATTACTACCAGTGCACCCACTATCTGTGTACCTAATGCCTTTAATAACCATTTAATTCAGCTCTTTAGATCCATTTTGTCTTTCAACAAGATTATGAACACCCCCTTTAAATTTACTTTGCTGCAGTATCCCCAAATCCCTTTAGCATTCAAAATTTACTCATCTTTGTTTTGAGGATATTCAACTGTACATCCACTGATTTCTTGGGGACAGAATTTTAGGTTCACAATCCTTTGAGTTGAGAAATTTCTCATCTCAGACTCTTGTGCTCTACCCTCAACCTAAGAAATACCTAACAAGCTCAGTAACTACAGTCTCAAGCCCCTTTTGAATATTATGTTTCAATGAGATCACTGTTCACTTTGCTAAATTCCACAGATATAGGCCAGGTACATCCAATTTCACCTCATAGCTAAACCCATCATGCTAGGAATCGATCTAGGTGAACCTTTGTCATATTCCCTCCAAGGCAAACATATTCTACATCAGGTGAGGAGATCAAAACACCGTACAGTACTCTATATGTGATGTCGCCCAGGTTCCAATGTTAGAGGACAATTTATTCACTTATAGCCCTTAAAATAAAGATGAACAGCCCATTTGCTCTCTTAATTGCTTTCTGTAGCTGCATACTAATTCTGTGATTTGCGTAGGACATCCATGTTCTTTAAACATTAACACTTCCCTGTTCCTTGGCATTCAAAATACTTTGCTTTTTTATTATCCTTCCAAAGTGGATAATTCCACATCTCACCTCATATTCTATCTGCCATGATCTTGTGTGCTTGTTTAACTCACCAGCATTTTTTTTGCAGCCTTTCAGTGCCCTCCTCACAACTTACTTTGCCATCTCACATTATACTGGCAGAAAACTTGAATACAAAACACTCAGTAATTCCTCTGAGACAGATTGCAAATATCTGAGGCCCAAGCATTGACCCTTGCACTTCCCCACTGATGACAGTCTGCGAACACAAAAAGTACCTGTTTTTTCCTTCTCTCTGTTCCGTCTGTTAGTTAATCCTCAATCCATGAACCCTAACTTTACACAATAACTTCTATTATGGCACCTTGTTGAGTGCTTTCCAAAAGTCCAAATAAAAAACATCTATTCATTCCCCTTGACTGCTGTGCTAGCTCCAACCTCAAGCCCCACTGCAGAAGTTGAGCAAAATTACATTAAAACAGGAAGTACTTGAGAAACACAGCAGATCTGGCAGCATCTGCAAACAGAAAAAAAAGTTAACGTTTTGAGACTAATGTATCTCTGCTTCATAACAAACTGCATTATTACACTCTCAGAAGTGCCATCTTCAGTTATGAAGGCCCCATTTACACAACCAACAATGGTGAGCCAAAGGAAGAGAAGGATGGAGGAAGCCAGAAGAAGAGGAACACAACATTTTTAGAAGATTTACATAGTGGAAGTGGTTGCCAACGAAACAATGCGGACAAAGGGAAAGCGACGCCTCTGCCTTTTCCAATGTTTACGTTAATTAAATGACATTAGATGCAATGTCAGATAATCACTGTGAAATGAGAAATGATGATGGAATCGAGAGAGATTATTGATCATAGAATCATAGAATCCTTACTGTGTGGAAACAGGCCCTCTGGCCCAACAAGTCCACACCGATCCTCAGAGCATGCTACCCATACCCATCCCCCTATAACCCACCCAATCTACGCATCCCTGAACACTATGGGTAATTTAGTACAGCCAATCCACCTAGCCTGCACACCTTTGGACTGTGGGAGGAAACCGGAGCACCTTGAGGAAACCCACGCAGATACGGGGAGAATGGGCAAACTCCACACAGAGTCGTCCAAGGGTGAAATCGAACCCGGGTCCCTGGCGCTGTAAGGCAGCAGTGCTAACCACTGAGCCACCGTGCCCCCTATGGTGACAAGGAACAGCTAAATGTCTTCTGTACAGTGGGAATCTGACGTCTTGGTTAAAGGTTTGATGAAGCATCCCAAAGGAGGAAACCAAGGCAGAGAAGCATAGAGATCTGAGGAAGGATTTTCAGAGTTTGGGATCTACACAACCAAAGGTACAGCCACCAAGAGTGGTGCACTTAAAATCTGGAATGTTCAACAGCAGAATTGAAAGAGCGTAGCTATCATGGAGAATTATGGCACCCATGAATATTTCAGAGAAAGGATCTGATCTTCAATACTTTCCAGGATACCCCCTCATTTGCAGTGTAATCCCTTGCCTTGTTAGCCTAATCCAGTTTGAACTCCATTTACCACATCTCTGTCCACCTGAGAAGTATATTGATATCCACCCGCTGTTTATAGCTATCCTCCTCACTACCTTACTAATTCTCATGCCATCCTCTAATGTCTTGATCATACTCTCTACGTTTAAATTCAAATCATTAATGTACACTACAAACAGCAGGAACCCAACACCAAGGCTTGTGGACCCCCACTGGAAATAGACTTGCAGTCATAGAAACATCCTTCTTCCAATACCCTCTGTTCCCTCTCTCTCAGCCAATTGTGGATCCAGCATACCACTCTGCCTTGGATTCCATGGGCTCTTACTTTCTTGACCATTCTGCCATGGGGCGCATTACCAAAAGTCTTGCTAAATTCCATTAGACCACATCAAATGCATAACCCTTATTACTCCTGATTACCTCCTCAAAAAAATTGATCAAATTTGTCAAACACAAACCTTTCTAAACCAATCCATGCCGAGTATCCCAGATTAATCGGCATCTGTTCAACTAGATACATTCTGCTCCTCAGAATTCTTTCCAATAACTTATCCAGTAATGAGGTTAGATTGACAAGTCTGTAATTTCCAAATCTATCCCTTCCCCCCGTCTTTTTTAATAATGGGACAATGTTAGCAGTCTTCCAGTATTCTGGCACCTCACCCTTAGCCAGAATGAATTACTGCAGGAGCCTCCAATACCTTCTGCCTTGCCTCCCTCAACAGTTGGGCCTGCGGATTTATCCGCTCTGAAGGCTGCAAAACCCACTAGAACCTCCTCTATTTAATTTCTTCTCATGTTTCACAGTCCTCCATCTTGGTGTCTATACCTGTGTTATCCTTTTCCATTGTGAAGACTGATGGCAAGTATTCATTGAAGATGAATCCCTTGTCTTCTAGGTCCATATGTACATTACTTCTATGACCCTTAAAGGCCTTTGTCTTTCTCTCATTATCCTTTTGCATTTTATATACTGGAGTTTTATTTTGTTCTATCCACTAATGCTTTCTCATGCACTCTCCTAGCTTTCCTAACTTTCTTTTCAAAGTTCCATTTTTTTTGTAATATGCTCCTGTAGGAACTCTGCCACATTCAGCCCTCAGCATCTCAGACAAACTCCTCTTTTCTTCGGCAAGATGGTAGCAGAGTAAGTCGCTCCATTCAGAACTCCATTCTGCTTGCCAGTTCTTTTTCTCTTTCAATCTTTGTCCTCTTTTTTCCCTCCCTTTTTCTCTCTCCCTCTGTAGTAATTCTATCCCCTTCACCCCTTTTAACTACCTACCTAAGGAGTCAGGAAGGAGCCAGGTCACGATTGGGAACCAAGCTGAACGCATGGGTTGTATGGCAAAGGTACACACTTTTCACTTTTTTTTTACATTGAATACACGTGACAATAAATCATTCAATAATCATGATCTTTATGTCTCTTGACACCCAGAGTTCTGTGGTCATGGTCCCACCCCTTGTCTTTACAAAAGTATATTTGCCCTGTATTCTTACTGATATCCCTCCAAATGCCTCCCACTGCTCTGACAGTTTTATCTGCAAACTGCTGCTGCCAGGCCCCTTGCTAAATCATATCTTAGCAAAATTTGCCTTTCCCTAGTTTAGAACTTTTATTGTTGCCCATCCTTATCCTTTTCATAATTATCCTAAATCTGTTACTGTCACTAGATAGTTAATGTCACTATCTCCAAAATGTTCCCCTCTACTGATATGCCATCCACCTGCCTATGCTTATTTCCAAATATTAAGTCCAGAACAGCCACCTCCTTGTTGGGTTTTCTACGTATTGACTGTAAAGATTCTCTCGGATGCAACATAAGAATTTTGTACCTGCTCTATCTTACATATTAAAAAAATCCCTGTTAATATTTAGGCACTGAAAATCACCTATTACTGCCTTATTAATCTTACACTTCTCTGAAATGTGATTACATCCTCTATCTCGGCCTGACTGTTTGGGAGGCCCATAGCATGCATCCAACAGCATGTTTGCCTCTGTGTTTTCTGTCTCAGCCCATATGGCCTCATTTGATGATCCTTCCAATGAAGACATGGACAAAATACAGTACATTAAAACATTGGTGCCTTAATCTTCATGTAGATCGGGAGAATAAAATTGGTAGAGGTAGCCACAAGGAAGAATTCAGAGAGTATATTCAGGACAGTTTCCTAGAACGATGTGTTATAGATCCTACCAGATGCAAAATAGCTTGATCCCTGGTTATGTGCAATGAGGCATGTTTAATAAATGATCTCAGAATAAAAGATCCCTTTGGTAACAGTGGCCATAACATGGTAGGACTTAGAGTTCAGTTTGAGAGGGAGAAACTTGGGTTAGAATCAACCGTGCTAAACTTAAGGACAATTACAAAAGGAATGTGGGCTGAGCTAGCTGGAGTGGACTGGAAAAGGAGTTTAAGTGCAAAGACAGTTGATAAACAATAGCAAACTTTTTTAAAAAATAGTTCATGATTGATAACAAAACGTATCCCCAGTGACAAAGAAGAATTCTAGGAAGGGGAGAAGCCAACCATGGTTAACTAGGAAAGTTATGGATACCATCAAATTGAAAATAAAAACACAGAATATGGTCAAGATAAGCACTAAGCCAGAGGTTTGGGTAAGTTTTAAAAAACAACAAAAGGCTATAGTGATTGTAATAAGCTCAGCAAGGTGGACCTCGTAGAATATGCTGTCCCTGATTGGAGATATTAATCTGATCCAATCAGGGAGCCCTGGCTGACAACATAAATAAATAGGGCTGCGTCAAAGATGCTGACACTCTCGTAGCTACCTCTGAATGAGGCAGTACCAAAGTCGAGGACTGTTCATATGTAAATAAAGGGTGATTTGGTGAAGGATACCTGTCTCTGTGGAGTTATTTCAAAACAACTAAACAACAACGCAAGAAAATAAACTATACAGTTAAACTTACAACGATATCAAGGCAGACAGCAAAGCTTATTTAAATATATAAGAAGAAAATTGACCAGAGAGACTTTATAGAATGAGGCTCGTGAAATAATAATGGGGGTCCAGGAAATGGCAGAAGAGTTGAATAAATACTTTGCTTCAGTCTTCAAAGTAGATGATGCTAATAGCATTCCAAAATTACTTAACAAAGGACAAGAGGGGATGGGGAGGAAATAAATACAATAATTATCACTATATAAAAAACACTAGGGAAACTAATGGGGTTAAAATTAAGTATTAGAAAAGGCTCTGGACGAATGAAAAACTGCCAATGTCACACCCTTATTCAAAAAAGGAAAAAGACAAAGGATAAGTAACAATAGGCCAGCTGTGAGAACAGTGCAAGCAAAATGATGGACAGACATCATGGGGTCAGGTTCTGATGTTGTGGAATTCATGATTAAGGCTGTGAGGCTGTAAAGTACTTAAGTGGAAAATGAGATGTTATCCCTCAGGTAGGCATTATTTTACGACATTATGTGAATGAGCAGGGCAGTTGTCCTGGGTTTCTGATGCAACATTTATAGAAATACAGCAGGAGTAGGTCATTTGACCCTTCAAACCACTTCACCATTCATTATAATCACGGCTGATTATTTAACTCAGTGGCCTGTTTCTGCTTTTCTCCCACGCCCTTTGAACCCTTTAGCCCCAAGAGCTATATTCAACTCCTTCTTTAAATCATACAATCATACAATATCTTATTGTATACTTGCAGTAAGATGTCAATGCTGCTGCACTCAAATCCTCTTGCTACAAAGGCAACATACCATTTGCCTTCTTCACTGCCTGCTACACCTGCATGCTTATCTTCAGCAACTGGTGAAAAGGACACTCAGGTCTCGTTGCACATGCCCCTCTCTCAATTTATAACGAGAATTTAATCCACCTTCTTGATTTTGCTCCCATTTATCCACACAATGCTGCATCTGCCATGTATCTGCCCACTCATTCATCTTGTCCTAACCCTATCACTTAAGCATCCCTGTAGCCTCTTCACAGTTCACCCTCCTACCTAGCTTTGTATCAACTGCAAATTTGGAGATATTAATTATTTAGATGGAGGAACTAAACGTAGTATGTTTTGTGAATAGCTTAGGTCCTAGCACTGAGCTGTGCAGTATCCCACTAGTCATTGCCTGCCATTCGGAAAAAGACACATTTATTTATACTCCATTTCCTGTCTGCCAACTAGCTCTCCGTCCATCTCAATACACCACCCCTAATCCCTAAATCCTTCAATCAACATCACAGATTATCCGGTCATTCTTGTTTATGGGAGATGCTTTGTGCAAATCGGATTCTGATTACAAGTAATTATGCTTTCAAATAAATACTTCATTAGCTGTGAGACACTTTTGGACAGAATTAGATTGCAAAAAGCATCATACAAATGCAGGTTTCTTTTTACTAACAGTCAATTTTGATGGATCAATTATTCATAATACAGTTACCTCCTGCCACCAAGGAACGCAGCCAAAAAAAGTCTTGACGAGTGGGGGCACCCACACCAGTTTTAGCACTGGCTGGAATTGGTGCTTCTGTTGTCATGACTACTAGAGCTTTGAAAGATGTTTGGTCCTCCTGCAAAGCTACAAAAAAAAGTTTAGCGAAAATTAATTGAGCACTGGAACCTCACAAATGAAGTGTTCCCAATGTGCTTTCTATTTCTTCTCAAATATAACTTTAATCTTTTCAACACCCACCAAATCTATGAACATTCAAAGAGAAAATTACTGTAATGGGATCAGATGAGGTGGGGTAACAATGGTTGTGGTGAACAAACAGGAAAATGGAATTATTCTCAATTCGATACTAAAGGATGTGGGAAATGAGCAGAAGAGTGAGATACGATGAGGTGGAGTACTAAATAATATCTCACCTATCTGAGTTACGAGTTTTAGATTCTTGCTTTCTGAGTACTTGATCAAACCATGTTATAGTTTTAAAGAGATCATCAGGTTATTACATCAGCTCCCCTCTCACATCTCTCTTTAGAGGGTGTTAGCCTGCTTGGTCTTTCCTGTTGATATTACCTCAATTTTTCTATCTTCTTTTTCCCTCTTCTACCCTCTCTATATTCTTTGATGCTTTTTGTTTGTTTGTGAGATGCATATCACTTGCAAGTGCAGCATTAGTGCCCACCCATTATCGTGCCAAAGGTGATGGTGAACTGCCTTCTTGAACCGCTGCAGTTAGGTGTCAGGAGCTGTTAGGTAGGGAGTTCCAGGATTCTAGCAAAGCAACACTGAGAAACAGCAATAAAGCTCTATCCAGATGGAGTGCAGCTTGGAAAGGAAGTTGTGATAGTGTCAAATGTATCTGCTGCCGTTGTCCTTCCAGGTGATAGAGGTCGCAGGTTTGAAAGATGCTGTCAAAGAAACCTTGCTGAGCTACTGCAGTGCATCTTGCAGCTGTACAAAACTCTGCTGCGGCCGCACTTGGAGTATTGCGCGCGGTTCTGGTCACTGCATTATAAGAAGGATGTGGAAGCATTGGAAAGGGTGCAGAGGAGATTTACCAGGATGTTGCCTGGTGTGGAGGGAAGGTCTTATGAGGAAAGGCTGAGGGACTTGAGGCTGTTTTCGTTAGAGAGAAGAAGGTTAAGAGGTGACTTAATAGAGACATACAAGATGATCAGAGGATTGGATAGGGTGGACAGTGAGAGCCTTTTTCCTCGAATGGTGATGGCTAGCATGAGGGGACATAGCTTTAAATTGAGGGGTGATAGATAGAGGACAGATGTCAGAGGTAGATTCTTTACTCAGAGAGTAGTCGGGGCATGGAACGCCTTGCCTGCAGCAGTTGTAGACTCGCCAACTTTAGGGGCATTTAAATGGTCGTTGGATAAACACATGGATGATAACGGAATAGTGTAGGTTAGATGGGCTTCAGATTGGTTTCACAGGTCGTCACAACATCAAGGGCCGAAGGGCCTGTACTGCGCCGTAATGTTCTATGTTCTATGGTACACAATGCTGGCACTATGTTGTGATGGAAGGAATGAATGCTGTAGTGCATGGATGGCTTCAATTCAGCTACTTTGTCCTGGATGTTGTCAGGTTTCATCTACAGTCATCAAGTCATATAGCACAGAAACAGACCCTTCAGTTCAATTTGTCTGGTGATCAAGTTCCCAAATTGAACTAATCCCATTTGCCTGCATGTGGCCCATATCCCTCCAAACCTTTCCTATTCAAGTACCTTCCAAATGTCTGTTAAATGTTGTAAATGTACTCGCATCTACCACTTCCTCTGGCAATTCATTCTTACGAATCAGACTCTATCAGGGCGGCCACAGATGAGATGCTGGAAGACTGGAGGGAGGCTAATGTGGTACCATTATCGAAGAAAGGTGGTAAGGAAAAGCCAGAGAACGATAGACCAGTGAGTATGACGTCAGTGGTGGGTAAGTTGGTAGAGGAGATTCTGAGGGACAGGATTTACACGTATTTGGAAAAGCAAGGACTGATTAGGGATAATCAGCATGGCTTTGTGCGTGGGAAATCATGTCTCACTAACTTGTTTGAGATTTTGGAAGAAGTGACAAAGAAGATTGATGATGGCAGAGTGGTGGGCATTGTCTACATGGATTTCAGCAAGGCGTTTGACAAGGTTCCACATGGTATCCAAGAAGAAATGCTAGACAAATGATTTGCTGGGTTGGAGGACTTGAGCTATAAGGGGAGGCTTCTTTGATTGCTGGAGCTGCAATGTCCAGGCAAGCGGAAAGTATTCCATTGTGCTCCTGACTTATGCCTCGTAGACGGTGGGTAGATATTGGGAAGACAGAAGGAATATCCTGTCCTTCTTCAAAATAACATTGCAAGATAGCACTTCTGACAGCCAACACCTCCTCAGCTGGATTCATGAAGGGGAAATCATGACCAACAAATTTATTAGAATTCTTTAAGAAAGTAACAAACAGAATAGACAAAGGGGAAAGCAGTGGTTATACCTGGATTGTCAGAAGGCATTTGAAAAAGGCTACTAAATTAAATAAGGATCCATAAGGTAGTTTATTAGCATGGATACATGCGTTCTTGTGGTGCAGAGGCAATGTCCCTTCACTGAGCCAGGAGGCCTGGGTTCATCATCTTCAGAAGTGTGTACAGGCTGATTAGAAAATATCTATTAGCATGAATAGGATTGGACTAATAGAAGATAAAGTCGGAATAATGGCAACCTATAATTACTGGAGTGCTGCAGGGATGGGACCACAATTATTTACAATATACAGTAACGATTCGGATGAGGAACGTGAATGCATTATTGCCAATTTTGCGAATGACAAGCATAGGTGGAAATGCAAGTATTAAGGATGACACAAAGACTCTACGGTTGGATACAGACAGATTAAGCAAGTGGGAAAATCCCTGGCAGATGGAATATAATGTGGGAAAACGTGAAGTTAACAACAAATGCTGGAGATCACAGTGGGTCAGATACCAACTATGGACAGAGAGCAAGTAACATTTCGAGTCTAGGTGACTCTTCATCAGAGCTGAAGTGTGGAGTGGTCAGCATTTATGCTATGGTTCTAAGTAGGGGATTATGTGGGGGTAGTGGGTGTGGGGTGCTGGCGGAGGAAAGAAAAATAAAAAAAAACCATGGATGCTGTATATAAGGAGCAAAAAGTTGCTGGAAAAGCTCAGCAGGTCTGGCAGCATCCGTTAAGAAAAATCAGAGTTAACGTTTCGGGTCCAGTGAACAGTGGAAGAAAAGATGTTGATAGTTCAGATTAAGTGATTGGAACGTGAGAATGGCAGAACAATGATGTGTCTCCTGCCAGACTTGAAAGGACAGACAGTCTCACTGGATGGGGTGAGGGGAGACAGAACACGGTAAAGAATGTAACAAGCTAAAAGAAAAAGAAAGAAATGAGAGTTGGTTCACAATTTGAAGGTTTTGAACTCAATAGTAAATCCAGAAGGCTGTAAAGTGCCTAGTCTGAACACGAGATGTTGTTCACTGCAGCATGCCGAGGACAGACACGTGGGCGTGCAAGCAGGTTGCTGTGTTAAAATGACTGGCTACAGGAAGGTTGGGGTCATGCTTACACATGGACAGGAAGTGTTCAGCAAAGTGGTCACCCATTCTGTGTTTGGTTTCTCCAATTTACAGTAGGCCACATTAGATGCAGCAAAAACAATACACAAGACTGGAGGAGGTACAGGCGAAATGTTGCTTCAGCTGGAAAGACTACTTAGGCCCTTTGACGGTGAGCAGGTTGGACACTTCTTCTTACCACCCCCTGGACCATGACCCCACATCCAAACATCAAGCCACTGTTGCCAGGACTGTCACTGACCTCATTACCTCCGGAAATCTCGGAGGAAGCACAGGAGAAATGCTGCTTCACCTGGAAAGACTATTTAGGCCCTCAGATGGTGAGCAGGGAGGTGGTGAAGGGGCAGGTGTTGCACCTTCTGCAGGTGCATGGGAGGTGCCATAGGGAGAGGGGATGCTGGGGTGGTTGTGGAATGTACTAGGGTGCCCCAGAGGGAACGATTCCTGCAAAATGCAGACAGGAAAGCGAGGGGAAGATGAGCTTGATGGTGGCACTCTGCTGGAGTTGTCTGAAATGGTAGCGAATGATCCTTTGAAAGTGGAGGCTGGTGGGATGAAAACTAAGGAAAAGGCGAACCCGATCACGCTGTTGTGAGTGATGGGAAGGGTCAAGGGCGGAAGCATGGGTGATAGGTCGGATGTGGTCGAGGGCCCTGCCACAGTGGATGGAAAACCATGGTCATGGAAGAAGCAAGCCATGTCAGCAGCGCTGTTGTGGAAGGTGGCATCATCCAAACAAATGTGACATAGGCAAAGGAACTGGGAGAATGGGATGGAGTCCTTGCAGGAAGTGGGGTGTGACAAGCTGTAGTGAAGGTAGCTGTGGGAGTCAGTGGCTTTGTAGTGGATGGGACTGGACAGTTTATTCCACGAAATGGAGACAAAGAGACCAAGGAAAGAAAGGGAAGTGGCAGAAATGGATGACGTGAAAGTTATAGAGAGGTGGAAATTGGAGGCAAAATGAACGAGCTTTTCAAGGTCCTGTCCTGGAAGTGGCTTGGAAACAGTTGTTGATATACCGAGAAAGCCGTTGTGGGAGCGGGCCAGTATAGCACTGGAACAAGGATCGTTCCACATACCCCACAAAGAGAAAGGCATAACTGGGACCCATGCAGGTGCCCATAGCCACTCCCTTGACTTGGTAGAAGTGAGATGAATTAAAGGAGAAATTGTTCAGTGAAAGAACAAGTTCAGTCAGGTGGAGGAAAGTGTGGTGGATGGTGACCGTTCAAGCCTCTAGTGGAGGAAGAAGGAGAATTCTCAGACCATCCTGGTGGGGAATGAAGGGATAGAGAGATTGGATGTCCATCGTGAACAAGGGGCAATTAGGGCCAGGGAACTGGAAATTGTCAATATGGCGGAGGGCATCAGAGGATGTAGGTGGGCAGGGTCAGGACGAGTGGAGAGAGGATGGAGTCAAGGTAGGAGGAAATGAGCTTTTTGCCCATACCATACACCTCCATCAGTCCTCCTCTCTGCCCACACCACACCCCTCGATCACTCATCCCCGTACCCAACTCACCTTGATCCCCCATCATCACACCTGTTTGCCCATCTCACACCCCCCACCAATTTCCCTCTCTGCCTGTCTCACTGCCACTCACACTCCATCTCATCACACTCTTCCTCACTATCTCTCCCCTTCTCTCCCATTTCACGGCATTCACTGTCTCTTTCTATCCCACTCTGAATCGCTGTCTTTCCCTCACTCTCCCCATTGTCTCTCCTTATCCCATCATCTCTCTCAATCCCTCTCATAACCACTTACTCTCCCACACTACCAGCCTCTGTCCCTCTCCCCCACTTCCAATCCTACCTCACTGACTCACTCATTCTCTCCCTTCACTCTCCTCCCCTCAATCTCTCTCCACATCACTCAGACCCTCACTATCCCTCCCAATCTCTCCCTACCCTATCCTTTCATCCCATTGTCTCCCATTGACTCACTCCGACCAGCACTGTCCCTCTCTCTCATGTCCCTCCATCAATCTCTCCCTCTCATGTCCGTCCGTCCGTCCCTCAGTCACTCTCATTAGGCCTCCTTCCTTGTATCATTTCTCTCATTCCTTCCCGTTCACCAACCCTCCTTTAGTCTCTCACGCCCAACTCACCTGCCGCCTCCGCGGCCTCTCCGCTCGACGCCGCCAGTCCATCCGGGTCAGTGGCTGACAGCGCCCTCGCCAGTGCGGGAGGAGGACATGCCAGGAGCTCCTGCAGCATCCATAGCCCCCTCTACAGGGCAGCCTACCAGGCAAGAGACACCACAACTGATGGAGCTATTAGAGAATTTAGATATCGTCTACACTGAGATAACACAGTGTGGAGCTGGAGGAGCACAAGCAGGTAAGGCAGCATTAGAGGAGCAGGGAAGTTGGTGTTTTGGGTCAGGATCCTTCTTCAGAAATAGGGGAGGGGGAAGGGAGCTCCGAAATAAATAGAGGAGGGATGGCGCTGTGGAAGGTAGGTGGGATGGTGATAGGTGAGTGCAGGTAGGCAGTGGTGGGGATTGGTCAGTGAGGTGGGAGGAATGGATAGGTGGGACAGAAGATGGACAGATTGTGTCAGGTCAAGGAGGCGGGGATGAGAGGGTGGGCTGGTTGTAGGATGAGGCTGGAGTGGGGAGATCTTGAAACTGGTAAAGTCCACATTGAGACCATTGGGTTGTAGGCTCCCAAGGCGGAATATGAGGTGCTGCAGTTTCCGGGTGGCATCATTGTGACACTGGAGGAAGCCCAGGATGGCCATTCAGTAAAATCATGTCCTTACCCTAAACAACTTCTCCTTCAACTCCTCTAACTTCCTACAGACTAAGGGGGTGGCTGTGGGAACCTGCATGGGCCCAAGCTATGCCTGCCTCTTTGTGGAACAGTACCTCTTCCACAGCTACACTGGCACTAGTCCCCACCTCTCCTTCCATTACATCGATGACTGTATTGGTGCCGCCTCATGCTCCCATGAGGAGCTTGAACAGTTCATCAATTTTATTAACACCTTCCATCCCAACCTCAAGTTCACCTGGACCATCCCTGATGCCTCTCTCTCCTTCCTGGACCTCTCTATCTCCATCTCTGGTGACCACCTCGAAACTGATATCTATTTCAAGCACACCGACTCACACAGCTACCTAGTCTACACCTCCTCCCACCCACCTCCCTGCAAGAATGCGATCCCCTACTCTCAATTTCTCCGCCTCCGCCACATCTGCTCCCAAGATGAGGTGTCACACTCCCGATCATCCCAGATGTCCTTGTATTTCAAGGACCGCAACTTCCGCCCTTCAGTGGTCGAAAACGCCTTCGACCGCATCTCTTGCGTTTCTCGCACCCCCCTCACACCCCCCTCCCCGCTATAAAAACAACGACAGAATCCCCCTTGTCCTCACGTATCACCCATTAACCTCCAGATTCAACACATCGTTCTCCACCACTTCCGCCACCTGCAATCTGACCCCACTACGAAGGATATATTTCCCTCCCCTCCCTTATGTGCCTTCTGGAGGGACTGATCTCTCCGCGACTCCTTCATCCGCTCCACACTCCCCACTAGCCCCACCACCCCTGGCACCTATCCCTGTAACCGCAGGAGCTGCTACACCGCCCCCCTCACCTCCATCCCAGGCCCCCAAAAAACTTCTACATCAGACAGATGTTCACCTGGACATCCGCTAATGTGGTCTATTGTATCTGCTGTTCCTGATGTGGCCTCCTGTACAACGGTGAGACCATTTTGCAGACTCGGAGATCATTTTGCAGAGTACCTATGCTCGGTTCGTGACAAACAACAACACCTTCCAGTCGCGAACCACTTCAACTCTCCCTCCCACTCCTTTGGCAACATCTCCATCCGGGCCACCTCCAGTGTCACAACGATGCCACCCGGAAACTGGAGGAGCAGCAACTCATATTCCACCTTGGGAGCCTACAACCCAATGGCCTCAATGTGGACTTTACTAGCTTCAAAATCTCCCCACCCCCAGCCTCATCCCAAGACCAACCCTCCCTCTCATCCCCACCTCCTTGACCTGTCCATCTTCTCTCCCACCTATCCGCTCCTCCCACCTCACTGACCAATCCCCACCGCTACCTACCTGCACTCACCTATCACCATCCTACCTACCTCCCCAGCCCAACCCTCCCCTCTATTTATTTCAGAGCCCCTTCCTCTCCCCCATTTCTGAAGAAGGGTCCCAAACTGAAACATCAGCTTTCCTGCTCCTCTGATGCTGCTGGCCTGTTATGTTCTTCCAGCTCCACACCATGTTACCTCAGACTCCAGCATCGGGAGTTCTTACTATCTCCTTGTATGAAAGTGTGCCTGTTAGAGAAACAATGGGTCTGAGGGGGATGTCTGGTTTCTGTACTTTGGGAAGTCCATAGAAGCAGGGGGTGTTCGTCCCTTCTGGTTTAATTCTTGTTTTTCTGCACTGCATCCTTTAGTCTTTTCCCTGACTGGGTGATCCTATGACCTCACTGTGGTTTTGGGTCTATCACCACCTGTTGGTAAGTGGTTGTATCTGCAAGCAATGTCTGTGCTTGCTTAATGTAGTCTGGTTTGTACATAATGACGGTCATGTGCCCTTTGTCTGCTGGTAGGATTATGACGTTCTTGTCTTTTTTGGGTTTATCCAGTGCTTTTCTCTCTAATGTGTTCAGGTTGTCCCCTTTGTTCCTTCTGTGTAGCGTGGGGATTACAGTTTGTCAGATGGTTTGTTGTGTTTCGTCCGTGAGTCTGTTGTCTTTTAATGTAGTCTCCAGGGCAGCCATGAAGTCTGTTCTGTTTGCATCTTTGTGGTTATAGTTCAATCTGCGTAATGGCACATCTCAGTTTCTGTGAGTTGTCTGCCACCTCACATGCACACTATCTCTGCCACTGCACCTCACTTTCGACCAAGACTTTTGCTGTACTATTCTCACTATTGCCTACAACATCTTCCCTCAGATGAGCCTGACTGTCACACTCAAACATTGCACACTACTTCTAACCACTGGACACAGTGCTTCTCTTTATTTTGTCTTCATTTTTCATAAGCCTCCCATTGACCTCATTGGTGAAATGCCCAGCTTCACCTTATCCTTAAGCTCTGAAGATATGGTCTCCGAGGAAGCATTGGCAAGGTTTCTTCCTGCATTCGCCACCAACTCAGATACTGGAACCTCAGACAAAGAGAGTGTAGGGGCACAATGTAACAGCTCTGTGGTTGGCCAAGGAAGAAATGTCCCAGTCCACTGACACTTGGAGAACAGCCAGAGAGCAGTCTGGGCAAGAAAAGATTCTGTGGTGTCTGCAATCAGGGGCTGCTTCCACATGAACAAGGAAGACTGTGCAAACAAAGCAAGACAATACATGATGAACAGTAGATCCCTGGGAGGCATTGAAGATCAGAAGGACTTTGGTATGCATGTACACTGGACCCTTAAGGTACAGAGACTGGTGGCCAAAGTGGTTATGAAGACATAGGGTATACTTGCCTATATTAGCTGAGGCATAGAGTTTAATAGTATGAAGGTTATGCTGGAATTGTATACATGTCAGTTAGGCCACAGCCAGAGTATTGTGTGCAGTTATGGAATCCACATTATCATAGAATCTCTACAGTGTGGAAACAGGCCCTTTGGCCCAACAAGTTTACACCCACCCACAGAGCATCCCACCCAGACCCATACCCCTATAACCCTGTAACCCACCTATTCTACACACCCCTGAATACTACGAGCAACTTAGCATGGCCAATCCACCTAGCCTGCACTTCTTTGGACTGTGGGAGGAAACCAGAGCCCCACCTGGAGGAAGTCCACACAGACACAGGGAGAACATGCAAACTCCACACATGGTCGCCAGAGGGTGGAATTGAACCCAGGTCCCTGGTGCTGTGAGGCAGCAGTGCTAACCACTGAGCCACTGGGCCACCGTGCCACCCCTATGACAATGCAAACAGAACAGACTTCATGGCCGAGATAACAAGCATGGGGCTGGATGAACACAGCAGGTCAAGCAGCATCATAGGAGCAGGAAAACTTGACGTTTCGGGCCTAAACCCTTCATCAGGAATGGGGGAGGGGAAGAGGGTTCTGAAATAAATAGGGAGAGAGGGGGAGGTGGATAGAGGATGGATAGAGGAGAGGATAGGTGGAGAGGAGGCAGACA
>JAHRHZ010000140.1:52745093-52873111 GCA_024137785.1 Ginglymostoma cirratum | reverse complement strand
TTCTGATGAAGGGTCTAGGCCCAAAACGTCAAGCTTTCCTTCTCCTACGATGCTGCTTGGCCTGATGTGTTCATCCAGCCCCACACCTTGTTTTCTCATTTCTGAAACCATTCTCCAATGCATTCACATCTTCCCTATCATGTGGTACCCCTTAACAGTACACAACATTCCAGCTCAAGTCTAACAAGTATCTTGTAAGAGATCATCATCACTTCCTCGCTCTTGTACTCTATCCCCCTACTAATAAAGCCAAGGAAACTGTATATTTTAACTGATCTCTCCATATTCAATGATCTGTGCACTTTTACACCCAGGACCCTCTGCTCCTGCAGTCCCTTTAGAATAGTTTCCCCTGTATTAGATTGATTTTCAACATTCTGACCAAAGGGTTTCACTTTTTTGCATTGAACCTCATCTACCACCAATCTGCCCACTCCATCAACTGAGTTAAAATGAGTTACCACGTGTGGTAATGGGAAAGCAACGCAGCACAATGAAACTTACTGGGTTGGCTAACCATTTGAGACCCCTTATGCCACAAGAACTTATGCTGTTCTGACTAGATTGGTATTTTCTTATAGGAGTGAAGAGTCTGATGACACACAGCCCACCCCCAGCCCCATCATTCTCAAGTCCCTTGGCAAAAATTGTCAGATTTTTTTGTGATGAGACAAAGGATTGAGAATGGTAGAAACGAATGGAAGAGAAGTTACAGGGGAATGCAGCAGTATAGCAATGCACTGGAATACTACTAGATTAGTAATTCAGAGTCCCAGACTAATCCTACAAAGGAAAATAAAAGCAAAGTTGAAAGGATGCTGGGGATCTGAAGTTAAACAGTGCTGAAGAGTTATTTGGTTTGAAACATTAACTCTCTCCCCACAGATCTCTTTTGCTTCTCCAGCATCTTGTCTTTATTATTAAAGTTCTGAAGACATAGGTTCCAAACCCATCATGGCAGCTATTGGAACTTAAATAGAGTGAAAGCAATCCAGATTGAAAGCTTGTCAGTTACAGTGATGGAGACCTTAATTCCATCAATTGTTGCAAAACTTATCTATTCACTAATGTTTTCTAAAGCAAGAAAATTTGCAATTCTTATCCAGTCATGTCCTACAGATGACACCAGACTCTCAGCAAACTAAATTGGCTCTTAATTGCCCTCTTCAAAAGGTCAAATGAGAAACTTGGAGGAATTTCCAGCAAAACCCACATCTCAAAACAGCAAACAATGAGCAAAAGACGTGAGATTAGGGTTAGGAAACAAAGGACAGTAATATTTGGGAGGATGGTGGGTGTGGACCATTGAGCAGACCTGATGAATGCAACATGACAGTCTGAGTCAGCAAACTTGGTGAGATTTCTTACATTTTTGCAGATCATTGATCTTCCCGCACTGTTTGGCATCTTGCTTCAGGACACAGGACTGACCGAGATCACAATCTGTGCCTAGGCCAGCTCAGTTTGGTGGCAAGGCTTCCTTTTCCTGGTCCCTATAGAAAAGGACAATCTCCTCTCCACCATGCTAGCTATCAGCACTTTACCTCCTGCTACCTGACTTGTACAGTTGTTCGGCAAGTTTAGTTGTTCAGACAGTCAAAGGTGAAACAAAGTGGAGCTTTGCATGTTTTTGTCTCACTTGGCACTTTTCCAAAAAAAAAACAAATCTTACAGCAGCAAACAAGTACTTCTGAATGATAACTTTTTAAATATAACACGATCTCAATATAACTATCTTCAAAAGTTCAATTAAATCCTGATTGAGGTATATTAGCAATTGACCAGAAATAAGATTGATTAATGGTGTTTAGAAAAACCTTACTTAATACATGAGTAATTATAAAGACAAAATGGCTTCAAATTGTTAGTTGTGTCTGTGTGGGTTTCCTCCAGGTGCTCCCGTTTTCTCTCACAAGTCCAAAGATGTGTAAGCTGGGTGGATTGGCCATTCTAAATTGCCCAGTGTTCAGGAATGTGTAGATTAAGTGGGTTGTGAGGGATGGGTCTGGGTGAGATGCTTTGAGGGGAGGTGTGGACTACTTGGGCCAAAAGGGCCTGCCTCCACACTGTAGGGATTCTATGATCTATAAAAGTAGAATCTCAACCTTGCTAGCTCATTACAGCAAATGAAATTTATCTTTAGATGGTATACCTACACAAAAATTTACTACCTCAATAAAGCTATTCCCGAAAAAGTTCTCTGCACAACCTTTCAAGCAAGGATTGCAAAAGTCATGACTCCAATCTTTAGTTAAGTAACTTAATCCCCTGTTTGTTTTTTTTTAAAGCCACTAACCTCAGGTTAACATGAAGCTAACATTGAGTGTAATAAACTCAAAGCTTATTTGAATGATTCACTTTGTTTACTAGTTTCAAGTTAAGCTTTAACTTTTTGACTAAGTTACATTCTGAACATAAAGTGTTAACTAATATTACTCTTGATCATCTTCTATATTGACTCCCTCCATCACTAACACATTCACAGCAGTGTGTACTAACTCACCAATCGTTGGGCAACACCTTTCACACCCATGACCACTACCGTATAGGAAAAGAGTAAGTTTCCCTCTGAGCCAGCAGTATACTTTGGTCAAAATCCTGGATTTCCCTCTCTAATGATATTATTGGTCTCCCCACAGCAGATAACTGCAGCATTTCAGTCACCCTTTTAAAGGGCAAATACAGGTGGGCATTAACATTTGCTCCAGCCAGTGACACCCACATACCATGAGTGAATTTTGAAAGCACTTTAAGAAAATTTCAAAAACATATTTTATTTGTTAAAAACAAACATGTACACATATACACACAAATCACAAACAGTTCAGTACAGTAGCATATCAAGGAAACTGTAACATTGGAGTTTGATTCTAACAAACTAAAAGCATCTCTTACCTGAAGGCAAATAAGAAAACATGAGATAAAGTTTAAAGCTGGATGAACACAGCAGACCAAGCAGCAGAGAAGCAGGAAAGCTGATGTTTCCAGTCTAGACCCTTCTTCAGAAATGGGGAGGGGGAGGGGATTCTGAAATAAATAGGGAGAGGCAACAAACGACAGATAAAAGAGATGAAGGGTTTAGGCCCAAAACATCAAGTTTTCCTGCTCCTATGATGCTGCTTGACCTGCTGTGTTCATCCAGCCCCATGCTTGTTATCTCGGATTCTCCAGCATCTGCTGTACCTTTTATCTCAGATAAAAGAGAAGTTGGTGGAGAGAAAACAGGCAGGGCAATGAGGCAGGGGTGGAGGTGCATCTCCCAGTCTCAAACTATTTCAATTCCCCCTCCCACTCCCTGGACGACATGTCCTTCCAGGGCCTCCTGCAGTGCCACAACAATGCCACCTTAAGGTTACAGGAACAGCATCAGCATCACATATTTCACTTGGAAACCCTGCAGCACAATGGTATCAATGTGGACTTCACAAGCTTCAAAATCTCCCCAGCCCCGACCGCATCTCAAAACCAGCACAGCACGTCCCCGCCTCCCTAACCTGTCCATCCTCCCACCCCCATCTCCTACCTACTAACTTCATCCCGCCCCCCTCATCTGTCCATCCTCCCTAACTCCCCACCTACACTCACCTTTAGCGGGTCCACCCCTGCCTCTTTGAGCTGTCTGTCTCCTCTCCAACTATCATCTTTATCCATCCTCTACCCGCTCCCCCCCTCTAATTTATTTCAGAGCCCCCTTCCCCTCCCCTCCCCCATTTCTGAAGAAGGGTCTAGACCCGAAACGTCACTTTTCCTACTCCTCTAATGCTGCTTGGCTTGTGTTCATCCAGCTCTACACCTTATTATCTCAGATTCTCCAGCATCGGCAGCTCCTACAATCTCTGTAACAAATAAGAAAATATGCTTTATCTGTCACCTAAAGACCAAGACCTGTAATACGCTCAGAACACATAAATGGGAAATAGACACACCACACAAACGAAGTATTACTTGTTTGACCGTAATCAGCCAGTCTAAGGCTGGACAGGGGGCCGCAACCCACCAGCGTCAATCTCGGCCTTAACTACTCGGAGCAGAGACGTAGGTGAACTAAGTGCTCGCGATCTCTGGGACACTCTTGTCATAAATCAACCGCCAACAGACTAACAACCCACTCTTTATTGGACAGTCACCAGCCAATCAGAGTGCGATCCATCCACGTCCTTACGCCAGAAACCGTACCTTCATTGGCGGATCAATGCGTGTCTGCTGATTGGTGGATGGAGAGACACTGCGATTGGCTGACGGGCGCAGACCCTGTGATTGGTGGATGTGCGCGGCCTTGGGGGAGGAGCCTTGAAGGCAGCAAGATGGCGACTGCGGAGCCGGCGACAGCAGCGGAGCCGGTGAGAGAAGATCGGGTGGAGAGAGATGATCGAGTCGAGTTGGGCTGACTGTTTATGTGGGCTGGTAACGGTTAGATTGGGCGGGCTGGGTTGGTGGAGTTTAGAGTGGAAGCCTGGCTCTGGGCCTGGGTGCAGTGGCTAGGCGGGAATGGAGTGTGGAGTAGCCGGGCCTTGGAGTGGAGGGCCTCGGCTCGGAGTGTACTGTGTGAAGACAATCTCCAGGGGTGGGATGAGGACTGTTGAGCTGGATAGTGTAGGAAGCTCTGTCCTTGAACTGTGGGGTACCTGAGCCCGTGCTACTTTTCCGGAACTGGTAGTGGGTCTTTGGCTGGCGGGAGCTGGTGCTGATAACTGAGCTAGGGCCATTGGGCAAGGGATTGGGCTTATAGGGAGGATGAGTAAAGGAATTCAGTGACAATCGAAAACGAATCTTATGGGATCATCACAATATAACAAACATTAAATAATTACTTCAGTCACTCTAAAGACGGCAAATATAACAGTAGATGATTTAATAAAAATATGAAGATATTTATGAATGAAAGAGGGACACTATAAATTCCATGTAAATACATATGCATTTCATGCAAGTTAAGATGGGAGGAGGTAACAGATTGTTAGAATCAATCAGCATAATAGTTATATTGATCAGAAATAGGAGATTGAAACAGAGCAAGTCTAGGGAATATAGACATTGGTGGAAAGATGTTGGAATCTTTACCCTCATGTAATGGGAAAAACCATAATTGAAACAACTCAGAATGGAAGGTATTGCTCTAACTTATAATTGAATTCTTTGGGTAGATCAAAGTAGGTGAGTTACAGTAGAAAAAAGTGGATATATTTATTTCAATCTCAGAACATCCCAAAGCTTGGCTGTTTATTAACTACTTGGAAGCACAGGAAATGTGGCAGCCAATTTGCATAAACAACAATCAAATCTGTTAATCAATCAAGTCAAATAATTGTTGCCATGGCCTTAAAATATCATCACGGAATCTTTTGCATCTGCCTAAGAATGCAAGTGATGAGGATTGGTTTAACGTCTCATCCATGTGATTACAGTATCCTTCAGTATTATACTAAATTGTTAGCCTAGATTTTTGTGGATAATCTTCTGGAGTGGGGATTAAACACAGCCTTCTTACTTTGAGGCAAGAGTGCTAACTGCTGAGTCACAGCTGATGTAATGTGTAATATAGTCAGAGTATCAAAACACCAGTGGTAAGTAATTGCAGAGCTAACTCAATATTTAGGTCACGGGATATGTGGAGTCAGTCAAGTAGCAGTACAGCTAGCAAGGTGGCTACAGAAGCAGAAACTGGTGTAGATTTAAGGGGGAGTTGTTCAGACTGGGGAGTAATATTTTTACCAGAACTCATGCAGAAACTACTGTTCATCGTTTACATATGTTTGGAATTAGGAATTCAGGCTGGTGTAGGGGCAGGTTGAACTGAGGAGTCAGGCAGCATGGCTGAATTTGTGCAAGGTGTAAATATACACTGTACTAGTGATTGAATAGCTGTATTGCTAAGTGAATTTCTGAAGAAGGGTCCAGACCCGAAACGTCAGCTTTCCTGCTCCTCTGATGCTGCTTGGCCGGCTGTGTTCATCCAGCTCGACACCTTGTTATCCCTGTATTGCTAGGTAATTTATTTGTCTGTGGAATGTAATCAGCTAGTGGCTGTTGGACATGCTTGTACATTCTCGCCAAGCGCAAAGACTTATATGTTCAATTGTTTCTCAGTGCCAGGCCAACCAAAGGAAAATGGTAATGCCTCCAAGGATGAGAAATACTCACGACATATAGCTGCCCCAGAGGGAGAATAAGGCTTGTCCATTAGTTTATTGGCTGACTCTAATGTGTTTCTTCACAGTTCATGACAAGAAATTACTTTTGGGTTTCGTGCACTTGCACAACCAAACAAGGGCCTTCATGCCCAGGAGAATGATCTGTTGGTGGAGTGCTCCACAGTAAGAAAGAAGCACAGGGAAGTTGGCACCCTGTGAGTGAGAGAATTCTCTAGGAAGAATCTGTAGGTAATCGTAATTTCAACAGCAACCAATGCTACGTAAGCTGGTAAAGCAGTCATTGACAAAGCAGCTATCCATCAGGGCGGCACGGTGGCTCAGTGGTTAGCACTGCAGCCTCACAGCGCCAGAGACCTGGGTTCAATTCCAGCCTCAGGTAACTGTCTGTGAGGAGTTTAATGACTCCAGACCTGACTGAAGGGTATAGACTCTGAGGTCAGGTGGATTTTTCATTCAAGAACTCAGGTGCAAGAGTTCTTGGATCAAATATTTCAGAATGAAAAATGCATCTAGCATGTTCCAGCAGTTAGTGCATTCCCGCTTGAACCAGGTTGATTCTGTTCAGGACTGAGTTGAAGATAGGGTTTTGTTATGAGTTGGGTAGCATGTGAAAGAATTTGGTGCAAAAATGACAAATTATCAGATATAGAATGTATGTGGCCCAAATTTTACATTTTGGTGACCGTATTAGTGCAAGAACGATCTGGATTGGCAAGGATTAGGCTATTTGCCTTTACATGTCAATTTGTCACCTGATAAATTGAGGTTCAGGTTGTCTGAGTAGTCACAACAGAAAATGCCCAGTATTTTTGCCCTAGATACTTTTAAATCTTCACAGTCCACTCTTCTGCAACCGTGAGATTGTAAACTGAAGGAACAATCTTGGACGGGAGCACCCTATGATATCTATTGTAAGCTGCTGTTACAAGGAGTGATGTTTTCTACAACACAGGTACAGAAGAAGGACATTTATTCTGTCACGGCTGTACTACCATTCAGTGTAATTATGGCTGATCAGCGTATTACTCCACCCTAACAATTCTTTTTCTCTTTCAAAAAGAAATCTGTTGATTTCAGTTTTGAAATTTTCATGCTTTCTCTACCCCCTCCACTGAACCCGTTGGAGCCTTCAGACACCTTAATTAGATCGCCCCTTAATCTTAACACTCAAGGGGGCAAAAGTAAGTTCTTCCTGCGCTGTGCAATTGTATAGTAACCTGCAAGTTCCTGTGCACAATCAGACACTGTTGCGATACTCAGCACACAGTGCTGAAGGTATAAAGTAATTTAAAGAGTTTGCGTGCTTAAGCAAATCAACCATGCAATCCAAAAATATTAAGAGGGAATTCTAGTCGATGTACCTAGTCCTCATGAAATTAGCCTGTTTTAATCCTGCTATCATCTTGATAAATGATGGAGGGAATGTCATTGACAAAGCAGCTATCCATCAGGGCGGCACGGTGGCTCAGTGGTTAGCACTGCAGCCTCACAGCGCCAGAGACCTGGGTTCGATTCCAGCCTCAGATAACTGTCTGTGAGGAGTTTGCACATTCTCCCCATGTCTGCGTGCGTTTCCTCCGAGTGCTCCGGTTTCCTCCCACAGTCCAAAGATGTGCAGGCTAGTTGGATTGGCCATGCTAAATTGCCCATAGTGTTCAGGGGTGTGTGGGTTATAGGGGGATGGGTCTGGATGGGATGCTGTGTGGGTGGGTGTGGACTTGTTGGGCCAAAGGGCCTGTTTCCACACTGTAGGGATTCTAATTCTAATTCACAAAAAATCTGCAACCCTTTCAAAATGTCTTTTCCTTGAGATGCAGTGTCTGAAGCTGCATTGTGCTGTAAATGGGGTATAAGTTAGCCATAGCATAACTTCCAAATAAAATCAAAATACTCTGTTTCTCGCTCCATGGATCTTGCCATACCTGTTGAGTTTCCCTGGCACTTTGTTTTAATAGCAAAACTTCTAAACGTTTATATTACAGATCCGTCAGGACAAAGGCCAACATGTTATTTGCGTCTTTCAGTTTCTTCTGTACCTGCTCAGAGGCTCTTGGCCTCTTGAGCTTGCACCAGCATAAAAAAAAAACTTCTGTAGTCTCCCCTAAAAGCCGTCACACCTCCACAGTTCCCAGCTTCTCAACATTGGCAAAACTTTCTTCAATCAGGGTTGAAGACTTTGTACTATCCCCACTCAGTCAACTCCATACAAAGCAGTTCTGCCTAGTTAACCCATCAATGTCCCTTTGCAGTTTTTAACTATCTGCTTAGCATAATACGTCAGACTTAGACATGCGATTCTCTTTAATCAAAGATATCCAAGAACAGAAAATAGGATACCCCAAAATGTATCCATTTTTCCAATGAAGCTGCACAAACAGCAGTGAGTGGCTTTTTTGTTTGTTTTTATTCTTCATTATTTTGTGGGATGTGGGCATCGCTGGCTGGCC
The DNA here is from genome assembly GCA_024137785.1 of Ginglymostoma cirratum. Taxonomy (NCBI): domain Eukaryota; kingdom Metazoa; phylum Chordata; class Chondrichthyes; order Orectolobiformes; family Ginglymostomatidae; genus Ginglymostoma; species Ginglymostoma cirratum. The sequence goes on along the minus strand of JAHRHZ010000140.1, from coordinate 52,864,512 downwards.
AGCATTTCTTACCCATCCCTAGTTGCCCCTGAAAAGATGGTGGTGAGCTGCCTTCTTGAACTGCTGCAGTCCACCTGCTGTAGGTTGACCCACAATGCCATAAGGGAGGGAATTCCAGGACTTTGGCCCAACAACAGTAAAGGAACAGCAATATATTTCCAAGTCAGGATGGTGAGTGGCTTGAAGGAGAACTTGAAGGTAGTGGTGTTCCCACGTGTCTGCTGCCCTTGTCCTTCTAGATGCAAGTGGTTGTTGGTTTGGAAGGTACTTTCTTAGGATCTTTAGTGAATTTCTGCAGTGCATCTTGCAGATATTACATACTGCTGCTACTGAGCATTGGTGGTGGAGGGAGCAGATGCTTGTGGATGTAGTGCCAATCAATCGGACCGCTTTGTCTTGGATGGTGTCAACTTCTTGAGTGTTGTTGGGGCTGCCAGTAATCATGGAACATTTCTTCAAGAGTTCCTCAGGGTAGTATCCTTGGCTCAACCATCTTTAGCTGCTTTGTCAATGACATTCCCTCCATCATAAGGTCAGAAGTGGGATGTTCGCTGATGACTGTACAATGTTTAGCACTGTGTGCGGCTCCTCAGGTACTGTAACAGTCCATGTCCAAGTCATGCTGCATTTGAAGAATATCCCGGTTTGGGCTGACAAGTGGCAAGTTACATTCATGTCACACTACTCCCAGACAATTTCCATCTCCAGTAACAGACAACCTAACTTGCCCCTTGATGATTAATGGCATTACCATTGCTGAATCTTCCACTATCAGTATCTCAGGGGTTACCATTGACTAGAAATTGAAGTGGACTAATCATATAAAATTTGTATTTGCAGAGGCAGGGAATCCTGCAGCAAGTAACTTGCCACTTGACTCCCAAAAGCCTGACTATCATTAAAAAGTCAGGTATGTGATGGACTACTTCCCACTTGTCTAGATGTGTGTGGCTCCAACAATATGCAAAACGTTTGGAACAATCCAGGACAAAGCAGCGTGCGTGAATGGCATCATATCTTATACTTACTTCACCACCTATGCTCACTAGTAGCAACATGTACCACCTACAAGATGCACTGCAGAAGTTCACCAAGGCTCCTTGGGTATCATCCTCCGAACCCTAAATACGTGGAAAGACCACCATCTGCAAGTTCCCCTCCAAGCCAATATATTGTCATTCCTTTATGTTACTGGGTCGAAATCCTGGATACCCATCCCTGATGGCATTCTTGGTGTACTGACACCGGATAGATTGTCGTGGTTGAAGAAGGCACCTGACCACCACTTTCTACAGGGCAACTAGGAATGTGAAATAAATGCTAGCCCAACGAACAAAACCCGTGAATCAATAAGAAAAACCTGGTTTTGGTGATGTTAGAGTCATTGAGATGTACAGCGCGGAAACAGACCCTTTGGTCCAACTCGTCCATGCAACTATATATCAGAAATTAATCTAGTCTAATTTGCCAGTATTTGGCCCATATCCCTCTGAAACCTTATTCATCTAACCATCCAGATGCCTTTTAAATGTTGTAATTGTACCATTCTCCACCACTTCCTCTGGCAGCTGATTCCATACACGCACTGTCCTCTGTTTTAAAAAAAATTGCCCCTTAGGTCTCTCTTAAATCATTCCCCTCTCATCTTAAAACTATGCCATCTAATTTCGGACTCCCTTATCATGGGAAAAGTGTGATTTAATAAACCAGTATATAAGATCACTCCGCAGTCTCCGATGCTCCAGGGAAAATAGCCCCAGCCTATTCAGCCTCTTCCTTTAGGTCAAATCCTCCAACCTCAGCAACATCTTTGTAAAATTGTTTCTGAACCCTTTCAGGCTTCACAATATCCTTCCTATTGCAGGAAGACCAGAATTGAAGGCAGTATTCCAAAAGTGGCCTAACAAATGTCCTGTACAGCCGCAACATGACGTCCCAACTTGTATATTCAATGCACTGACCAACAAAGGCAAGCTTACCAAACACTTTCACTATGCTGCCAACCTGCGACTCCACTTTCACAGAACTATGAACCTGCGCCTCAAGATCTTTGTTTGGCAACACTCCGCAGGACCATACCATTAAGTGAATAAGTCCTACCCTGATCTGCTTTATCAAAATGGAACACCTCCCATTTATCTAAATTAAACGCCCTCTGCCACTCCTCGGCTCATATGATCGAGGTCCCGTTGTACTCTTGAGATAACCTTCTTCACTGTCAACTGCACAACCAATTTTGGTGCCATCTGCAAGCTTACTAATCATATTTTCTATATTCACACCCAAATCATTTATATACATGACAAAAAGCAGCGGAGCTAGTACCAATCCTTGTGGCACACTACTGGTCACAGGCCTTCAGCCTGAAAAACAACGCTCCGCCACCACCCTCTGTTTCCTATCTTCAAGCCAGTTTTGAATCCGTATGGCTTGCTCTCCCTGGATTCCATGTGATCTAGCCTTGCTAACCAGTCTACCCTGTAGAACCTTGTTGAATGTCTTGCTGGAGTCCATAGACAATGTCCACCTCTCTGCCTTCATCAATCTTCTTTGTCACATCTTGAAAAAAATCAAGTTAATGGGACACTATTTCCCATGCACAAAACCGTGTTGCCTATCCCTAATCAGCCCTTGCCTTTCCAAATACATGTAAATCCTCTCCCTCAGAATTCCCTCCAACAATTTACCACCACTAACATCAGGCTCACCAGTCTGTAGTTTCCTGGCTTTTCATTATACCTTTCTTAAATAATGACACTACCTTTCTACCCTCCGGTCTTCCAACACCTCACTTGTGGCTATTGATGGTACAAATATCTGAGCTAGGGGCGCAGCAATCGGTTTCCTAGCTTCCTACAAAATTCTGGTGAGCTCATGATTGGTATAGACATTGGGTGAACTACCTTTTGAATAGTGCCATGAGTTTTTTGCATCGACTTGAACAGGCAGGTAAAATTTCAGTTTAATATCTCATTGAAATCCAGCATCTGAGACTGAAGCTTGCTCTCATTCAGCCACAACATTTTGTTTGTGACAGTAAAAGGTACAGACTCGTATACGTTTAGCCTTGAGTATTGCTTAAAAATAACACACTTTGTTAAAGTGTTTCGTCTTGCTCTCATCAGGACAATTCATAAGTATACCAATGCAGAGGGGACTAAATTTTGAACTGTATGAACAGGGAGGACCTGTTGATTGACAAGTTGCCTCTGATTGGTAGAGACAGGGAGAATGCACACATTAATGATAACTGGCAATTAACTGCCAAGCTTCGTTTAAATGTAAGCAAAGCAGGTTGACTCTAGTCAAGACATTATTCTTTCTACCAAAGTGAACAACTTCAGATTATCTCACATTATACTCAATTTGCTGTACTTAGTCCCACTCACTCAACCTATCTACACCCATCTGCGTCTTCCTGATGTCATTTTCACAATATACGTTATGACCTATCTTTGTGTGATCTGTAAGTTCAGCTACTTTGCCTTTGCTCCCTCATTTAATATTTTTTAAATTTATCCTATTTTTCTCATCAAACTGTTCAGAGATGTTATTGCACACTTCTAGAGCGAGTGGGACATGAACCCAGGCCTCCTGATCTAGGGGTAGGAATGTGACCACTGTGCCACAAAATGGCCCCTCCTGCTCCCCTCCTTTAAGTCATTGATGTAAATTGTAAAACGCTGGGGCCCCTGCACAGACTCTTGCAGGATTCCAGAGCCACAGCAATGTGGTTGACTGTTAACAATTAGGAAGGGACCATAAATGCTGTTTGAGCCAGCGATGCCCACATTATGTGAATTAATTTAAAAATTTTTTAAAACCATGAGCACCTACAATACACCATAACCTTTCACGTGGTACCTTGTCAAATTATCTTCCAGAAATCCAAGTCTGCCGGCCTCTTTTTGTCCACAGTTCAGGTTACTCCCTCAAAGACCTCTAATAAATCGGTTAAACGTTATTTCCCTTTCAGTAAACCCCATGTTGACTCTTCATGATTACCTTGAAGTTTTTTCCAATTGTCTAGTTATAACCTCCTTAATGATTGTACACTTTCCCCATGGTGAGCATCAAACTAACCAGCCTTTAGCTTCCTGTTTTCAACACCTCCGCCCTTTCTGAATAGAAAGATATATTCACTACATTCCAGTTTGATGGAACCTTCCCAGAATCTATTGACCTTTGGAAAATTATTTCCAACATTAGCAACCTCTTTTAAAACCCTGAGATGAAAGTTACTTACTTTCTGGAGAGAGCTTGCCCGTGGAGGCGACAACATTGGGGTCCGGAGTGTGGCAGCAGCTGGGGCCCAAAACGGGGACTTTGGTGCCAGTGAGCCTGGCGGAACTAGAGTGATTGGCAAGGCTGGCAGGGAACCTGGAGGTCAGCAGCGAGACAGCAGTTTGGGGGAGAGATCAAGCTCTCATCGAGAAAGCCCAGAATGGAGCGTCTGAAGGTCCATGGCTAAAGAAGACCTATAATGCTGAATTTTTACCTTATTTCTTTATTTTTCTACTTTGTACCTAAGATTTTGTACCCAGGTACTTTTGTACTCAAGATGGCGCTTGGAATGGCGAATTTGTACACTTTTCACTGTGCTCCTGTATTCCTGTACTTGAGTACAGGTGACAATAAAATCTAATTCTAATTCCATTTTTAATGACCTGGGGACTTTTTAACCTGCAGCTCCATTGGTTTGTGCAGCACTTCCTTATTGATTGTATATCCTCAATTTTGGAGACCGAGTTCTCAAATAACCGAATGTTATGAATTTTCACAACACTTGTCGTCAGTTTTTGGCCAATTATGCAGTGTCCAATTGCTCAGACATAAAGATACAATGCAGAGCCAGCTGTGTGGATTAAGCATCGTTTTGCTGTGGTGGTCAGGCAAAAGACGACTGGAGGCTGCAATATCTTTACACATGACTTTATGAAACTCACAGATTTTTGTCTTCTGTACCTTCCAAAACTTTGTAAAGATGAAGTTTATAATTTTCTCAGTATGCTTGAATCTTCACTATTTATTTTCCAGCAAGAAGTACCTGAGGTCCTGGAAGCTGATTCAGCAGCAGCACCAGAAGTGTGTCCTGAAACTGTAAGCCAGGATCAATACCTAAAACACCCTCTGCAAAACAGGTCAGTTTGAATCTGTGTATCAGAGTTGGACAAGTGCTTTTGCAGCAATTTGAGGACGTGGTAGTGGGTTCAAGATCTGCATGTAGCTTAGTGTTTTGTATCTGGTGTTAAGAGTATGGAAGTCAAGTGTTGAATATGTACAAGATTGAGTTAGGATGCAGTGACAGCTTTTTGTACAATTTGGAAGCCTTTTATGGGAATCATAGAAATTGCAGCACAAAAAGTGACCATTTGACCCATCATGAGTCTACTGTGTCTTTGAAAGAGCAATGGTGCTTAGTCCCACACATCCACCTTTTGTCCCTAGTCCTGTAAGTTCCTCCATCATCAATAACTATTCAACTTGCTTTTGTAATTCCCAATGGAATTGGCATCCATAACCTTTTCCACGAGAGCATTTCAGAAGCTGACAACTCATCAGATTGTTTCTGTGTCCAAGATATTTTGCCATTGATGTTTTATATACATATATATACATATGCTTCTGGTTATTATCCATCTCACTAGGGGAACACTCATTCTCTACCTTATCAAAATGTCGGGTCATCTTGGAAGCCTCTGTTAGACCATCTCTTGGCATTCCGTGTTCCAAGTAGCACTTTTTTATTTACCTTTCCTCAGAGATAATTTCCTTCATTGCTTGTAAGCCTCATTTAGAACGTAGAACAGTACAGCACAGTACAAGCCCTTCGGGCCACGATGTTGTGCTGAACTTTTACCCTAAAAATTTGTAGTCTGGTTTCTAAGATTTTCCATCTTACTGGCAGCGTGCTGCCCGGGATTGATCTCAGTATTTCAGTTGAGATCTGGCTAGTGATTTATACAGTTCTAGCGCAGTCTCTTTGCTTTAATCTGTTTATAACCCAAGTAACCCATATGATTTTAATTTACATTTTCAACTAGGCTTGCCATCTTTAAAGATGTTTGTATATGGACCTCAATCTCTCCATGCTTGTTTACCTTTTTTAAGGTGTCCCATTTGTTCTCTCCATGAAAGTGCATGAATTCATAGTTCTCGACTCATTTACTCCATCCTTCTGTGCGTTTCAGTATCTTGTCTGTCATCCTGAAATCTGCAGCTATTCTTGTTCACCACTATGTCGCCAAGTTTCACGCCATCTGAAAATTTTATATTGTTCCTCACTATAACTGACTAGTTTTTTTTCTATGATATTGCCCTGGACCTAAAAATTCATCGTTGGAGCACCACTACAGAGTATCCTTTGCTTCGTCACTGTGCTGGTTCCATATCCGTACTGCATTTTCTCCTTAATTCCACAGATTTCCACCTTCTTAATAAGCTTCCCTTCTGTCACTTTCGTCAAATGCCTTCTGAAAATTGATACGTACAACAGTTTCTGTGCTGCATTGATCAGTATTTTCTGTTACATTATCAAAATAATTTTGTCAAGTTTGTCAGACATAATTGATCTTTAACAAATCCAGGCTCGATTAACTTCTGTCTTTTCAAATGAAAGTTTAATTTGTCCTTGATAATGGTTCTCCCACAGCCAGCGTTAAGCTGAACGACATGTGGTTTCCTGGTTTATCCCTTCTTTCTTCTTAATGTTGGCAACCACTCCTGCATCCAGTAAAGGTTGTGACTGGCAACTTTGCTATTTCTGGATGCACTACCGTGATTTTACCCACTTGAAAATCTGGGACTTGAGCTGAAACAACCGGCAGCATTTCCTGTATGAATGATTTTCTAGAATTAAAGGAGAGTTGTGGTCTTCTCACAGAGAAAAGGATATGCATGACATGTTGACCCAGTAGCCTCTGGATAACTTCATGAGCACTAAAATAGTTGACACTGACCTATGAAACTGAGACAGAGCTCTCAGAAACTGACACGTGAAACTGAGTTAAGAAACCATTAAGAAATAAAACTAAAGCACAAGAATTGGTATCTGTCAGTCTGAGGTGTGATGCATTCTGCCTTCTAATGAGTAAACAACATCGTGACAAAATAAGCTGTTTTAAGTAAATTGATGTGTACCTACCATCCCCAATGCTCTGTGACAATGACTCTACTTCTGAATTTCTTTGTTTACACTCTGACTTGGTAACTTTCATTCTGCCTTGCTTTCTCCAATCTCACTGACACTCTGATGATGGTCCTTCCACCTTATTTGTTGTCCTGTTGTATAAGTCGCTAGTTCAGCCTCAAATGTAGCACTGTGTCCGCTTCTGGCTACTGCAGTTTAGGGAGGACATGATGGCTTTGGATCAAGTGGAGGAATGATGCATGAGAATATTTCCAGAGATGGAGAACTTCAAAGATTGGAGAAGTTGGGACTGTTTTCTTTGGAGAAAATAAGGTTGATAATCAATCTAGTAGAGACGTATTCAAAATCATGAAGGGTTGGACAGCTTAAAGAAGAAAAATCTGTTTCCACTTGTCAAAGGATTGAGAATAAGAGGGTACAGCTTTTAAATAATTGGCAAGAGAAACAGATGCAACATGAGGAAATAGCATTTTTATGCAGCAGGTGGATTAGGTTGGGATAGTGCTGCTTGAGTATATGCTGAAGGCAGATTCAATTGATGCATTCAAGAAGGAATTGAACAGTTATCTGAAAAGGATGGATGTGTAGAGTTATTTGGAGCTAGCAGGAGAATGGCACAGGGCAAAATACTCATTTGGAGAGATGGTGCAGACACAATGGGCTAAGTGGGCATCTCCTGACCCGTAACTATTCTGTGATGCTGAGGCTCCATGTTGGCTATCAGAAAAGAATGATATAAAACTCTGTGGAAAGGTTCATTGTTGATTCACTGGAATGTTACCAGAAATGGAGGCCTGCAGTTATATAATCTCTGCGCTTCTGTTCTGTATTACAGATGGGCTTTATGGTATTTTAAAAATGACAAGACCAAAAGTTGGACAGAAAACTTGCGACTTATTGCTAAATTTGATACTGTTGAAGACTTTTGGGCGTAAGTATGATTTACGTAGTGTACATTGAATGGATTGCATGAATTTGATGGGCTGAATGGCCTTCAGTACCATAATGATTCCAACAGAATGAAATGTGCAGATGACTCAATTTTACTCCTTCAAAGTAAGCCAGGTCAAGAGAAATAAAGCTACATGGTTTTTGTTTCGGGACAGCAGCAGTGATTACATGGGAAAGTACTACATAGCTCTCAGGCCCTGTGGACTGTACCCTGGTATGGTATAATGTTTGGAGTGACTGTGGGAAGAAGTAGAGAGGGACACACAATATCTGTATGATGACATAAGACAGTGTCTAAATTTTGTCTCAGTCAGTTACTTAAAAGCTTGTTTGCATAGATGAGGCACTTACATTACTAAGTAGTTTTTTTATGCTGGAAAGAGATAAGGAGCTCACATATGAGCCGCTAATGTCAATTAGGTTATTCCTTAATCTTCTCGACTTTCAATGCTGCGTTGTTTTACATTTTGCATTCATCCAATAAGCATCCTTACATAATCATTGCAGATTCTTTTACCTGTCAGGTTTTGAATCTTCCTGGGGTGTAATCCACATGAGCTGCCATCTTGAGTGTTCTGGAATTGGTAATAATGGCAGGCTCTCAGCTAGCAATTTGGATTATACGGGTTCACCTTTTTTGCATTTTTTGGAGTGTTTGTGATTAATTGGCACTTGACCCCCGCTTACCATTTGATCTAATTAAGGTATTTAAGAAAGTTCAGCTGTAGTTAAGGGAGATGTAGATAAGTTTGTGCTTTGGAGAAGCCCAGAACAAGGAGCTGTAAATTTATAATCAGAGGCCAAGCAATTCGGGGTGCTATAACGAACCATTTTCTCACATACAAGATAGTGAAAACCTGGAACTAAGGTATGAGTAAATTGACAATTGAAGAATAGGCAATGGGTATGAGGAGTTGTGCACTGTGATCTGTTAATGGATTGAGGGTACAGATCAGCCATAATCCCACTAAATGCCTTTCAGCAGACGATTATGGAGCAGTAATGAGAAGCTGGCTGAACCCTTCTTTCTGTAGTCTGGGTAATATTTAGGATGTTGAAACCCCTAGAAGGGCATTGAATTATGGAGGAAGATAATGACATTGGGTAGGTTGAACTTTGGAGTTGAGTTACAAATTGTGTTTCAAATGGAGAAGTGCCTGGTGATGGGATGTGAGAAGTGAAAGACACAAGGGTTTAAAAAGAAATGATAACTGAAAGGGACGTGTTTGACTCATCAAAACTGTTAGTGCAGGATGAGAAGAAACCTAACATGAGATGCTGTGCTGTAAGGTTAGAAGGGCAAAGTAGAATTTGAGCAGAAGGTGAAACATTTGTGCAAAGCACTGAATACAGTTACGAGTACTGGTATTGACCCTCCACCACGACCACTGCATACAGTTCTATGAACATTGACTAGACTGGCTATTCAGCCCTTTGATTGGCAGACTAGGCTCAATCAGATTGTGTCTGATCTGATTGTAACATTAAACCCATATTCCTACCTCCCCATTACCTAACCATCCCACCTCCACTCCAGCACCTGCTGAGCAAAAATCTGTCTAATTCTGCCTTTAAAAAAATTTGACTATTTCATCACCTTTAAGGGAGAGAGTTCCAAAGGCTTGTAACCCTCAGAGAGAAAAAAATTGCCTTATCTGTTTTAAATAGGTGACCCCTGACTTTTAAATGGTGACCTGTAATTCTAGATGCTCCCATAAGAGGAAACATCCTCTCCACATTGTCATGACCCCTCAGGATCTTGTATGTTTCAATCAAGTCATCTCTTACTCTTCGAAATTTCAGAGGCACAAGCCTCGCCTGATCAACCTTTCCTCATAAGACAACCCACAAATTCTTGTATTAGTCTTATGTTCTGAACTGCTTTCAAAACATCTACATCCTTCCTTGGATAAGGAAATCAATACTGTACACAGTATTGCAGATGTGGTTTCACCAATGCCCTTTAAACTGAAGCATCACGTCTCAATTTGTATATTTAATTCCCTGTGGCAATAGGTTGACATTTTATTAGGTATCATAATTACTTGTTGTACCTGCATATCGACCTTTTGAGATTCATGCACTAGGACACCCAGATCCCTCAGCATCTCAGCACTCGGCAATCTCACCGCTTAGTCAGAGTAGTTAGCACAAACACAAAGGTGGCTGTCGAAATGGCACCACGTGTGCAAATGGGCACAGTTGCTGGCAAATGACATCCCTGAGCCAGAATGAATCTGTGTGGCTGGTGTCACTACGTTTACACATGTAATAACATCAAGTTGGCTGCAGATACGCATATGGCAGTGTAGAGATTAAGGTGCCAAGAACAGGACAAATGTCACTAAGTAGTGCTGGCCTTTCAGCCAGGAAATTCCGCCCAGTGGAGGAGAGAGATGGTGACTCTGGGCTGAATTTAGACAGGGATCATGAGTGTGGACTTTCTTGCCGCCTTACATTCAGTAGACATTACTTCATTGAATGCTTGAAGGCAAGCTGAATTGACATTTTATTATTTTTGCTACCAAAATGGACAATATCACATCTTTTACAATTTGGCAGTGGTAGGATGCAAACCCACCCCTCTCTTTAGAGACTGGAGCCTTAATTCTGTGTATTTGACAGCCATACTATCACTGGGCACTGGCCACCACTGGCCAGTGCACCACAGTTGATACAGTATAAGAATCATTGCAGTTAAAAGTAATGAGCACTGGATACAGTTCTGGGCTATTCACATTTGAACGTTTAAATGTGCTTTTGTTTCCTTTCTATAGGTTATATAATCACATACAGCAACCTAGTAAACTTTTGTTTGGTTGTGATTACTGTTTGTTTAAGGTAAGCTCTTTGCTTATTGCTTTCAAACTTAATAATGTTTACCTGGCAGTAACAACTTGATTAATTTTCTGTTTTCTGGATTGTTGGAGAGGAATTGACTTCCTGGAGTCTAAAAGGAAGCAGATCAAAAGGAATCAGATTTGTTGACAATATTCTAACCAATTTTATTTTAATATGTATACTGACTGTAAGTGACTTGAATGCATAGAGTTCTACTGAAGCTCAACATTTGGAACAGCAGCTTCTGACTTGCTCAGCACATGCCAGTGACCAAACCAAAAACGTTATGCTTGATATGTCTCAGTGGGTGGAGGAATGGAGTGGGTCCTGGGATTGCTTGTTGCATTGGGGAATTTTCTTTTAGCTCATTGTGTCAAACACTGCAGGCTCAGGCCAGGTGAGACTTAAGCATGTGGCAGTAAGATTAAGGCTCAGCGTCCATCCTATCTCACTCCTGAAGGATGGGTGGGAATTGATTGTGCAATGCTTGTGAGACGGAACCTGGTTAATTTTGATGAATTTTTAACTTGTCAGTCATGTTGGAATAACTGGAATCTTGTGTGAAGCAGACCAAGTAAAAACCATGATTCCCTTCCCTAATGACATCAGCGAACCAGCTGGCTTTTTTGACATTGCAATGTTGTGTTGACTGGTGACTGATCATCTTTTTCCTTGTATCTAGACTTTCCCCCCTGCCTGCACCCTCCAGAGATGATACAAGAGATTTCTTTTTCTGTTTGAATTGTAGTTTTTGCTGGATGGGGATAGCTACTAATGAGTACGTTACTCGGGCATGGTATTGAATTAAGGAATTATTTTAAGTTTAAAATAGTAAAGTAGCCGTCTCATTCTGGTTTCAGCAATCGTTCAACATTAAAAAGTCAAAGTTAATACAGTTAGATTTAGGAATTTAAAGATAGTTGACAGAGCAACAATAAATTCGGTCAGTTAATCTTTGGTTTCAATGATATGGTTAGTGAAACCATGGGGTCTGTGAAGTTGGTAGCTGAACTTGTTTGTCGTGTGGGTATTTGTAATGTACTAGCTGGAGCTTGGAAACTGTGGTTACGGGTCTTGGGAAACATGAGGGGAGCTTTTGTTTTCTTTTAGGCTTCCTGACCCTGCTCAAGATTATCACTGAAATCATAGAAGCAGCTCATCAAGATGTGACTATTTTAACAGGATGGTATTAAACCGATGTGGGAAGATGAGAAAAATAAAAGAGGAGGAAGGTGGCTAATGACACTTAACAAGCAACAGAGGCACAATGACTTGGACCGATACTGGCTGGAAACGGTAATTGCTCTCCAGTAAAATAAATATCCTGTTTATAGACCATGCTCTTAGCAACCCTTGAGTCTGGAATTTTAATCTAGGTTGTAATTGGCTTTTATTCTGGGCTTTAAGTCCACCTGCTTTGGTATGGCAATAAAATAAACAGGCCAGTTACACAGTTCACTAATGCCACTGATGTTTTCAGGACAAATTGGTTATTCAAGCAACTGGTCTGTGGTGTATGCATGTCTTGTCTATTTTATCTACAGGAATAAAGTTAACTGTTCATTGTTAGATCATTAGATGTTTGAAATGCATGGTTGAAGATGGGTTGATTCCACAGAGTGTTTGAGAGTCTTTCATCATGCAGTATTGAGGCCACCTGTATGAAGTTAAAAGTGGGAGTGGGTGTCATGATTTTCTGAGGACAAATTGAATCTACGGTCTCTTCTCTGGCCGAAAGGACCAGGAGTGATTGGTTTTGGATCATTCCAGCTGAAAACCTTGTTTTGTGAGGTCTCTGTATAGAATTGTCCTATAATCTGGCAACAGTTAATTAATCTTAGAGCTCATGAATGATCACTGTGAGGAGATTTAGTACTTCCATTCGAATCCCTGCAGAACAGAAAGAGGCCATTTGGCCCATTGAGCTGACACTGATCCTGTGAAGAGCATACTTCCCAGTCTCATCCCTAAACAGTAGCTCCACATTTACCATGGCTGATGTACCCAGCCTGCACATCCCTCGACACTAGGTTGTAATTTAGCATTGCCAATCCACCTGACCTGCCCATCTTTGGGCTGTGGGAGGGAACCAAAGCAGCTGGGGGAAATACAAGCAGACACGGAGAGAATACTCAAACTCCACACAGTCGCCCAAGGCTGGGATCGAACCCAGGGCCACAGCACTGTGAGGCAGCAATGCTAACTACTGTGCCACCCAGAGTTGAATGCTACTTGGGACAGTGTCATGTCCACAGAGCAGCCTGTAAACTGCAAATTTGTTCAGCTTGTTTGACCCCCTTCTAGTTTCCAAATGTTTCAATTTATAAATAATCAGCAGCAAAGCTTTAACAAGACAAAACTTAGTTTACACCATAATTTCTGAAATTTTATTTCAGTAAAATGGTGATCAAGTTATTAACTAAAACACAGATATAACCATTTAAATTAACAATAAAAGATACATGTGAAATTAAACATGAAATCAATTTCTAGTATAATTGCAGGACCGTTATTTGCGTAAGATTCTCAACCCCAAGTGAAGGGGTTCAACCTTGACATCTTAATCAAAAGATGCAGTATCTTCTGAAACTGAAGAGTTTACCTGTGTAGGTGGACATAGTAGGTAGAGAAGCATCAGGAAATGAGGAAAAGTCTCTTTTCTTTGTTAGTTCTGCTGGCATAATGCTTAAACAGCATGATATCCTTATCAGCACAACAAAGGGCTTTCTGGACACCATTTCTCTGCAGCTGCTGATGTTGGAGTGAAATCCCTATTCTCTCATGCTGCTCACAGTTCAGCTGAAACTGTCTTTCATCCAGTTTCTTAATCCCTACACACTCAATGGCTCTCTCAGCCAAGGTTTAATCGCAATCAAACGAAATGGCTGCAAATAACATTGAATCATTATTCCAGAAACCAAAGGCAATTCTGCTGGAAGCTCCTCTGCAACAATACCTTTGAGTCTTCACACTTTATTTAATGGACAATTCTAGAATGTCTTGAATTATTTAATGATGTTTATGACTGACTTTTAAGATAACACGTCAGTGTGTCTGTTTTGTCTACAATGAATCAACAAGATCAGTCATATGACTTCTGAGAGTCATCTTTAAGATTCTGAGTCCATTTTAAAGATAGGTTAGCTGCCTTTGCAAATTATGTAATATAATTACACAGTCATGATAAACTGTAGAGGGAGCTTTATTCTGTACTTGAACAGTATTTTGTGTTAGCTCTGGACTGTTTAATGTATCTGTGCAAATACAGCTTTATGCTGTATTAAACCATCCTTTGAAAGTGTTCCAAAGGATGCTGTTAGCTCAGTTCCACTTTGATGACAGCAACTAGACAGGGCAACAAATACTACTTCACTAACAATGTTATTATCTTATGAAAGTTTTTTTTTTAAAACTGCCATGGCAGAAAGTTCTAAGACTTTCTGTTGCTCATGACCTCGTTATCTACAGTACAGTTTTGTAGTCTGTTAGAATTTTTGTATAATAATCTTAATCCATGAAGGCGATTCATTGCAATCTATAACTGTTCTTTACCTGTTCCTATCCCATGTGCCAGCTTTTGTGTCTGATTGGGGAGGCCTTTGATGAGTTCAGTGACGAGGTGTGTGGAGCTGTTGTAAATGTCAGGCCCAAAGGTGACAAAATAGCAATCTGGACAGGGAACTGCCAAAACAGAGATGCAGTTGTTTCAATAGGGTAAGTGCTAACGTTACGATCCTCAGTATTAAAGGATGAATGGTGGGAATTTTATCTGTACCATGCTGTGACTTCTGCTTTACATTCCTTTTACCAAATTTTGATTCTTCCCAGGATGTGTGCCCTTTACGTAGGGAGCACTAAGACATGAAGAGACTTGTAAAATTGGGGCTTTATCCATTACATCAAGACACATTACTTGTTAAATACGATGCAGGTGTTTAAAGTTATTAAAGTGCAGGTCAGAGTAGATCAAGCACGATGAACCAAAGTGATTTTGAACAGATAAGCAGGTGACTTCTCAGAACAATGAAGCTGTGGAATTTATATCTAAGGTTAATGATCGAGGCAGAAAGTTTGAACATTTGGGATATGGTTGGATGGATGACAGCGAAGGGACGTGGAAATTGGATGGGTAATTGAGAGGTATATATGCTGAAGATGGAGGGAGAGGGAGCAGTAAACAATGGGTGGAGATGGACCCTAGAGAGAAAGGGAGAGAGAACAGTAGTTAGACAGACAAAGGAATGGAAAATGGTCAGCCTGGGAGAAAGGTAAGCTGCTAATGGGGACCATTAATGGGTGAAAATGGGTTGGTTGAGGGACCTGACAAAGAGATGACAAAGCCAGTTCTAAAGAAGTGTCATTGGACCCAAAACATTAACTCTGATTTTTCTCCACAGATGCTGCAAGACCTGCTGAGTTTTTCTGGCAGTTTCTGTTTTTGTTTCTGATTTCCAGCATCTGTAGTTCCTTTGATTCTTTTTATTTGTTAACATAGCCTGATGTTCGGGGTTGAGACAAGGACATGGCAGAAGATGCTCAGGCCCTAAAATTATTCAACTTGATATTGAGCCCTAAAGGCTGCAGAGTCTCCAAGCAGAAAATGCAGTGCTGTTCTTCAGCTTGCAACTGAGCACTGCAGCAAGCCCGAGGCAGAGATGTTGGGCAGGGAACACAGTGGTGTGTTGAAATGACAAGCGAGACTGTATTGTATCTACGGTATTCACTGCTCACAATATGATCTCCAGTACACAGGGGGAGACAAAACACTGATTGGCTCTTGTCTGTAAAAATGACCCTGAGTTTCCGGTTGCCTGCCAGTACAACACACCACCGTGTTTCCTGGCCAACAGCTCTGTGTCAGGCTTGCTGCAGTGCTCCAGCGAAGCTCAGTGTAAGCTGTAAGAACAGCATTGTTTTCCTCTTGGGTCCTTGCAGCTTTCAGGATTCAAAATCAAGTTCAATCATATTAAGGCCTGAACACCTTCACCCAGGTCCTTACCCCAACCCCTATACACCAGGCCTTGTCATCACATGGACTGATACCACAACCAACCCATTTTCACCCACTAATGGTCCCCATTAGCAGCTTTTCTTTCTCCCATTATCATTGTTTTGTCTGCCCATTTGCTGTTCTCTCTTCGACCTCCATCTCCACCCATCATTTACTCCTTCCCAGCCCCAATTCCTCACCCTCACCACCTCCACAATCTTCAGCATATATACCAATTTTTTCTAGTTACAATCGGTTCTGAAGAAGGATCACTGCATTCAAAACATTAACTCTGTTTTCCCTCCATAGATGTTGCCAGAACTGCTGAATTTGTCCAGCTATTTCTGTTTTTGTTTTGGTGTGTTCCCATGTTGCACTATCTTTATGTAATAATTTACCAAGCCCTGAAATAGTTCAGTTTTGCTGTTGCGCATGATACAGTTCTGTCAGAGCTGTGGTGGTTCTTGGTTTTTCTCCCGGTGTGGGCAATGTCTCTGTGTCTCACTCCCTCCTTTGAGGGCCTGTAATCCTTTGTTTGGGGGGTTGCGTGCAGATCGTTGCCTAGAGTTTGAGGCGGCCAATATATATGTTGGATTAATCATGTCTGACATCCTGTCCTGATGGGGGTTACCTGCTCCACAAGTTTCAAGTGCCTTTACTTGTCCTAATCTGGTCACCAGCGGATCTCGTTGAGTAATGAACAGGAGCTGAGCTTCCATTTATTCCTTTCCCTCGGTCAAGTGTCCTCATGCCTGGTTCTTGGCTGTAACTGCTGACCTGCCTAAAAATGAGCTAACTGAGCAGAAAGCAGGGCTGCAGCCTGGACCTCCTATTCGGTGTGGCTAATCACCAGTGAACTGTCTTCAACAACTGAGTTTTTAACAGGAGCTGTACTGCTCACAATTTCAGCCAGCCTCTTTAACAAGAGGGTTGATTGACTCGTGGGGCATGTGCTGGTTGCAGAACCTCTCCAGTGCCAGTCTGCAGGAGGGAAACAGGAAGTCACTGAAGAGAAAACATGCTGAAATTCACTGAACTGAGACAAAGGCAGAAGCTGGAAATGAGTTGGCAGAAGCAGATCAACAACTGATGTTTGAAAAGACAGCTTAACATTTTGGTGGGAAGGGGCCCAAGATCCTAGTTCTGAGGCATTTTTTTGAAACTTATCTATCCATCACATTGTTGATAAACCCATAGGATTCCTGGCATTCGCTGTTGTTGCAGGAAAGCACTGTGCGTTTAATGTCAGTTGTACCTTCAACTTTCATTATGTGTTGATACTCATATTTTATAAACGACTTCATGTATTTTACAGGCAATTGTACAAAGAACGTTTAGGACTGTCTTTGAAAGTTCTTATTGGTTACCAGTCACACGATGACACATCTAGCAAAAGTGGATCCACAACAAAGAACCTGTTTTCAGTTTAGCGAATATCCCAAATGCAGCAAACAAACTGAAATTCATCTGGTAACATGGGTATAAGTAACTAAAACATTGGATCTATCAACACACAAAGAAACTTGCAGCAAGCAGGAGCTGAACAAGCCAGGTTCTGAGAGATCCTTGCAGCTAACCAGAATTGGTTTCTATTGACAAATGAAAGGTCGATGGAGGGAGCCTTACCGTCGGGTCTATAGAATTTTTTTCTTTATTTTGGATTTATCGGGCTCAAATTTAACACTAGCTGATGAAGAAACAACACATTTTCAGTTTTGATGGCCATTTCTAACCAATCGTTAGCTTAACACAAGCAGACAATAGTTTGGTGTGTGCACATCACATAGTAAGAGCAAAGGACAATGAACATTTTCCCTGACATTTGGCCAGACACACACAGCATGCTGATAATGGTCCTGAACTTCAATTGGTAATGGTAAGAGCAGTGTGCATAGCACAAATTACAGCAGACTAATTATTAAAATTTGCAGTATTTGCAAATTGCAGGCTTTCTCTGTATAAAGCATCCACAAAGAAGCAGCTTTGGGAACAGGCAGAATCTGACGCGTTTACTTCAATCATGCTGCTTCATACATGGGAATGTGCTTGTACTTTAGTCTTTCCAACCTGTCTGTGAGTGCAACATATAAGTTCTGTCTCGTGTCTGAATGTGAGAGCTTACCATCTCTCCCTAAGCCTGAATATTAATTTGGAATGGGGGCCAACTGCTAATGCCCATGCCCTTTTCCTCCCATTCCAGAACTGTCTCCAGGAATGTAATGTATGTAAATCTAGTTTGCATTTATGTGGGCAGTGTTAAATTATTCAGAGCCCATTATAAGCAGAACAGACATCAGGGAAGAAAGGTGAAATAGTTCTTTGTCAAGATTTCATAACAGATGTGAAATTGGGGAGGAATTCTAAAACGTACATTAACTTGTAAAATGTGGGGGGGTGGGGGGCAATGCAAATGTCAGTAGTTAAAAACAATCTAGCTATTTCTCTCAGCTGCCACTTTGAATGACTTGGAGTTTATTGCTGCTTTTCCTTATATCCTGCATTTCTTTGTTAAGCTCTGATAACTTGAGTGCCCTGAAACATTCCTGCTTATGTTTGATCTGCAGCCCTGTGTTGATTTTGATCACTTGCATTTTGAGGTGAACTTGTTCGCATGTGGAACTATTCCATAGAAAATATTATTTTCTTAAAGTATTTAACAGTTAAAAGCATTGCTGTGAATTTAATTCAAAAGATTATTCAATTCGATGTTGAACAGCTATCCTTATTTGAGATTCATTGATTGGATTTGTAAGTCTTTTCACAGCAGATGAAATAAAAATTAGAAATTAGGGATATTGCCTAATGAGCAGGAAAACTGATGCTTTTAACATCCTATCACCAGTATTTTCTCATTGTGCATTGTATGAATTCCAGAACTTGGTAATAAATGCTAATATTGGAACAATTTGTGAATTATTTTGTGATGGTCATTATGTATTCCAGCCATATGCAGATTGTAAACAACGTTGATAATATTTGATTTAAGATACCTTTAATGATGGAAATTGCCATTTCCCTCATTAGTCTATAAATTACTGAATGATTTTAAACTCTGCGCAGAATGTTCAACCAGCACTATATACTCCTAGTCCGGGGTAGAATAAGAACCTCTCCCCAGGGTTCCTGCGGAAGTACACATGCAATGATGCTATTTGGAAGTAGATACTAGCTCTGCTTGGAGTCCCCACATTTGTCTCATTAATCAGCAATCACTGTCCAGACATATGAAAACACGCTAGTTGTTGGTGCAGACAGAGGGAAGGGGATACTTTGTGCATACTTCTCACCCTCCTGTGCTCTCACTTTGCTATGAATGACAGTAAAATCCTGAAACAAAAACGGAAATTACTGGAAAAGCTCAGCTGGTCTGTCAGCCTTGGGAGATTGAATGAACTGAAGTAAAGCTTTAACTGAATGGCATGTTCTTGAATATCTGCTATATAGAAATTAATTAGTTAACTTTTTGAATTCCAAAAGACTCAAAGTTAACTGTTTCTCTTTCCACAAATATTGCCAGATCTGCTGAGTTTCTTGAGCATTCTGTTTGTTTCAGATTTCCAGCATCCTTGGTACTTTGCTTTTATTTTGGAATTAATTAAATCATTCTAGATAAATAAAACCTATGGTTTGAGTTAGAGGGGCTGGGAATTGAGATCCAGAGTCGGTAATCATTATTGCTGTCATAGTGATTGTCTACAAATGAAGATTAGGTTGAATCAATGGGTGAAAGAACATGGGAACAGAATTAGTAATGTAATAAGAATTATTTAGTCATGTGAAAAGTAAATGCTAACATAGTCTGATTCTAGGCTAAAACTTCCATGTACTACTTTGTACTATACTCATGACTTAGTTCTAAATTGCTGATGGTGCAGATTCAGGATGCTGTGACCCCACTGTACCACCAGTCTGCCTGTAAACACTGCCAACTTATTTCAAGAAGACAGTTTCAGAGATGATGATTCTGTGAAGGAATGAAAAGCAATTCTACCAAATAAATAGTTAGTACATTTTGAACAAAAAAGAATGAACTTTGGATGCTTAAAAAATGACTTGTACTATTTGGGCTTGAACAGGAGTTGAATATCTGAGATTGAAAATGGGTAATTGAGAAATAGGACTATTTTCAGCAATTATTGACATTCCTGACTGCGTTGATGTGACTTTGAAAGGCTGCATCATCATTCTAAGGGGGCCTGGAGGAATATTGCACAGGGAATTTAATCACATTAACCCCAGAACTCAGCCGCTTTGCCACAGAGAAAAAGAAGCTTCAAGTTGATAACTGATGGGGTAACAGAAAAGAGCTGGCCATAGTGCAGACAATCTGCAGTCATGTACAGAACATGTTCAAGGGCATCACATTAGGTTTCCATTACAAGGTGAGATCAGTCTATGCTCATCTCTAGTAGAAATCTGTAACTTACTTGGAGAGAACTATATTCGTAGAACCTATATAAAGCCAAATGTTTCATGTACAGTTTCCTGGACTCAAAGATGAGCTAGTTCTTGAGGGAAACAACATTGAGCTGGTGTCAAATGCTGTTGCTCTTATTTAACAAGCAACAACTGTGAGAAAAGGTATTTGTATGTTCCTGGGTGACATCTATGTGAGCAAAAAGTCTACTTGTTCCATGGTGAATAACACGCATTTCTTTGCTCAACTCTTTCAAATATTAACTGTTGAACAAATTTTATGGACTGAAAAGAAATGACAAAAGAGAATGATAAACTGAATGCTGACTAGAAATTGAACAGAAATTCAAACCATGTGGCAGACTGAAGACTGATAAATCCCAGATAAATAAACTGTAGAATTGGAGAGGAAAGGACAAAATGTCCAGTAAAGGTGAATGAAGGAGAAGGACAAACCTGTAGTGGAAAAGGGAATATCCCATGTCAGTAATTGGGTAGGAAGAACACATAGGTTTCTACCTGCCTTGTTGAATAAAGCTCTACCTACTCAGTTGACCCCAGCCTCAACAGTTTGATGTTCCAAATCTTGACTAACCCTTTATGAAGTGTTTTCTGACATTACCCCTGAATGGCCCAAATTTAATTTAAGATCTTTGCCTCCCTCACAGGCAGATGATTTAGTGAGAATGTCATTGCATCAGTAACCCAGATGCCAGGCTAATGCCTGGAGGACATGGGTTTGAAACTCAACACAGCAAATAGTGTAATTTAAATTCAGTTAATAAATCTAGAGTTAACAAGTCTATGGTGACGTCTAAAAAGATATCTTTTTAATCAACCTATTCAAGTTTGTTAGGACGCTTATGGAGCTGATGTGATTCTGAGTTAGAGACACTGCACCATGAAAGCCCCGAGGAATTTGTTTAATCTCTAACAACAAATGATATTGATATGTCCGCTCATGCTGACACCAAAGCTTTAGTGCTGTTTCTGCCTCAGTTGAGTGCTGAGGGTATGGAGCAATATTTAAACAATGTAATTGGATAGCCTAGCAAACCACTGTTTTTATATCAAGCCGCAACAAAGTCTACAAACAAACAACATGGCGTCAATCTAGTAGTGGAAGAAAGAATGGGAAATCCAACTCTGTTGACACTGCAAAATCTTTTAATCAGCACCTGGGAGCTTAGTGCAAATTTGGAGAGCTGTATCACAGCCCGGTCAAACAACATCGTGAATTGGACTTAAGTCTGCATTATCTCCACAGATGCTGCCAGACTCACTGAGTTTCTCCATCAGTTTTATTTTTATTTCAGATTTCCAGCACCTGCAGGTCTTTATTTTATGATACATCGTTTTGTGTGATATTCTCATTGTGTTAATAGACTTTGAATAGATCTAGCAACTCAATACCGGGTGTCGGTGAAGCACTGTGGGTCATCAGCAGCTGAGCTGTATTCAACTACAGCCTGTATGCAGAGAGCTACACCAAGCATACCTAAAGAAGGCATCAATCTGGTGAAGTTAAAACAGTGGACTACCTGCACCCCAAATAGTACAAGTGGTAGGCAACAAAGCTACGTGATCCTATGACTGACAGCTCAGTTATGCAGTCCTTCCATACCCAGTCATGAATGGTGGAGGACCATTAAATAATTTACAAGGGAGCTAGTTCCACAAATATCCCTAGCCTCTACGATGGGGCAGCCCAGAATATTGGAACAAAGTCAAGGCTGAAGTACTTACATGCATCTTCTGCTGACGAACCAAGTGAATGATCCACTTCAGCCTCATCCTTAGATTCTGAACATCATTAGTCAGTCTCCAGCAAATTTGATTCATGCCATGTGATGTCAAGAAATGGCTGAAGACACCAGAATCCGAAAAAAAGATAGTCCCTGACAACATCCAGAACGACTGCTGGAAGTCACTACCATGCACAAACCTTGGAGATCCACGCAACAGAAAAAATAATTAGCAAAATTTTTGTTCAGAACAAGTTGTGCTTTTGGCAAGCTATTCCACTAGTTACACAACATTGGAATCTATGCAATTGTGTAGAAAATTGACCAGGTATGACCTGTCTGGCTGTCACAGATACACGGAAGTGTTAAACATGGGGGCCATTTGGTCCATCATGTGCACCAACTCTCAAAATGAGAATTATGGCTTCATGCCATTCACCTGTTTTTCCCCGTCCCCTCCACATTGATTGAATTGAAGTAATCCAGTGCCCTCTTAAACGTCTCTTTTGAAACACACTTTCAGGCAATGCATTTCGGACCCAAGCCACTGTGTGAAAAATCTTATTCAAATATCAGATTTGCTATATATAAGCAAATCTCTTCCCTCTTGTTTTCAATTTTTTTTGAGTGGGAATAGCTTGTCCTCACCTAATTTATCCAGACCTCTCATGATTTTGACCTTCTTCATTCTGAGGAGAACAATTTGCTCCAATTTATCCTCATAACTGACTTTTCTCAGCCCTTGAACTATTCCTGTAAATCTCTTCTGCACTCTTCATTGTGTTCACATATTTCCTGTAGTGTGGCACCCAGATTGATGCTCAATACTCCAGGTCTAACAACTGACTTGAATAAGTTCACCATAACCTCCTCGTTGATATACCGTGTGTTCCTATTCATGAAATGCAGGATACTGTATGCTTTATTAATTGCTCTCTTCTGCTGTCCTGCCAGTGCCAATGATCTGTCCACATATGAGGTGGTCCTTCTATTCCTACAACCCCTTTAGAATTTTATATTGTCTTTCAATGTTCTTCCTCATAAAATACCTCCCCTCACATTTCTCTGCATTTAACCTCATCTGCCATCAAGCCACCCATTCCACCAACTTGCTACGTCCTTTTGAAGTTCTACACTGTCCTCCTCACCATTTACAATTCTGCCAAGTTTCCTGTTATTGGCAAACTTTGCAATTGCCCCTTGCACACCAAGCTCATTAATGTATATCAGGTAAAGCAAAAGTCCCAAACCAAACCCTTTGGAACTTCAGTACAAACCTTCCTCCAGCCCAAAAAATACCCATTGACCATTACTCTATGTTCTCTAGCTAATTTTTACTCAATGTTGCTACTGTCTCTTTTATTCCATGAACTATAACTTTTCTTGTAAATCTCTTCTGTGGCAATGAATCAAACACATTTTGAAACCCCAATACACCATCATCTTTGACATTTTCTGTTAATTAATTAAACATAATTTCCTGTTTAGAAATTTGTGCTAGCTCTTCCTCATCAACACAGTTTTCCATGTTAAATGTTAAACTGACTGGTCTGTAATTATAGTTAAAATCTTTTTAGAACAAGGGCATAATCTTTGCTATTCTCAAATCCTTTGTCACCTCCTGACAGTCCAGAGAAGATCTGAAAGATTCATGGCCAGTACTTGTGTACTTTCCACTCTAACTTCCTTCAGTCACCTTGGATGTATCTCATCCAGTTCCAGTGCCTTTTCAACTTTTAAATACTGGCAGTCTATGCAACACTTCCTCCTTATCAATTTTGAACCCTTCTAGTAATAGAGTTTCCTCCTCTGTCTGCTGGTCTGCATTTAGCTTCTTGCGAAAGACAATGCAAAAATATTCAGTACCTCAGCCATGACCTTTGCCTCCATATCAAGTTCCCTTTTTGCTCCCTAATTGGCCCCACTCCTCAAATTGCCACATTTTTTTTACTATTGATGTCCTTACAGAAGACATTGGGACTACCCTTTAAATTGGAACCTAATTTTTTCTTATAATCCCTCTTCTTTTACATTTTTTTTCACGTGCTGTCTGAATTTCTCTTGGTTTTCAATTGTATATTCTACATGGCACCAGTCACAAGCACACTTCTGCTTTATCTTAAATTCTGTCTCTTCTTCCAGAGAAGTCTGTTATTTTTTGCCCCATATTTTCTGTCTTTAGGGAATATATCTCGTATGTGCCCAAACAATTTCATTTTGTGAAGGTAGCCCATTTTTAACTACAGTTTTTCCTACATTTCATCCTATCTGGCCAAGCTCTCTTCTTGCCATGTTGATGTTGAGTCCATCCCAATTAATTATTCTCGCCCTGGATTGCCTTTTGTCCTTTTCTATCATCATCCTAAACTGTACTATATAATGATCAGGGTCTCCTAAATGTTGGCCCACTGACATTTGATCTACTTGGCCCAACTCATTTATAAGTATCCAGTACAGCAGCGCATCCTAACCAAATTGTTTCATAAGATTCAAAGACAGAATCATTCTCTTTCTCCAGAACTGGAGTAGTCTCCTTAACCAATATCACAACCCCTCCTGCTCTCCTATCTCTTCTGAGTTTGTTAAATAAGATTGGTGAGTTACAGTGGTTGTAACAGAGACCCAGCTCAAAGAAGGGCTGTTAAATAGTTTTGGATTCAAGATATTCAGGAATGATATAGAATAAAAATGTGGGTGGTTTGGAAGTAATGATTCAGGAAAGCATTTGTTTAGACTTTGTCTCCTACCCTGGACCCCACTATTCTCTTTCTCGTGCCGTCGGTTTCTCCCAGTATTAGAAACTTATCTGAAAAGGGCAGTTCAGAGAGTACAGCATTCCTTCAGTACCATGTTCCTTGATCAGGCCCAGATACTCCTCAAGTGGAGCTTGAATCACCTCCTCTGTAGGAAAGAGCCACCCACAACACAAACAGAAATTGCTGGGAAATCTCAGTAGGTCTGGCAGGACCTGTGCAGAGAAAGCAGAGATAACATTTTGGGTCCAGTGATCCTTCTTCAGAACAGATTTTAGCTCTGTAAGGTTGGTATATAAGTGAAGATGAGGGATGGGGGAAAGGGTAGAGGAGTAAACAATAGATGGAAATGGAGCCTGGGCAGAGAGAAAACAATTGTACAAAGGAATGGGTAAAAGTTCAAAGATAGAAGTTGCTGGAAAAGCTCAGCAGGTCTGGCAGCACCTGTGAAGAAAAAAGAAATCAGAGTTAATGTTTCAAGTCTGGTGACCCTTCCTCAGAACTGAGGGTTACCAGACCCCAAATGTTAACTCTGACTTTTTTCTTCACAGATGCTGCCAGACCTGCTGAGCTTTTCCAGCAATTTCTGTTTTTGTTCCTGTTTTACAGCATCCACAGTTCTTTCGGTTTTTATGGGTAAAAGTTCAACCTGAAGGATTCAATGACTGCTAATGAGGACTATTACTAACTGACAATGGGTTGGTTGTGGCCATGCGATGACAAAGCCGTGTGTGTATGTCGGGGTGGGGGGGGGTGGGGTGGTGGGTGGATTGTGGTCAGGGCATGGGAGAAGGTGATCAGGCTCTAAAATTATTGAACTCGATATTGCATCCCAAACGCTGCAGGGTTCCCAAGTGTAAAATGAGATACAGTTCTTCCCATTCACGCTAAGGTTCGTTGGATCACTGCAGCAAACCCGGGACAGAGAGATGTCGTTGTGGGAGAGTTTCGAGGGGGATTCTGTTTTGGTTGTTATTGCGGGGAGGAGGTGTGAGGGATGAGTTGTGGGAAATTCGGGAGACACGGTCGAGGGCATTCTTGACCACTGAGGGGGGGGAAGTTGCGGTCCTTGAAAAACGAGGACTTGTGAGATGTCCGGGATTGGAATGCCTCATCCTGGGTGCAGGTGCGTACCACCCCACCCACCTCCGGATCCAATGCATCATCCTCCAACACTTCCGCCATCTGCAATCCGACCCCACCACCAAAGACATTTTTCCCTCCCCACCCTTATCTGCTTTCCGGAGGGACCACTCTCTCCATGACTCCCTTGTCCACTCCACACTCCCCTTCAGCCCCACCACACCCGGCACTTTTTGCTGCAACTGCAGGAAGTGCTACACCTCCCCCCTCAACCCCATCCCAGGTCCCAAGAAGACCTTCCACATCAAGCAGATCTTCACCTGCACATCTGCTAATGTGGTATACTGTATCCGCTGTTCCCGTTGCGGCCTCCTCTACATCAGGGAAACCAAGCAGAGGCTTGGGGACCACTTTGTGGAACACCTACGCTCGGTTCGCACTAAACAACTGCACCTCCCAGTCGCGAACCATTTCAACTCCCCCTCCCATTCCTCAGACGACATGTCCATCCTGAGCCTCCTGTAGTGCCACAATGATGTCACCCGAAGGTTGCAGGAGCAGTACCTCATATTTCGCTTGGGAACCCTGCAGCCCAATGGTATCAATGTGTACTTCACAAGTTCAAAATCTCCCCTCCCCCAACCACATCCCAAAACGAGCCCAGCTTGTCCCCACCTCCCTAACCTGTCCTCCCACCTATCCACTCATCCCACCTCAAGCCCCACTGCCATCTCCTGCCGCCAGCCTCATCCCGCCTGCTTGACCTGTCCGTCCTCCCTGGACTGACCTATCCCCTCCCTATCTCCCCACCTACACTCACCTTTACTGGCTCCATCCCCGCCTCTTTGACCTGTCTCCTCTCCACCTATCTTCTCCTTTATCCATCTTCTATCCGCCTTCCCCTCTCTCCCTACCTATTTCAGAAACCCCTTCCCCTCCCCCATTTCTGATGAAGGGTCTAGGCCCGAAACGTCAGCTTTCCTGCTCCTCTGATGCTGCTTGGCCTGCTGTGTTCATCCAGCTCTACACCTTGTTATCTCAGATTCTGCAGCATCTGCAGTTTCTACTATCTCTGTATCCCGTATTAGACTGGCTGAATGGGACAAGCGGAAGGGTAACAGTCGCAGTCCCCTGCATCGAGCGAAGATAAACAAACGACGTTCAGTTAGAGGACTCCCACCGGATAACCTCAGGCTTCAAACCCCGTGAATCCAAGTGACAATCCTCCGGGATGGAGCCCCACCCCTTGCACTGAGCGCTTCACTTCACCCGGGGATGACGGGAGGAATTGGCGCAAGGCAGCGTCTTGTGGGCGTGGTCTGGCAGCGCGCGGGCCGGTTGTCTGTTGCCGCCATGTCGCGGAGCGGGGAGCGAGTCTGCGGGGTGAGTCATGGCGTCTGCCGTAAACCATTTGGAATAAACATGTTGAGCCCTTATGTCTCGATTCGTTCTACCCTCCTCTTTATTGCTTCTTGACAGATTCTCCCCGCCCTTTCTTCCATGCCCCCTCGCTCTTTTATCATGGCCCACCTTCTCGCCCCTTTCTCTTTGCCCCCCTCATCCCTTCCTCCTTGTCCCCGTTATCCTTTCTTCCTTGCTCACCCCCCTCTCGCCCCACTTTCCTTGCTCACCTTTGTTTCTTTCTTGCCCCCTCTTCGCTGCTTACTCCTCTGCTCTGTTGTATGGCAGAACAAATTTGTATCTAAGAGACCTACACTTCCCAAGTCACCTGTGTTGAGTGGCCCCATCAGTAAGCCATGTCTAGTGGCGAGCTCAATGAGTAGTTGTTTCATAGAGCTGATATGGTCATTGAGTGCTTTTTAGGGCAACACGAAATGTGAAATAGTGCATTTTTATATGTTTGTCTCTTGAATTATTTTGTTTTGGTTGAATTATATGTGAAAATTACTTTTTCTCTGTCTGGATATAGTGTCCTCCATTGGTGGGGAAGACTCCATTGGTGGGGAAGAAACCATTTGCAGAAATTAGACATGGGCAGAAAACCACTGAAACCAAATGGAACCGCAGGACTGTCCCAATGACTATCAGTTTGTTGGAAAGCAGTGAAGGTGAAGAGGATTGGATGGAAGCAGTTGTGAAGTTACCTGAATCAAGTGAAGTAGTTCCTGAATCTCCAGTGGCTCTAGCAGATGATTTTGTTCCTGAAACACCAGCCAGTGAAATAGCCGCACAACCCAAGTTGCAAATGCCCAATGTGATGACACCACCTACTTTCCATGCCTATCATTCCAAGTTGAATTCATCAAAGAAATGTACCAGAGTTAAAGTTCAGCTCTTTTCAAATAGTGAAAATACTGGAGCTGTGAAATCAAGTCGACGACACAGTGTCAGCAGCAAGACTAAGAGACAGGATTTGTTGAGAGATCGTGAAAACCTTTCTCCTGTTTGCTTATTTGGGAAGAGATCTGCTCATCCTGATGAGGTGCCCAGATTGAAAAAGCAGAAATCAGCTCCAGTGAAAGAAGTAATTAGCGACATGGTCCAGGATAAACAGGACTCTTCTGATTGTCTTCTGCAAGAGTGTCTTGTGGCTATTAACCAGGCCCCGCCTGGGTCACAGTTGTGCAATGTTGTGAAGAAAACTGTGAATGAAAAGCTGCAAAATGGGCAGATGAGACAATGTGGGAATTACTTTTTGAAGCCACTCTCTTCTCCAAACTGTTTATCTAAAGATGCAAACCTCTCTGTGTCTGTGTGGAATAAGGTGGGGAGCCTGCCATTGCCCACGTCCACCACTCTGTTAAGAAATCCCTTCAAGAGAATAGATAAACTCTGTACAAATTCACAGAATAAAAGTTGTGATTCAGTATTTGTTCAAATAGCGAAAACTAAGTATGGTAACCGTAGTAAAGAGGATGGAGACTGGAATTGTGTTGAGCCCACAGTGCCAACAGATAAAACTTGGATAGAGTCAACAAGAGAAGCGGAGATTATGAAAAACCCTGGCGCAACTTTGGGACGTCGTAATGTGAACAGTATTCGCCATTGTGTTGATGAAGAATGTGAAGAGCAATGTGTCAAATCCGAGGATGACAATGGAAATGCTGCAACAGATTTAAAGACAGTGTCTTCTCAGGCTGAGCTATATTTTAGTGTGTCGAACAAACCACAGCTCCCAAATGTTACAAAACAATCAGATGAACTACGAGAATCAAAGAGCAGAAGCTGCTCACAGAGTTTCTGTCGTGCAACAGAGATGCCGAATTCTTTGAGGTACAGCTGGTCTATTGCTCTCAGTTAGCCTGTGGTGCAGATTTATTTGTCATTACAAGGCCCTGTTTGAAACTTGAATATGCTGTTGTTGAATTAATCTGTAACTTTCTCATGCCTACATGCCTTTGTTTTTGCAATAGTTGGCTGATTCTTGCCCATGTCTTATAACCTTTACCTCAATCATCCTGGCTTCCTTTTAACTCCTTACTTTTCCCTACAGTTTCTATATATGTCAATGACTTTCTAAGCATATATTGCAACGATTGGAGTTACTTAGGTGATCACCAGTTTCATTGAACTAATAATGTCATCAAGTAATTTTATTCTTGTGGTCCCCTCTAAAAACTTAGTCATGAATATTGGAAACCTCTCTGTATTGCATCAACATTTTGGAATATGTTTTGCTGAGCTTCCAGAGAATTGCTGACCTTTAGTTCTGTGTACGAGTGTGGAATATTGCCCATGAGGCTTAATTCTCCAATAATGATAGCATCTATGCTCAGTACATTATGATAGTTTTTATTATATTTGTATTTCCACCCAAAAGCCATACACAACTATAAGATATAAAAACTGGAAGGTGTAAAATTCAGAGATAGTAGGAACAGCCGATGCTGGAGAATCTGAGATAACAAGGTTTTAAAGCTGCATGAACACAGCAGGCCACGCAGCATCAGAGGAGCAGGAAAGCTGACGTTTTAGGTCTAGACCCTTCTTCAGAAAAAGTTCCTGCTCCTCTGATGCTGCTTGGCCTGCTGTGTTCGTCCAGCTCTGGCTGGACTGTTTCTGGCTGGATCTCTGAAGTGATTCTATGTGCTCAGTACCAGGTGCAGCAGAGTGGATGGATCTACGTTCTGACTTGAACCTCCAGTTTCTTGTCACCGTGTTTACTGGTCAACGTCTCTCTGTAATAACAAGGTGTTGAGCAGAAAATTTTCTGAAGAAGGGTCTAGACCCGAAACGTCAGCTTTCCTGCTCCTCTGATGCTGCTTCACCTGCTGTGTTCACCCAGCTTTAAAACCTTGTTATCTCAGGTGTGAAATTCAGTTCCTGCCATCATTATATTGACTGTAACAGGTATTAGACAAAATTTCTCCTATCTCTAGATTACAGTTTGCTTCCCACTTCAACCATTGCTTCAAGTCCATTTTGGAGCTTGGCAAATCATCTATAACAAATCTAGAAGCCATAGTTTGTTGTCTCAGAGACAATACTTTAAAGTGTTAAAAATAAACCATTTAAAGCAGAGGACCTCAGAAAAGTTAGGATTTGACTCAATCTCACCTCCCTTAAGTTTGATGCAATCCAGTGTCATTATTTTGAACCAGATAATGCAGCTTTTTCATGTATTGTTCATATTTTCAACTTATGGTGGTCCTCACTCTTTCTGAAATCTACCTGGTATACTTTCCAAGGTTGACTCTCATCCTTTGGATTCCAGGATAATGCTCAAGCTATTGGTAGCATCCTCATCTCCACCACCTCTCTGAATGGGGTGTGAGGGGGGCAAAGGTTCTCCAGTGTATACATGAACTTCCTTTGCTCCACTTTCTCAATTCGTGAATGTAGCAAGGGGATTCCGTTGCCTATTACTGTCCAGTGCCTTTTGCAGCCACTGACATTACCAATGTCCACCAGGAAGGTGTTGATTCTAATTAGCTTCATCCATTATTTGCCTGCATTGCCTGGCTTATTTTACTGTTATCGCACTAGTTATTCTATTGGCAATAATGTGGGATGCTCCCTCAGGTGATCACAGCCTTGTTGATTCATTATCTCATTGTGTTCCTGAATACTTTGCCTATTCTGTTTGTTCCTACTATAGCTTCTATCTCTAGTCATTCTGTCAACCCTCAGTCTTAGGCTGATTCTCCTTATGTTTCTGCTTTTGGCTTTTTTTACAAGTCTATTGTTTGTAGTTCCACATTGCCAATGCAATTCTTGCTTTATTCTCTGTGATTTTTAATTTTTATACTTTTGGTTCTGATTTTATTAAAATCTGAAATTGAATGTACTGTATGTGCTTGTCACATATACAAAGGACCAGCAATTTTTAATGATAGTAGGAAGTGCAGATGCTGGAGAATCTGAGATAGCAAAGTGTAGAGCTGGATGAACACAGCAGGCCAAGCAGCATCAGAGGAGCAGGAAGGCTGACGTTTTGGGCCTAGACCGTTCTTCAGAAATGGGGGAGGGGAAGGGGGTTCTGAAATAAATAGGGAGAGAGGAGGAGGCGTTTAGAAGATGGACAGAGGAGAAGATAGGTGGAGACGAGACAGACCGGTCAAAGAGGCGGGGATGGAGCCAGTAAAGGTGAGTGTAGGTAGGGAGTTAGGGAGAGGATAGGTCAGGTCAAGGGTGCGGGATGAGGTTAGTAGGTACGAGAAGGGCAGTGGGGCTTGAGATGGGAGGAGGGGATAGGTGGGAGGAAGGACAGGTTAGGGAGGCAGGGACGTGCTGGGCTGGTTTTGGGATGCGGTAGGGGGAGGGGAGATTTTTAAGCAGTGCCATAATGATGCCACCTGAAGGTTGCAGGAACAGCAACTCAAAGTCAGCTTGGGAACCCTGTAGCCCAATGGTATCAATATGGACTTCACAAGCTTCAAAATCTCCCCTCCCCCTACCGCATCCCAAAACCAGCCCAGCTCGTCCCTGCCTCCCTGACCTGTCCTTCCTCCCACCTATCCCCTCCTCCCACCTCAAGCCCCACCCCCATCTCCTCCCTTACTAACCTCATCCCGCCCCCTGGACTTGTCCGTCCTCCCTGGACTGACCTATCCTCTCCCTAACTCCCCACCTACACTCACCTTTACTGGCTTCATTCCTGCCTCTTTGACCGGTCTGTCTCGTCTCCACCTGTCTTCTCCTCTGTCCATCTTCTATCTGCCTCCCCCTCTCTCCCTATTTATTTCAGAACTCCCTTCCCCGCCCCCATTTCTGAAGGAGGGTCGAGGCCCAAAACGTCAGCCATCCTGCTCCTTTGATGCTGCTTGGCCTGCTGTGTTCATCCAGCTCTACACCTTGCGATCTCAGCATTTTTTAATATTCAGTTTGATTTAAATGGTTTATTTTTAACACTTTAAAGTTATGTAGTTACTAACTCAATACAGATAAATGTATGTTTGTCTTCTAATCGTTTGATAGTTGTGCTTGGCAATCCCATAATTAATAACACTTATCAGTGTAAGACATTTGTTATTCATTGCAAATTTACAAGTAATGTCAGTTGTTTACAATGTTCTTTTATGATGGAGTTTTTTGCAATGTTATTGAACTTCTCTTCCCAATAGGTTGATGACTGCAGCTGATTTCTGCTAAATCCCTGATGATTTTTTTTGTTGAGGTCAACTTATGAGAGGATGTTTCTGGACAATTGTCTCAGTTTCCCATGTACAGATATCCCAATTTCCACATGTAGCTTACTTTGAGGATCCTATCCCTAATACCACAAAAGCCATGCTTTTCAGAGGCTCTGTCCCAGTTTATCACTTTTGTGAATAGTATAGAGGTGAGATTGAGTCAAATCCTAACTTTTCTGTGGTCCTCTGCTTTCTTGTAAGGGTTATTTCTCATTTGGATCTATGTTTTTATGAAATGTGAAAGCTATGGTGCCTTTGTCTCTTGCCTTTCACCTTGTAGCTGATTCATATCTAACCTTGGTTCCCTTTTTCAGACAGCAGCAAAGCTTTTGCCTCTCTTTTCTTTGTTTTTAACTTCCCTACAAATTTACATTGTTCAGTGGTTTATGGATACTTGAAACAAACGTTGACAACTGTCTAAGAAAGTCCTAACTTGAACAGCATTGTCTTTACTTATAGTTTGAATGCCTCAAACAGGTTCCAGGATGCTTAACCCAATCCTAATTATTTCAAAGACAATTTCTCTGTGGCGTTTATGTCAGTGTCTTGCTGATTTCAAACGTTGTCCCATTTACTGAGACACATCAATTATTTTGTTATGCTGTTGTTGGAAACCCATACTTAAGTGCAATATTCATCATACGTTCCTGCATGCTAGTTTCTTCACATACAATAAATCATGTTTGAGCTCACATTGACACAGTGATATCCCAGTGTCATGTCTCTGTGTTCAATAGCAAATTTTATTTGGCTTTCAGGTGGTCTTATCAAAATAAACATTGGATGTCTTGAAGGCGTTTTTCATCTCCTGTATGACCCAGTTACTAATGTTAAATGCAAGGAGTCTGCTGAAAAATGCAGATGAATTGAAGGCGCAAATTGAGGGCAATGCTTTTGATGTAATGTACATGGGCTTCAATAAGGCTTTTGATAAGGACCCACAACAAAACAGGGTATTCTTTGAAGTTTGCAACACATAGACAGGATGGTGCAAAAGGCGTTTGCCTGCTTGCCTTCATTGCTCAGTCCTTTGTGAGTATAGAAGTTCAGAAGTCATTTTGAGGTTGTACAGGACATTGGTGAGGCCTCTTCTGGAATACTGTATCCAGTTCTGGTCGCCCAGTTATAGAAAGGATATTATGGAGCTGGAGAGGGTTCGGAAGACATTTTACCAGGATGTTGCTGGATATGGAAGATTTGTGTTATAAAGAAAGGCTGGGACTTGTTTTCACTGGAACGTAGGAGGTTGAGAAGTGACCTTATAGAAGTTTATAAAATAATGAGGAATATAGATAGGATTAATGGTAAATGTCTTTTCCCAAGGATGGGGAAATTTCAAGACTGGGGGCACATTTTTAAGGTGAGAGAAGAGAACTTTAAAAAAGATGAGGGGCAAATTTTTTACACAGCGGTTCGTGTGTGGAATGAATTTGCTGCGGATGTGGGTTCAGTTACAACGTTTAAAAGATATTTGGATGAG
Source organism: Ginglymostoma cirratum (assembly GCA_024137785.1). Classification (NCBI taxonomy): domain Eukaryota; kingdom Metazoa; phylum Chordata; class Chondrichthyes; order Orectolobiformes; family Ginglymostomatidae; genus Ginglymostoma; species Ginglymostoma cirratum. The sequence goes on along the minus strand of JAHRHZ010000140.1, from coordinate 52,830,510 downwards.
TGCATGAATAGGAAAGGTTTAGAGGGAAATGGACTATGAGCAGGCAGTTAGAACCAGTTTAGTTTGGGATTATGTTCTGCATGGACTGGTTGGACTGAAGGGTCTGTGTCTGTGCTGTATGACTCTGACTCCAAGAGCCAATGGGATCAGGGTCTAGGCCCGAAACGTCAGCCTTCCTGTTCCTCTGATGCTGCTTGGCCTGCAGTGTTCATCCAGCTCTACACCTTGTTATCTCAGATTCTCCAGCATCTGCAGTTCCTGCTGTCTCAGGATCTAAGGGATTTGATTTGATTTATTTATTGTCATGTGTACCTGAGTACAGTGAAAAGCTTTGTTTGTGAGCAGTACAGGCAAAGCATAGTAAGCAAAGACATACAGATCATAGGATGGAAAAAATGCCGGGACAGAATAAGGCATACAGGCTACACTGCACAGGACATGCAGTAGACAAGATCAACATTAACAAGATCAGCATTATTTGAGGTTAGAGACTCCACTAATCAGTCTAATAACAGCAGGGAAGGAGCTGTTCTTGAACAGGCTGATGCCTGTGTTCAAGCTTCCGTATCCCCTGTATGGTGGGAGAGCTTGTAGGAGAGCATTACCGGGGTGGGATGGACCTTTGATGTTGGCAGCCTTTCTGCAGCAACGAGACGTATAAATGGTGCCCATGGATGGGAGATTGGCTTCTGTGATGGTCTGGGCTGTGCACACAACCATCAGTGGTTTCTAATCGTCCTAGTTAGAGCAGTTGCCGTACCAGGCCGTTATGCACCCAAACAGTACGCTTTCTGTGGTGCGTCTGTGGAAGTTGGTGAGGGTCTTTGTGTACGTGCCAAATTTCCTGAGGAAGTAGAAGCGGTATTGTGCGTTCTTGACTGTTGCATCTACTTGGGAAGTCCAGGACAGATTGTCAGTTATGATCACTCCTAGGAACTCGACGCCCTCAACCTCCAGTCTGTTGATATAGATGGGGGCATGTTCTCCTCCTTCCTTTCTGAAGTCAGTGATGAGTTCTTTAGTTTTGCCGACATTGAGAGAGAAGTTGGCATCATTGCACCGCGTCACCAAGTCCTCTATCTCCTTCCTGTATTCTCACTCATTGTTGTTTGAGATCCGTCCTACATGGTGGTGTCATCAGCAAACTTGTGGATGGCATTTGTTCAGAATTTGGCAAACACAGTCGTGGGTGTACAGGGAATACAGCGGGGGACTGAGAATGCGTCCTGGGGGGCTCCAGTGTTGAGTGTTACTGTGGAATGGTGCAGTTGTCTATCTTTACTGATTACAGCCTATCGGTCAGGGAGCTGAGGATCCAGTTGCAGAGGGCAGAGCCGAGACCTAGGTCTCGGATCAATCTGGAGGGGTAATGTTGTTGAAGGCAGATCTGTAGTCGATGAGCAGGAGTCTGATGTAGATGTTCTTGTTGTCCGTTCATTCCAGGGTTGAGAGATAACAAGGTGTAGAGCTGGATGAACACAGCAGGCCAATCGGCATCAGAGGTGCAGGAAGGCTGACGTTTCGGGAGGTGAGTGTAGGGCTACGGAAATGGCATCACAATGTACCTATTACATTGGTAGGCAAATTGTAGGGGATCGAGGAGACGAGTTGATGTGGGTCATGACCAGCTTCTCTAAGCAGCTCATGATTCTTGAGGGCAGAGCCAGTGTGCAGTAGTCATTAAGGCACATTGTATGTGCTTTCTTAGATACTGGGATGATGATCGTCTTCAAGCAGATGGGGACTTTGGCTTGTAGGAGGGAGAGGTTGAAGATGTCAGTGAATACCTCTGCCAGCTGGCCCACACAGGATCTAAGTGCATGGTTGGGGATTCTGTCTGCACTCGTTGCTTTCCTTGGGTTGACTCCCAGGAAGACTGATCTGATGTCTGCAGTGGTGACAGAGGGGACAGGTGTGTGCAGGGCAGGTGACATGGCGCCGCTGGCATTCTGCTCAAACCAAGCATAGAAAGCATTGAGCACATCGGGGAAGGATGTGTCTTTGTCCACTATCTTGCTCTGCTTCATTTTGTATCCTGTTATGTTGTTTAGGCCTTGCTGGAGTCTGCAAGGTTAGATTGGGCTTCTGACTTGGTCCAGTACTGCCTCTTGGTATCTCTGAAGGGTTTATGGAGGTCTTAAATGAATTTTCTGTAAATGTCTGGCTCATCCGACTTGAATGCTGCAAGCCTGGTCTTTGGCAGGGTGTTTGTGGCGATGTAAATTTCATCCAGGGCATTCTTCACATCTGCATGGAGTGGTATGTAGACTGCTGTCAGGCTGACAGAGGTGAACTTGTGTGGCAGGTAGTAAGGATGGCATTTTGCTGTGAGGTATTCTAAGTCTGGGCGTCAATGACTTGCTAGGGTTGCCACATTCTGAGCACCAGGAGGTGTTGATCAGGAAGCATACCCGGGGGCAAATTTGGCAAATAAAATCCAGAATTGGTTGAGTGGTAGAAAGCGGATGATGATGGTTGAGGAGTGTTTTTTGTGACTGGAAGTGTCTGTCCAGTGGGGTCTCACAGGTGTCAGAGTTTGGACTCTTGGGTAGGAGAATTTGTTGTTAAGTTTGCAGAAGATGCAAAAATTGGTTAGGTGATAACTAGTGAAGAAAATAGTCTTAGAATACAGGAGGATATAGGTGGGCAAGTCAGCTGGGCTGGTTGGTGTCAAATGAAATTTAATCTGGATAAATGTGAGTTGATGCAGTCGGGCCGGACAAACAAGGCAAGGAAGTAAATCGTAAACGGTAGGACTGTGGAAGACACTGAGGATCAGAGAGATCCTGGTATGCATGGTCCCTTAAGTTATCATAACAGTTGGATAAAATGGTTAAGAAAGCATATAATATTCAGACTTAAAAGAGCAAGGAGGTTATGATGGAACTGTTTGAAACATTGCTTAAGCCACGGCTAAAGTATTGTGTGCAGTTCTGGAATCCACATTATAGGAGGGATTGATAACACTGGAGAGAGTGCAGAGGAGATTTACCAGAATGTTGCCAGGGATGGAGAGTTTCAGTTATGAGAATAGATTGGACAGATTGGGGTTGTATTCTTTAGAAGAGCAGAGATTGAGAAGGGACGTGATTGAGATATATAAAATTATAAAGGGTGTAGACAGGAGGAGAAGTGGTTCCCTTTCAGGGAAGGATCAGTGACCGGGGGTATAGATTTATTGTAAGGGGCAGGAGGTTTAAAGATGATGTAGGGAAAAACTTTCACCCAGCGGATGGTGGGAACGTGGAACTCATTGCCTATAAGGGTGGGAGAGGCAGAAATTCTCATAACATTTAAGTAGTATTTAGATGTGCACATGTGATGCTGAGGCATAGATGGCCAAGTGCTGGAAATTGGGATTCAAATTATTCAGTGGTTGCTTTTGACCAGCACAGACACAATGAGCCTAAGGGCATTTTTCTGTGCTGTACATCTCAATGACTTGGCCTAACCACAGCCTTACAATCAATCACTCAATGACACTCTCTTCAATAAGACTATCAATATTACTAACGTTAACTGCACATTCCCTACAAGAAATTCCATCAAAACTAGTATGTTTTGGAGGGTATAGTCCATGATGTATTCCAATTTTTTTCAGTTGTAATTTATCTGTTTTCATCTTATAACTTCAGTTGCTTTCATTATTTTACGGTGGCCAGATCTTTTGTGATATTGATTGAAAGATAAATATTTCTGTGAAATAACGTTAAGGGGTTTATTATTACCACCTAATTGTACAGAGAGGATATGCTTTAATGTTGAATCTCAATGATGGCACTTCTGAAAGTGCAGCATTTCCTCAGCAATACCCAGGATTGTCAGCCTTCATTTTTGTAGTTTGGTAAACAAATCTTTGTGAAGTTAAGACTATGAGATATAGGTGCAGAAGTAAGCCATTCGGCCAGAGTCTGCTTGGCAATTCAGTGAGATCTTGCCTAATCTGATCATCCTCGTCTCAAATTTCCTGCTTTTATCACATCTCTCTTGATTCCCTTGCTGATTAAAAATCTGCCTCAGATTTGAAAATGCTTAACCCAGCCTCTGCAGCCCACTGCATTAAAGAGCTCTGTATATACTCACTACCCTGGAAGAAGTTTCTCCTCATTTCTGTCTTAAATGGGTGACACCTTAGTCTGGATTTAGACTCTCCCATAAGGGGAAACAACTTCTTCACATCTACTCTGCCAAGGCCCCCAAGAATCTTGTAAGCTTCAAGAAGGTTGCCTCTCATTCTCTTAAGCTGCAGTATGTACAGGCCCAGGATTGGGTAAGATGGCGGCAGAGTAAGATGCTTCAGCTGGAGCTTATCTGCTCGTAAGCTCCTTTTCCTCTTTTTTTAAAAAATTCTTGCTGCAGCTTTTCTTCTCCAGCAAGCCCCCCCCCCCAACAACTTTTAATTTCTTATCGTACCCTGCCTGGAAGGAATGGAGAGCGGAGTCTGAGACCAGCCTGGCACAGGAGACGAATTGCGGCTGGAGTGAGAGCAGAGCAAATGCGGGCCAAGTCCTGGAAGCAAGTTGTGGCTGGAGTGGGAGCAGAGTGAGTTTGAGCCAAGCTGGGAGCTGAGTTGCGCCTGGAGCCCAGAGCCGGAGCAGTGTTAGCCCAGGCCAGCTGGGGGTCGAGTCCTGGATGGAAGCCAAAGTGTGGAGGCAGCAAGGCCTTGTGTTCTGAAACCTGGCAAGCACAGACTCAGTGGCAAAGGACTATAACGTGAATACTTTGAAGGCAATTTTTATTCTCATTCTGACTCTATAATTAGCACATGTAATATCTTTGGATGTAGCCCATCAGGAACGTGGACTTACTGGTCTTTTGCCTATTAGTTTCCCTATACCTTTTCTCTGGTGATTGTTATTTGTATTTATTTCCTCTCCTCCTCTTGTTCCTTGATTTATTTAATATTTTTGGAATGCTGTTTATGTCTTTTACTGTGAAGACTGGTGCAAAGTGTTTATTCAACTCTTCGGCCCGTTCTTGGTCCCCTTTATACTTTCACCAGCCTCTTTCTTAAGTGGCCTACAGCACAAAAAAAGGTCCTTTGGTCTATCAAGTCCAAATTAGTCAAAGACAACTGCCTAACTATTCTAATCCCATTTTCCAGCACTTGGCCCATTGCCTTGAATGCCTGAGCATTTCAAGAGTACATCTCAATACTTAAATGTTATGAGGGTTTATGCCTCTGCCACTTTTACAGGCAGTGAGTTCCAGATTCTCACCATCGTCTAGATGATAAAATTACTTTCCGTACACCCCTTCCTGACCTTAAATCTATGCACTTGGTCATTGATCCTTCCATCAAGGGGAAGAGTTTCTTCCTGTTTCTTTTTTCTTTGTACATTTAAAAAAGGTCTTGTCCATCTTGATATTACTTGCAAGTTCACCCTCAAAGTTTATCTTCTCAGTTTATTATTTTATTGGTGTTTTATTTTTCAAAGTTTCCCAATCCTCTTGGCTTACCAGTAATCTTTCACATATATTATTTTCTTTCAGTTTGATGCCAGCTTTAGCTTCCATGGTTAACTATGGTTGGCTTATCCTCTTCCTAGAATCATTTTTTTTTCCCTCACTGAGATACATCTTTGGTTTGATCCATTAACCATTTTCCTAAATGTCTGCTATTGTTCCTTGTCTTTGCTGCTGAACTCCCTTCCCAGTCCACTCCAGCCAGCTCTGCCATCAATTATTTTTATTACCTTTATTTAAATTATTTCTGACCCAAATTTCTTCCCTCAAACAGAATGCTAAATTCTACGATGTTATAGTCACCCTTTCCTAAGGGATCTTTTGCTCTAAGATGATGTATTAAATCTGCCTCATTACAAATCACCAGGTCCAAAATAACCTGATCCTTTGGGCCCACAACATTTTGTTCTAGAAACTGTCCTGAACACACTACGAATTCCTCCTCTTACCTACCTCTGCATATCTGAAGTTCCCAATCTACATAAAGCTAAAAGTCACCTATGATTAATTTACTGCAATTTTTATATGCCCGCGTTACCTCCTGATTTGTTCTCAGTCCTGCTGTATAGCTACTGTTAGTGGAGCCTATAGACTACTCCTGCACGTGTTATCTTTCCATTGTTATTTCTTGCTCCACTCATATAGATTCTGCATCTTCTGATCCAAGATCATTTCTTTCTATTGTACTTATTTCAGTCCATGCTGGAAGTGCTACCCCACCACCCTACTTTGAAATTTTTCAAAGTTTCCCAATCCTCCTGGCTTACCAGTAATCTTTCACACATATTATTTTCTTTCAGTTTGATGCCAGCTTTAGCTTCCATGGGTAACTATGGTTGGCTTATCCTCTTCCTAGAATCATTTTTTTTTTCCTCACTGGGATACATCTTTGGTTTGATCCATTAACTATTTTCCTAAATGTCTGCTATTGTTCCTTGTCTTTGCTGCTAAACTCCCTTCCCAGTCCACTCCAGCCTTTGAAAAGTCACATACGCTTAAATACTTAGTTTGCAGCTTTGATCTTCTTGTAACTATGGAACGGCTAAGAAATCATGCCCACTAAATTATACCTATTTACTGCTGATTTTTGTGTTTTTGCATTGCCCTTTCCTGTCTCAAGGGCAAAGAGGGCAGAACCATAGCCACCATTTGTGATTTTCTGATGAAGGGTTTAGGCCCGAAACGTCAAGTTTTCCTGCTCCTATGATGCTGCTTGACCTGCTGTGTTCATCCAGCCCCATGCTTGTTATCTCGGATTCTCCAGCATCTGCAGTACCTTTTATCTTAGAACCATAGCCACCAGCGTGAAAGCAATCACCCAGGCTTCTTAGAGTATACAGTGAAATCTTGCAGACTTTCAATTATAGAAAATAATTTTTCTTTTTCTCCTCTTGCCCTCTAATCATAATCTAATTTACCCATACATCTGTAATCATGGTTGCTGTATCATCTTGTGTGGCAATAATTTGCAAAATTGCCGAACAAAGACACTTTGGTTGCAGGTGCATAGTTCCTTCAAGGTGGAGTCACAGGTAGACAGTATAGTGAATAAGGTGTTTGGTATGCATGCCTTTATTGGTCAGTGCATTGAGTAGAGGAGTTGGGAGGTCATGTTGCAATGGTACAGGATCTTGGTTAGGCCACTTTTGGAATACTGCGTTCAATTCTGGTCTCCCCTCTTATAGGAAAGATGTTGTTAAATTTGAAAGGGTGCAGAAAAGATTTACGAGGATGTTGCCAGGTTTGCAGGTTTTGAGCTGAATAGGCTAGGGCTATTTTCTCTGGAGCGTTAGAGGTTGAGGGGTGACCTTATAGGCTTTATGAAATCATGAAGGGCATGGATAAGGTGAATAGTCAAGGTCTTTTCCCCACGGTAGGGGAGTCTAAAATCTAAAGGCACAGGTTTAAGGTGAAAGGAGAAAGATATAAAAGGGACCTAAGGCGTAACTTTTTAATGCAAAGGCTGGTGGTATATGGAGTAAGCTGCCAGAGGAAGTGGTAGAAGCTGGTACAATTACAGTATTTAAAAGACATTGGATATGGGCCAAATGGGACTATTTTAATTTGGAATATCTGATGAGCATGGTCGAGTTGGACCAAAGTGCTTGTTTCTGTGCTGTACAACTCTGTGACTCTGTCTCTTTGTATTTTGTCCTGGGAATCTTTGTATCATTTAATTTACTCCTCAGGATATTGAGAAATAGTTGAGCATGTGGGCGAGGGCATATATGAAATTGGAAAAGTTCGTTGATTTCTCTTCCAATTTTCACCTTGCCCTCACTTTCGGCTGGTCTATCTCTGACTCCTCCAGTCCCTTCCTCGACATCTCTGTTTCCATTTCTGGGGATAGACTGGGCACATGTATCCACTATAAACCCACTGACTCCTACAGCTGCCTGTACTATAAATCCTCACACCCTGCTTCCTGCGACGACTCAATTCCATTCTTCCAGTTCTTCCATCTCTGTCGCATATGTTCTGATGAGGCCAGCTTTGATAAGGGAGACTCCAAAACGTCCACCTTCTTCCTCAACTGAGGATTTCCCAGAACATTGTCGACAGGGCCCTCAACCAGCTCTGACTCATCTTCCGCCCTCACTCTTTCTCTTCTCTCCAACAACAGTGATAGAGTTCCCCTTGTCCTGCCAGTATCCACATCCAGAAGATCATAAGCTACCATTTCTGCCACCTCCAGTGAGATGCTGTCACCAGGCATATATTCACTTCCCTTCTGCCCCCCCCCAAGCCGTCTGCCTACCGCAGGGACCGTTTGCATTGGGACACCCTGGTCCACCCACTCTTCCTTCATTCCCAACACCCTCCCACAGCCCTACGGTGGCACCTCCCACAACCACTGGTGTAAGTGGACAGGTGTTATTTCCTCCTTTCTCCATGTCCAAGAGCCCAAACATCCTTCCAAGTGAAGCTGCACTTCACGCAATCTAATCTGTGCGTTCGCTGCTCACAGTGTGGTCTTCTTTACATTGGGGAAACAAAGCATAGACTGGGTGACCGCTCGGCAGAACATGTACGTTCTGCCCTTCAAAAATGACCCTGAGCTTCCAGTTGTCGGCCATTAACACACCAGCCTGTGTCCTGGCCAACATCTCTGTCTCAGGCCTGCTGCAGTGTTCCAGTGAAGCTGAATACAGCCTGGAAGAACAACACCGCCTTTTCTGCTTGGGGACTCTGCAGCCCTCCAGACTCTAATATTAAGTTCAGTAATTTTAGGGCTTGAACTCTTCCATGTTCTAGCCTCCTACCCCACACACCAGGCCTTGTCATCACATAGTCTACCGTTATGCATTACCTATTGTTAGCGACCGACAATCCCCATTAACAGTTATTCACCCTTCTAGCCAGATTGTTATCTACTCCTTTGTTTTTCCAATTGCTGTTCTCTCTATTTGGGCTCTATCTCCACCTATCGCTTACTCCTTAGCCCCTCCCCCTACCCTATCTTCTGCATATAAACCTACATTTTCCTAGCTGCCATCAATTCTGAATAAGGGTCACTGGACCCGAAATGTTAACTCTGATTTCTCTTTACAGATGCTGCCCAACCTCCTGAGCTTTTCTAGCAATTTGGGTTTTTGTTTCTGATTTACAGCATCTGCAGTTCTTTGGTTTTTTTCATGTTTAAGACTTGTGCTCTAGATCTGGACCTGATGATGTGGTAGATTGCTTAGGAAAACTGGACAAATCCACCCATCTAGTTCAGAATAGAATAATATTTTATGGTCACATGTATTTTCACAAAAGAAAATACAGTGAAATGTTTTAAAAGTCACCATGGCATGATGCCTGTATAATGACAAAAGTCACAGAAGAAAAAAGTAAAAAAAATTAAGACATAGTTCATCTTGGATCAAGTTCAGTTCAGGGAAAAATTAAGACAATGAATGCTAGAATTCCTGGAAACTGCCATCAAAGAAGATCTGCACACTGATGCTGGGACAAGATCACCAAATGGGGAAACCACCACGTCAAACCACGTAGATTCAGTAAAGCATTTGATAAGGTTCCCCACGGTAGGCTATTGCAGAAAATTCGGAGGCATGGGATTGAGGGTGATTTAGCGGTTTGGATCAGAAATTGGCTAGCTGGAAGAAGACAGAGGGTGGTGGTTGATGGGGAAATGTTCATCCTGGAGTTCAGTTACTAGTGGTGTACCGCAAGGATCTGTTTTGGGGCCACTGCTGTTTGTCATTTTTACAAATGACCTGGATGAGGACGTAGAAGGATGGGTTAGTAAATTTGCGGATGACACTAAAGTCGGTGGAGTTGTGGATAGTGCGCAAGGATGTTGCAGGTTACAGTGGGACATAGATAAGCTGCAGAGCTGGGCTGAGAGGCGGCAAATGGAGTTTAATGTGGAAAAGTGTGAGGTGATTCACTTTGGAAGGAGTAACAGGAATACAGAGTACTGGGCTAATGGTAAGATTCTTGGTAGTGTGGACGAGCAGAGAGATCTCGTGTCCATGTGCATAGATCCCTGAAAGTTGCCACCCAGGTTGATAGGGTTGTTAAGAAGGCGTAGGGTGTGTTAGGTTTTATTGGTAGAGGGATTGAGTTTCAGAGCCATGAGGTCATGTTGCAGCTGTACAAAACTCTGGTGCGGCCGCACTTGGAGTATTGCGTGCAGTTCTGGTCACTGCATTATAGGAAGGACGTGGAGGCATTGGAAAGGGTGCAGAGGAGATTTACCAGGATGTTGCCTGGTATGGAGGGAAGGTCTTATGAGGAAAGGCTGAGGGACTTGAGGCTGTTTTTGTTAGAGAGAAGAAGGTTAAGAGGTGACTTAATAGAGACATACAAGATGATCAGAGGATTAGATAGGGTGGACAGTGAGAGCCTTTTTCCTCGGATGGTGACGGCTTGCATGAGGGGACAAAGGTTTAAATTGAGGGGTGATAGATAGAGGACAGATGTCAGAGGTAGATTCTTTACTCAGAGGGTAGTAAGGGCTTGGAATGCCCTGCCTGCAACAGTAGTAGACTCGCCAACGTTAAGGGCATTTAAATGGTCGTTGGATAAACATATGGATGATAACGGAATAGTGTAGGTTAGATGGGCTTCAGATTGGTTTCACAGCTCGCTGCAACATCGAGGGCCTAAGGGTCTGTACTGCGCTGTTCTGTTCTATGTTCTAAACCAAGCCAAGTCTGTTCCTCCAGGACAAGGCCACCACAGTGGGGGACCACCACTCCAGGCTAGAAAACAAGACCTTCACAAATGGGGACAGGCCAAGATTGCCATTGCCACTGCCAAAGAAGACCTCTATGCCAACGGGACAGCACCATCAAACCTGGACACTGCCACAATGGGAGACCAATGTGTCAGGCCAAACCCACCACGCTGAGCTAGAAGCCTCCTCTTTGCAGGGCCCAGGCTGGGAGAAGATTCCTTCTGCTAAAGAAGTTAAGAAAGATAAGATAAGATAAGATAATAAATGGGAACGTTATGAAAAAGCAGAGAAAGATAGATAAAGTAAAATGCAGACACAGTGGACGAGTTTTGGGCCCCTTAGATAGCAAGTTACCACCCATTTAGCCTATTGTCAATCTTAGTAACGGAAGGTGTGGTGGTATCATAGAATCCCCTACACTGGAAGCAGGCCATTTCATCCCATCGAGTCATACCACCTCTGAAGAGCATCCCACCGAGACCCAGACCCCCTATCCTTTCCCTGTCACCTTGCATTTCCCATTGATAAACCATCTAGTCTACACATCCCTGGAAGCTATGGGCAATTTAGCATGGCCAATCTACCTAACCTTCACATCTTTGGACTGTGGGAGGAAACCCATGCAGACACAGGGAGAATGTGCAAACTCCCAAGAATGGAATTGAATCCCTGGTGCTGTGAGGCAGCAGTCCTAACCACTGAGCCACCGTGCCACCCAAGCCATAATTTCTTTACATGAAAGAGTGCTGTTGTTGCCTGATGGAGGTGTGTTTGTATAGGTCTTGTGGACTTCTATGAAACTTCTCATCTATTTGGTGTATTATTCCCCCTTTGCTTCTAAAGGCATTAATTTTTGGGGTGCTGCTGAGACTTGATAATGTTGTCATAACTTGGACAGGGTACGTGTGACTTATCACAGGTTACTAGATATTGATTTGGAATGGTAACATGGTATTCCTAGCCCAGAGTTTTTGGAGTAATCTCTGAATGGTCTTACATTTCAGGGCTAAAACTTGGATCATTGTGTTCTTCTTGTCTAAGTACACTGTATGATGTATTTACACAGGTCATTGGAAAAACAGTTTTATGACTGATTGCATGGCTTTTCACTCGTATAATTAAAATTGTACGTGATCGTCCTCTTTATTTCCATTTTCAGTGAGAAGTGTTTAAATGCTGCTGCAAGTGTGTGCAAAGGTCGGTACCAAGTGGTAATGGTGAATGAAGTACTCAGTCCCAGTGGTGATCGAGAAAAGCACTTGACAGTTACAGCGAGCCAAACAGGCACTGACGGCTGCAGCAACACCCAGCAGTGTGTTCTGAAGGATGATTGGTAGGGAGCTATGGCTTTTACTGTCTCCTGTACGTGCAGATTTTCTGTGTCCATGTGCAGTGGCTTCATGCCCATATCCCATCTTAACTCTCTAATCTTCTGTGCGTAACAACACTCCTGTTATCAAGGGTTCTTGAGCATTGTTGAGTTTAACTATTCTATTATTGTCCATCCCTTAGCTGCCTAGGTCCTAAGCTTTGGAGTTCCCACCATTAACCTCTTGGTCTTGTACCTGACTCTCTCTTTTTCTTTAAGAAGCTCCTTAAAATCTAGCTTTTTAATCAACCCAATTTCCCTAGTATTAACTCAAATAACTTTATTTTGTATGAAGTATCTTCTCACAATGTATCATATTAAAACGTCAATATAATGTTCTTGAGTGAATTTAGATGCATTTTAACAAAATCTTATTCTTTTCAGGGACACTGTTGAGGTCAAAGTCGGGGATACGGTCTATGTTGAAGGAGAGAAGTGTTCTGATACCTTTGTAGTAAGCAGGGAAAAGGGGTACCTGATTGTGAGCCCAGACCACCTTATTTCTGGGACGAGTGTTGCAAACAGTATTCGGTGCATGCGTAAAGCTGTGTTGAATGAGAGATTTAAGGTGAGATTTATAAATCGTATTTGTTTGAGGGAGTGTGCAATAAGCTTTGAGCCCCGTTAAACGGGGCATTGGTGTGATCACATTTGAAGTACTGTGTATAGAACTGGTCTTTTAATATATGGAAGGATGTAAATGCATCGGAAGTAGTTCAGAGAAGTTTCACCTGACTTAATACCTGAAATGAGCAGGTTGTCTTATGAGGAAGGGTTGGAGAGCTAGGCTTTTATCCACAGAGCTTAGAATAGTAAGAGACGACTTGATGGAAACGTGCAATATCATGAGGAGCAGCATCCCTGCCAATTTTTTTTTGCCCTTCTGCATAGACTCTAGGATCTGTGTGCGACAGTAACTTCTGGAATTGGACGTCACTGCTGGAAATGGCACTTGGCCCTTGGGAGTATCTGTGTGCATGTGGGCAACAAGGAGGAAAAGACAGAGTAGGTGTTGAGAAGTTATTTCCTCTTAATTTACAAGCCAGTGGTTAAAATTGAGATGGGGCAAAATTTCATCTCCTCCTAAAAGAGCCTTGAAGCAGAGATTTTTCTTTAAGGTAGGGATAAATAGATTCTTGTTGAGCAAGGAAGTGGAAGGTTATTTGGGACAGGCAGGAATATGGATTTATGGTTATGATCAGATTAGCTATGATCTTATTTATGGTAAAGTTGGCTTAAGGAGCTCCTGCTCCTCCATCATATGTTCATATGTCCCATTACTGCCGTTATGTGCTTTTCATACATGTCCAGCAGACACCTTGATTCCAGACCTTGGGTACTAACCCAGTGTTTGAAATCCTGCCTGTTTGTATAAATTCCCCAATCTCTCAACCTTCAGAAAGTACCCATTCATATAAATTCCCAACGCAAGGATGGTGTCCTGCTTAAATTATGATCCTGGCTATATTAATGGAGAAGTCTGATCCCAGGCTGAGACCAGCATATAAAACATTACTTAATTTGTTTTTGGTTTAACCATGTGGCTTCTCATTGAAGCATGAGTATACGATGCTGCAGATTTTGCTTTATCAACAAAAGGGAAGTTTAATACAAAAGAAATGACAATGACATAGAATCATCCGTGCTATCTAATTAATACAAATTTAGTACTAAAAACAGTTCTATACCACGAGTAGTTTTCAGTTTCTGAAATTGCCAGTCTTAAAATACTTGTCAGTATCCCTATATCCAGCAGCTCAATAAGTTTGTCTCTTGTGACTTTAACTTTTAATGTCGAGCTGCTGATTGCTTATTCCTGGTACTCTCATTAACCCTTCTCTCCAAGGTAATCTAATTCACTAAATCTGTCGTTCCCTCCCCAGGAACTCTGCTGTTCATCCTTTTCTAAGGTCTTCTGAGAACTTCAAAAAAACTATCAAAAATTAAAAGTGAAACTCAAAGTTGCACAGTTGTGGGCATTCTCCTCAAGTTTAAACAATAGATTCCAGATGCTAGTAAACCTTTGAAGCCTCATTATTTAACATGCTAAGTCACAAACAATCTAAAATAAACAAAAGTCCATTAGTGCACAAATCCATTCACTCTACAGCTAGGTTTTAAAAGCTGTTTTCAAAAGAAATCATCATGGTTATGGAGATAATTGCAGGTTAACCGTTAACCATTAACTTCAGACATACAGACCATCCATTTGTTGCTAACGAAAAAAGACCCATACTCATCCCAAATATAATGAAAAATTATACATTTAAGTCCCACAGTTTACATCACAATATGAATTTCTATCTGACAACCCTCCAACACCAGTTTGTATTGATTTCACATTCATCCAGCCCTCTTGTGTTGCAAATTATAATTATTAATAATGAAGCAGGACATGCCCTGGAGAGAATGGAGAGCAGCCGATGTATATTAGAGCAAATATCTAAAGGCTGGTTTTCCCCAGGAGGGGGAGACAGCAGACTGGAGTTTATTTGCATTTCTTAGTTCAATACAAACAGTGGAAGACAGACTCCTGCTTCCTGATTGGCATTTAACATTGGCTGCCGTTCCTGTTCCTGTAAATTTTTCACTGTTCTGAGATTTGTTTTCTCCCTGCATTGTGTCTTGATTACCGTGGTGAGTTTAGCATCATAACTCACTCTAGATTGAACAGTTATAACGTCAGTAATGGAACTGTATATTCTAAGTAACGCACAGTTTGAACTCTGTTTCATTGTGTTGTCATATCTGAAGGTGTTGTGCTGACCATAAGACATAGGAGTGGAAGTAAGCCCATTTGGCCCATCGAGTCCACTCAGCCGTTTAATCACGGCGGATGGGCGTTTCAACTCCACTTACCCGCACTCTCCCCGTAGCCCTTGATTCCTTGCGAATGACAGCTGGTGTGGTGCTTTGAATAATGGACCTTTGTGCATTTTTTGATTAATATCTTCATTCCTTGCTTTCGTTTTGAAGGCCTGTGAAAAGGGAACGCAACAGATGTTAGTTGGCACTTTGGTTCATGAGATCTTTCAAAAAGCAGCAAAGAGCAACAGATTTACTCAGAATGCATTGGAAGAAGTGGCCTCTCAAACAGTATATTCCCAAAAGTACTTGGGAGAGATGTAAGCAATGTTTATCTAATTTCTTTTAATATTAGTGGAAATGTTTTGAGCTGTTAAGCTTAGGTATAGTTTCTATATCTGGGGCCTTGAGATGTGAAGCTCAGCTTCCATTCCTGGTTAAGTGGATGAGGATGCTGCTTCAGCTAATGGACCAAGAAGTCACAGTTTGATTTCTCGTTTATTGAACTACTGTCAGCTATGGCATCCGGTAAGTTGTTACATGTGTGCTCATCCTTGTGGTGAGGGAGAGAAAATGACCAGGGCTCCTCCTTGATGGGTGAATCCCAGATAGCAGAACAAAATGAATTGTGAGTCCCCTACCACAATTAATGAGCCTCTATTCCTCAGCATTTAGTATTGGGCCACAGTGGCTGACACTATGGGACTGTTCTACTACAAGTCCGTGCTTTGCAAAAAAATTGTGATAACTTGCATTGAAATAAAATATTGTCACATCCTTGGGATGGTCGATGAATTTCTTTTTGAGTGTGGGCACTCTTGAATTAAATTGAACTGAATCATTTATTGTCACAGAGGGCTGAAGCATTGCATCCATCTTCAGCCAGAAGTGCAGAGTGGGGTGGTCCATTTTAGTCTCCTCCTGAGCTCCTCAGTGTCACAGATGCAAGTCGTCAGCCAATTATGATTTATTCCACATGATATCAAGAAATTACTGAAGGCACAGGATACTACAAAAGCTGAGGCCTGACAACGTTGCAGCAATAGTACTGCACACTTATGCAGCAGAACTAGATGATCCCTGGCTAAGATATGATAGTACTGCAACAACTCTGGTATCTACCTGATAATATGGTAAATTGCTGAAGTATGTTAATTTTGACAAAAAAGTGAATGAATAGAAACATATCTTCAAAGCATGTTGCTTGACTTTAGAAGCTAGCAGAATAGGCCAGGTTTTCACTAATGAACAACTTGATTAAAACCCAAGAGGCTGACTAAATCACGAATGACACTAAGTGAAAAATAAATAAGTTGAACTGTTTTGATCAAGTGTAAAAGAAGGGCTTAGAAAGAGATGGTAGCAGTTTTTTGGTAGGGTGTTCCAAATAATGGTAGGTAGGAACTGGAAGGGGGACAGGCAGATGTAAGAAAGGGTAGAGTTAAGAAGGAGACTATTCTTCAGGATATTTTTGGTTAGCGTAATGTGATTGTCAAAGCCATGATGGGGTTGGATAGGTTAGTGCAAATCAATGAGCATAGGTGCCAGTGGATAAGATATGGAAAGCAGCGTTTTGAATGAACTGAATGATGTGGAGGTTATGAAGTTGATTAGGAACACATTCGAATAGCTGTGCTTACAGGTAGAGATATGTCTCATTTACTGATTTATAATAGAACATAGAACAAGACAGCGCAGAACAGGCCCTTTGGCCCTCAATGTTGCGCCGACCTGTGAACTAATCTAAGCCCATCCCCCTACACTATCCCATCATCATCCATATGCTTATCCAAGGACTGTTTAAATGCCCCTAATGTGGCTGAGTTAACTACATTGGCAGGCAGGGCATTCCACGCCCTTACCACTCTCTGAGTAAAGAACCTGCCTCTGACATTTGTCTTAAATCTATCACCCCTCAATTTGCAGCTATGCCCCCTCGTACAAGCCGACGTCATCATCCTAGGAAAACGACTCTCACTGTCTACCCTATCTAATCCTCTGATCATCTTGTATGTCTCTATTACATCCCCTCTTCTCTCCAATGAGAACAGACCCAAGTCCCTCAGCCTTTCCTCATAAGACCTTCACTCCAGACCAGGCAATATCCTGGTAAATCTCCTCTGCACCTTTTCCAATGCTTCCACATCCTTCCTGTAATGGGGCGACCAGAACTGTACGCAATACTCCAAGTGAGGCTGCACTAGCGTTTTGTACAGTTACAGCATGACATCACGGCTCCGGAACTCAATCCCTCTACCAGTGAAACCTAACACACCGTATGCCTTCTTAACAGCACTATCAACCTGGGTGGGAACTTTCAGGGATCTATGTACCTGGACACCAAGATCCTTCTGCACCTCCACACTACCAAGAATCTTTCCATTGACCCAGTATTCGGCCTTCCTATTATTCTTCCCAAAGTGCATCACCTCACATTTATCTGCATTGAACTCCATTTGCCACCTTTTAGCCCAGTTCTGCAGTTTATCCAAGTCTCCCTGCAACCTGCAACATTCTTCCACACTGTCCACCACTCCACCGACTTTAGTGTCATCTGCAAACTTACTAACCCATCCACCTATGTCTGCGTCCAAGTCATTTATAAAAATGACAAACAGCAGTGGTCCCAAAACAGATCCTTGTGACACACCACTAGTAACCGGACTCCAGGCTGAATATTTTCCATCAACCACCAGTCTTTGCCTTCTTTCAGAAAGCCAGTTTCTAATCCAAACTGCTAAATCTCCCTCAATCCCATGCCTCCGCATTTTCTCCCATAGCCTACCATGTGGAACATTATCAAAGGCTTTACTGAAGTCCATGTACACCACGTCAACTGCCCTACCCTCATCCACATGCTTGGTCACCACCTCAGAAAAACTCAATGAGGTTTGTGAGACACGACCTGCCCTTGACGAATCCATGTTGACTATCTCCAATCAAATTGTTGCTTGCTAGACGATTATAAATCCTATCTCTTATAATCCTTTCCAAAACTTTTCCTACAACAGGCGTAAGGCTCATTGATCTATAATTACCTGGGTCATCTCTACTGCCCTTGTTGTGCCCTTGTTCAAGATTTGCAATCCTCCAGTCCTCTGGTACTAAACCTGTAGACAATGAAGACTCAAAGATCAAGGCCAAAGGCTCCACCATCTCCTCCATAGCTTCCCAGAGAATCCTCAGAAAAATCCCATCCGGCCCAGGGGATTTATCTACCTTCACACCTTCTAGAATTGATAACATCTCCTCCTTACTAACCTCAATCCTTTCAAGTCTAATAGCCCGTGTCTCAGTCTTCTCTACAATATTCTCCTTTTCCCGAGTGAAAACAGATGAAAATTATTTGTTTAGCACCTCTCCGATCAACACAGGGTCCACACACAACTTCCCACTTCTGTCTTTGACTGGCTCTATTCTTACCCTAGTCATCCTTTTATTCCTCACATACCTATAGAAAGCTTTAGGGTTCTCCTTTATTCTACTTGCTAATGACTGCTCATGTCCCCTCCTTGCTCTTCTTAACTCTCTTTAAATCCTTCCTAGCTAATCTGTAACTCTCCAACGCCTCATCTGAACCCTCTCGTCTCAATGTCACATAAGCCTCCCTCTTCCGCTTAACAAGAGATACAATTTCTTTTGTAAACCACGGTTCCCTTACCTTATCACTTCCTCCCTGCCTGACAGGGACGTACCTATCAAGGACACGCAATATCTGTTCCTTAAACCAGCTCCACATTTCGATTGTCCCCATCCCCTGCATTTTGCTACCCCATTCTATCCCTCCTAAGTCTTGCCTAATCGCATTATAATTGCCCTTTCCCCATCTATAACTCTTGCCCAGTGGCATGTTCCTATCCCTTTCCATCGCTAAACTAAACGTAACTGAATTACGGTCACTCTCTCAAGTGCTCACCTGCCACTAAATCAAACACCTGGCCTGGTTCATTACCAAGTACCAGATGCAGTGTGGCCTCCCCTGTTGTCGGCCCTTCGACATACTGTGTCAGGAAAGCCTCCTGCACACATTGGACAAAAACTGATCCATCCGACATACTAGAGTTATAGTTAAACTAGGGGAAGTCAAAGTCTCCCATAATGACCACCCTGTTCCTTTCACTCCTGCCCAGAATCGTTTTGCCAATCCTCTCCTCCACATCCCTGGAACTTTGCGGAGGCCTATAAAAAAACTCCCAGCAGTGTGACCTCTCCTCTCCTGTTTCTGACCTCAGCCCATACCACCTCAGTAGACGAGTCCTCGTCAAAAGTTCTTTCAGCCACCGTTATACTGTCCTTGACTAACAAAGCCACACCTCCCCCTCTTTTACCACCTTCCCTGATCTTTATGAAAGATCTAAACCCTGAAACCTGCAACATCCATTCCTGACCTTGCTCTATCCATGCCTCCAAAATGGCCACAACATCGAAGTCCCAGGTACCTATCCATGCTGCAAGCTCACCTGCCTTATTCAGGATACTCCTGGCGTTGAAGTAGACACACTTCAAACCAGCTTGCTATCTGCCAGCACACTCCTGTGACAGTGAAATCCTGTCCATGTCCTCGCTACTCTCATCCTCCTGTGTACTGGAACTACACCACAGGTTCCCATCCCCCTGCTGAGCTAGTTTAAATCCACCCAAATAGTACTAGCAAATTTCCCACCCAGGATATTAGTACCCCTCTGGTTCAAGTGAAGACCGTCCTGTTTGTCGAGGTCTCACCTTCCCCAGAATGAGCCCCCATTATCCATATACCCGAAACCCTCCCTCCTGCACCATCCCTGCAGCCATGTGTTCAGCTGATATCTCTCCCTGTTCTTCGCCTCGCTATCACGTGGTACGGGTAACAAACCAGAGATAACAACTCTGTTTGTTCTCGCTCTCGGCTTCCACCCTAGCTCCCTGAAATCCTGCTTACATCCCTATCCCTCTTTCTACCTATGTCGTTGGTATCTATGTGGACCACGACTTGGGGCTGGTCACCCTCTCCCTCCAGGACCCCAAAGACACGATCCGAGACATCACGGACCCTGGCACCTGGGAGGCAACACACCAACCGTGAGTCTGTTTCGTTCCCAACAAACCTTCTATCTGACCCTCTAACTATTGAGTCCCCAAAGACTAACACTGTCCTCCTTTCCCCTCTTCCCTTCTGTGCAAGAGGGACAGACTCTGTGCTAGAGACCTGCACCCCAGTGTATGCCCCTGGTAAGTTGTCCCCCCCAACTGTATCCAAAACGATATACTTGATTTTCAGGGGAACGACTACGGGGGATCCCTGCACTGACTGTTTTTCCCCCTTCTAACAGTTATCCAGCTTTCTTCGTGCCTAGGAGTAACTACTTCCCTGTAACTCTTATCTATCACAGACTCTGCCTCCCGAATGATCCAAAGTTCACCCAGCTCCCGCTCCAGTTCCCTAACGTGGTCTTGGAGGAGCAAGAGTTGGGTGTACTTCCTGCAGATGTACTTGGACGGGACACTAATGGCGTCCCTCACCTCAAACATCCTGCAGGAGGAACATTCCTCTCCCTGCACTGCCATCCCTGCTAGTCCCCTTATTAGAAAGTAAAAAGAAGAGAAGCTAACCTGATTTGTCTCTGGTGTGTAAGGTTAGAGGAGGTGGATGGGTGCGAGGCCCTACAAGGGTAGGGTCTTGGGTTTAGAAAACACTCACTTATATAGCAGAGAGGGAAAAAAAAGGTCCCTCCTTTCCCAGAAACCTCTGCTTTCCGAGGTGCTGCTGCTGCTTAAAGTTTTAAGTCAGTGACTCACCCTTTCCCGACAGGCCCCTGGTCCAAGCTCCTGCTCTTCCTGCTGCTGGAAACAAGAAATAATTTTTCTTGTCCATGTTAGCTTCCTAGATTATCTAGTCTTGCTAATGGTTTCAAATTAAAAGAGTCTAATTTGATCAAGACAGGTTGAGAAATATTTTCTAAACCCACGTGAATATTAGACTACTTAAGCAAAGGCAAAGCACAGAAATAATGGCCAAATAATCAATTTTTGAGCTGTATAGATTTCTGGAAGGATTTAGTGGCTTTAGATGTGTTTTATTTGATATTTCAAATGCTTTACATTTCCTGTGGTGAGCATCATGCATGCCATTCACAGTTGTTGTTGATGCAGTTGGTGGTCAACGAGTACTGCTTCATGATCTGTTTGCAGGTTAATATTCACTGCAGATTCTGGCTTTGTTTTGGTAATGTGTGAAGATTTAATATTCTCTGGGTCAGAGCAGTTCAGGAGTGGCCTCCACTGCATCAAGGCAATTAGATATCCAGACCCGACTTAATGCGTCTCTTTCTCCCTTGGGGATACTCACTGGATTAATGGACATCTTTGGTCTGATGTGATCTTGAGCTGTTTTTGAAATGCAGGTACAGTTTGAATCTGAGTCAAGTGGATATGATGCAAGCAGTACGTGATTACCTCCCATCGTTAGTGACCTGGGCCCAAGATTTCATGGATAATTCTGCTCAGTCCGGCATACAGCAATTGCAGCTGAAACTGTACGTAGTGTTCCACATCTATTAAACATGGTGTATAGGGGTTGATACATTAAGTAAGCGCAATACATGCAGTTGAAATTAAATTATGCAGGATCATTCTGTCCAAATGATTTCTGGTGTTCATTCACTCACCTTGTTGCCCAGGATCTTGTGTCTGTTTAACTGTTTATCAACCTGCTCTTAATTTTTTTTAATGAGCAAAGAACAAAGAAAATTACAGCACAAGAACAGACCCTTCGGCCCTCCAAGCCTGCACCGATCCAGATCCTCTATCTAAACCTGTCGCCTATTTTCCAAGAATCTGTATCCCTCTGCTCCCTGCCCATTCATGTATCTGTCTAGATACATCTTAAATGACGCTATCGTGCCCGCCTCTACCACCTCCGCTGGCAACGCATTCCAGGCATCCACCACCCTCTGCGTAAAGAACTTTCCACGCATATCTCCCTTAAACTTTTCCCCTCTCACCTTGAAATCGTGACCCCCTAGTAATTGAGTCCTCCTGTCTGGGAAAAAGCTTCTTGCCATCCACCCTGTCTATACCTCTCATGATTTTGTAGACCTTAATCAGGTTCCCCCCTCAACCTCCATTTTTCTAGTGTAAATAATCCTAATCTTCGCAATCTCTCTTCATAGCTAGTGCCCTCCATACCAGGCAACATCCTGGTGAACCTCCTCCGCACCCTCTCCAAGGTGCAATTCACATCCTTTTGGTAATGTGGCGACCAGAACTGTACGCAGTATTCCAAATGTGGTCAAACCAAAGTCCTATACAACTGTAACATGACCTACCAACTCTTGTACTCAGTATCCAGTCCGATGAATGAAAGCATGCCGTATGCCTTCTTGACCACTCTGCCGACCTGCGTTGCCACCTTCAGGGTACAATGGACCTGAACACCCAGATCTCTCTGTGCATCAATTTTCCCCAGGGCTTTTCCATTTACCGTGCTTTATGATCAGGTTCTGGTTCTGTAGATTCAGTGAACTCCATGATATTACTGGGTGAAGATGTCATTTAGCTGGGTTATCTCCAGCTAGATTCCCTGTATTGGCTGTGGTGGTTCCTTAGTGATCAATCCCCTCACATTGCCATTTAAGTATTGATTAAAAGGGAGAACTGTTGCTGCAGCACTTTCCCTCACACTAATTGGGATAACGATAAGAATGGCAAATTTCAGACGATAACAATTCCTTGGTCAACCAGGGTTGACTTTTCATCAGGTCAACACCTTGTCTTTACTGTAAATTGTTATAACCATTTGAAATTTGGGATTTCTGATTTTTTGAACTGAGAGAGCTGAAATTGACATGCCTTTCTTCTTAGAAAATTAATTTCTTTTTCCAGTGTCTCTCTTCTATCTACTAATAACTTAGCAACTCGCCCCTCATTGCCTAACCATCTTTCTTTGCTGGTATTAGTTCCCTGCAACGTACCACCCGCATGTCCCATGCATAGGCACGCGTGCTCTTGCACACCTGCTCCTCCACGGATTCCCTCTCAATGATTTCCAAAGAGTGATGGCAATCCAAAGTATGATGTAAATTGAATATTTTTCCTAGACCCAGTGACAGAAATTCGTCCAGACTGGCATCAACCTGTGGCATCACAGTGCTTGATATTGAAGACATTGAGGAGAATATTTGGTCCCCGAGGTTTGGATTAAAAGGCAAGATTGATGTAACAGCTTCTGTTAAAATTCACCGCCAACCCAGGATACAAACTAAAGTCATGCCTTTGGAGCTTAAAACTGGGAAAGAATCTAATTCAGTGGAGCACAGAAGTCAGGTACGTGGCTCAGCATCATGGGGGAATAGTACCTGAAGGTGCTGACTCTCTTGCTTAGGGTATGGCTGCTGAAGGCACTGACTCTCGCTGAAGGATGGCTGCTGAAGATGCCACCCCTCACTGGGATGCAGTTCCCGAAGATGCTGACTCTTGTTGGGGGAGCGGCTCCTGAAGGTAGTCATTCTAATTGTGGGGAAGAAAGAAAGAAAACTCCACCCACTCCACTGCTCAGTATTTTCTGCTTGTTTAAGCAGCTTTCCAAAATGCTGTCACACTCCCTTATAAAGCATGTGTCTTCATTTTGTTGAAATGCTCTTGCATGGCACCTTATCTCAAACCTTTTATTTCCGAAACGAACCTGCATGTTCTTTAGTCTCTGCGAACTTCATTAATTATCTGCACAAAGATCTTTTTTCAGCTGTAACTGGCCCTTTATTGAACTGTGTTTTGTGCTTTGTTTACCATTTATTTTCCAATTTCCTTTTATGTTCTCTATCAATCTTTCTCCATATGACCATACAAGCAGTGAGCAGGCCATTCTGCCCCTTAAGCCTGCTGCATTATTCAGTAAGATCATGGCATAATGGCCATGGTAACCTCATGTCCACATTCCCACCAACCGCCAATAATTTTTCATCATCTTGATTAACAAAAATCTACCCACCTTTGCATTAAAAATATTCAAGGACTCTGCTTTACAGGAAGAGCGTTCCAAAGACTCAACCTTGGGGAAGACATTAACTTCATATTTGATTGATTGAAATAAATGACCCTTAATTTTTAACAGTGAGCCCTCGTCCTAGATTCTCCCATTAGAGAAACCATTATCTCCGTATCCAACGTGTCAAGACCCTTCAGTATCTTTTGTGTTTCAGTCAAGTTGCCTCCTATTCTTATAAATACCAACAGGTGCAAACATAGCCTGTCAAACCTTTCCTCCTACGACTACACACCCATAATAACTGTTAGTCTGTTAATGGGCGGCACGGTGGCTCAGTAGTTAGCACTGCAGCCTCACAGTGCCAGGGTCCTGGGTTCGATTCCAGCCCCAGGTGACTGTCTGTGCGGAGTTTGCACATTCTCCCCGTGTCTGTGTGGGTTTCCTCCGGGTGCTCCGGTTTCCTCCCACAGTCCAAAGATGTGTGGGCTAGGTGGATTGGTCATGCTAAATTGCCCGTAGTGTTCAGGGGTGTGTGGGTTATAGGGGGATGAGTCTGGGTGGGATGTTCCAAGGGTCAGTGTGGACTTGTTGGGCCGAAGGGCCTGTTTCCACACTGTAGGGATTCTAATGATTCTAATAGGGTGGCACGGTGGCTCAGTGGTTAGCACTGCTGCCTCACAGCGCCAGGGACCCAGGTTCGATTCCAGCCTCGGGCGTCTGTCTGTGTGGAGTTTGCACATTCTCCCCGTGTCTGTGTGGGTTTCCTCCGGGTGCTCCGGTTTCCTCCCACAGTCCAAAGATGTGTGGGCTAGGTGGATTGGCCATGCTAAATTGCCCGTAGTGTTCAGCGAGGTGTGGGTTAGGTGGGTGGGTCTGGGTGGGATGCTCTGAGGTTTGGTGTGGACTTGTTGGGCTGAAGGGCCTGTTTCCACACCGTAGGGGTTCTATTCTATTCTATTCTATGAATTGCTTCCGATAATCTGGTGTCTATAATCTTTTTGTAGTCTTCTTATGTTCAACTTAGTTAACAACTTAGTTTCCTATCTGTGTTTGTGTCATAAGCAAATTTGGCAATTATGCATCCTGTCTCCTGAAGCAAGTCAATTATTGGATGGAGAGGAATTTGTTAAGCGTGTGCAAGAAAATTTTCTGATTCAGTATGTAGATGTACCTACTGGAGAAGGTGCAAAATGTGACCTACTCTTGGGAACTAAGGCAGGGCAGGTGACTGAGGTATCAGTGGGGGAGCACTTTGGGGCCAGTGACCTTCAGTCTATTAGTTTTAAAATAGTGATGGAAAAGAAAAGACTAAAAGTCAAAGTTCTAAATTGGAGCAAGGCCAATTTTGATGGTATTAGGCAAGAACTTTCAAAAGTTGATTTTGGGGGTGCTGTGGATGTTTGCAGGTAAAAGGACAAATGGAAAATGGGAAGCCTTCAAAAATGAGATAACAAGAGTTCAGAGACAGTGTGTTCTTGTCAGGGTGAAGGGCAAGGCTGGTAGGTGTAGGGAATGCTGGATGACTAGAGATTTAGGTTCTGGTCAATAAAAAGCAGGAAGCATAGACAGCAGAGATCAAGTGTACAAAGGTAGTAGGAGTATACCTCAGAGGGAAATCAAGAGGGGACATGAGATAGCGTTGGCAAATAGGGTTAAGGAGAATCCAAAGGGATTCTGCAAATACATTAAGGACAAAAGGGTAGTTAGGGAGAGAATAGGGCCCTTAAAGATCAGCAAGGCTGCCCCTGTGGACCTGCAGGAGATGGGGGAGATACTAAACAAGTATTTTGCATCAGGGTTTACTGTAGAGAAGGAAATGGAAAACATAGAACGTGAGGAAATTAATAGCGACATCTTGAAAATGTCCGTATTACAGAGGGGGTAGTGCTGGATGGTTTAAAACGCATAAAGGTGGATAAATCCCCGGGACCTGATCAGGTGTACCCTAGAGCTCTGTGGGAAGCTAGGGAAGTGATTGCTGGGCCCCTTGCTGAGATATTTGTATCATTGATAGCCACAGGTGAGGTGCAGGAAGACTGGAGGTTGGCTAACGTGGTGCCATTATTTAAGAAAGGTGGTAAGGAAAAGCCAGGGAACTACAGACCAGTGAGCTTGACGTTAGCGGTGGTAAGTTGTTGGAGGGAATCGTGAAGGACAGGATTTACATATATTTGGAAAGGCAGGGACTAACTAGGGATAGTCAACATGGCTTTGTACGTGGGAAATCATGTCTTACTAACCTAATTGAGTTTTTTCAAGAAGTAACGAAGAAGATTGATGAGGGCAGAGCGGTGGACATGATCTATATGGACTTCAGTAAGGTGTTCAACAAGGTTTCACATGGTAGGCTGGTTAGCAAGGTTAAATCACGTGGAATATGGGGACAATTAGTCATTTGGATACAGACCTGGCTGGAAGGTAGAAGGCAGAGAGTGGTGGTAAAGGGTTGCTTTTCAGACTGGAATCCTGTGACCAGCGGTGTGCCATACGGATCAGTGCTGGGTGCACTGCTTTTCATCATTTATATAAACGATTTGGATGTGAACGCAGAAGGTTGGTAAGTGTGCAGATGACACCTAAATTGGAGCTGTAGTGGACATCGAAGAGGGTTACCTCCGAGTACTGCGGGACCTTGATCAGATGGGCCAATGGGCTGAGGAGTGGCAGACGGAGTTTAATTTAGATAAACGTGAGGTGCTGGATTTTGGAAAGGCAAATAAGGGCAGGACTTATACACTTAATGGTAAGGTCCTGGGCAATGTTGCTGAACAAAAAGACCTTGCAGTTTCATGGTTCCTTGAAAGTAGAGTCATAAGTAGATAGGATAGTGAAGAAGGCGTTTTGGTATGCTTGCTTTTATTGGTCAGTGCATTGAGTATAGGAGTTGGGAGGCCGTGTTGCAGTTGTACAGGACATTGGTTAGGCCACTTTTGGAATAGAGTGCAGTTCTGGTCTCCCTGCTATGGGAAGGATGTTGTGAAACTTGAAAAGGTTCAGAAAAGATTTACTACAATGTTGCCAGAGCGGAGGGTTTGAGCTAACGGCGGAGACTGAATAGGCTGGGGCTATTTTCCCAGGAATGTTGGAGGCTGAGGTTTTAAAGAGGTTTATAATATGATGAGGGGCATGGATAAGGTAAACAGACTAGGTCTTTTCCCCAGGGTGGGGGAGTCCAAAATTAGAGGGCACAAGTTTAAGGTGAGAGGGGAAAGATTTAAAAAGGACCTAAAGGACAACTTTCTCACGCAGAGGGTAGTGCGTGAATGGAATGAGCTGTCAGAGGAACTGGTGGAGGCTGGTACAGTTACATTATTCAGAAAGGCATCTGGATGGTTATATGAATAAGAAGGGTTAAGAGGGATAAGGGCTAAATGCTGGTAAATGGGACTAGATTTATTTAGGCTATTTGGTCGGCATGGACGAGTTGGACCGAAGGGTCTGTTCCTGTGCTGTACATCTCTACAACTCTCTATAAGTTGCTAACAGTTGAGATCCTAGCACCAATCCCTGCGGTACATCACTGATTACAACTTGCCAACCTGACAAAGATTTGTTTATGTCTACTGTCTGCTTTCTGTTAGCAAGCTGATATTTCTTTCATTTCAAATTGCCACTGCTTACACTTAGCTTTTTCTCTTCACCATAACTTTTGATGTGGTACATTGTCAAATGCCTGCTGGAAGTCTAAGTATAGTTTATCCATCGGTTCCGCCTAGTCACAATACGTGACTTCCTAAAAAGAAGTTCAGTATATTGATTAGACACGATTTCTTTTCACAAAACCGCGTCGACGCTGCCTGATTACCTTGCACTTATCTAAGTGCCCTGCTAAAAGTTCTTTAATAATAGCATCTTCCTTATGACAGATGTTAAGCTAACTGACCTAAATTCCTTATTTTTCGTCTCCTGTTGCTGAATAAAGTAGTTACACTTGCTATCTTTCAGTCTCATGGGACCTTCCAAAAATTGAAGGTGGTTATGAAAATTAAAACTAAAATATCAATTATCTCTTTAGATACTTTATTAGACACATGTTTGTTATGTTTCATTTGTTTCTCCATTAATCTGAAGAACTCCAACTTCTGCTGCAGACTCATTTCCCTGTTTTAGGAGGTGGTTCAACCCTCTTTGCCAATTTTTTGGCTTTCAAATTTTTCTGTGCTGGTTCCCTTTAACACTCTTCAAAATTGCCTTTTTCCAGATTTTATCTTCATCTTCTCTGTTTATAATTTTGAATTCAGTTGCATTCTGCTTGCTATTAGTGAGATCCTTGTTACTTGTCCCATTTCATTTCCAAAATACAGTGGGGCCTCATTAAGAGGAAAATAGTCTGGATGTGTTGCAGAAAATCCTCCTGCTGTTTGCCACTTGCATTATTTTTACTGTATTTTATCTGTGGAATCATCCACAGTTCCCACTCTCCCAAGTTAACTTAGTTGAGTTTGATTGAGTTGTGTTTGAGTGCATAATCTGAAATTGGTTTTTCTCAGTCATTGGTATGTCATTATTTTCAGGTAGTTTTCACATTTCCGTAGATGGGTTGGGTGGGGAGAATTCAAGGAATGGGGACACTGAATTTCTGAGTTTCTCTCTGCTCCAGCCAATTTAACAGAAGGAGCTTGAAACAAGTCTTAGGCATGTTATTTACATCTGTTAATGTTTAACAAGTCATCTTACCCACTCTGAAGTCGGGCTTGGGATAAGGGTTGAATTGATTCCACAAAATTGGCATATTTTGCATCCATTTTTCATCTGTTAGTTCAATGTTTAAACTGAGAGTTTTGGGAATAGGTAAACTTTACTCCCTCATTGATCAATATCTGCTGGTGGAGGAGCAATCTTTGCCAATCAGGGAGCCCACAGAGGTAAAGAATCAGCTACGAAGAGATGTTTATGGAGACTAGTAGCAGAATATAATGTATAGGCCCAGAAACAAGAGCTTGCTGACATTGTCTTGGACTCTTTGGCCATGGGTAAAGTTCCTATGCACCTCACTGGGCAGGTATGAACAAAGCTATACTGTGGTTCTTGTTTCGCATTGCTATCTCAAGATCCTGCTTCAGAGAGATCTGTGGGATTCCGATAAGATTTGGATCACTTTGACTCTAGAGTTGTAGAATCTCCAGCATGGAAACAGTCCATTTAACTCCACAGTTCTCTGCAGGTGCTTAAAATTCATTATTCCAGCATTTCACTCAAATTGCCACTTCCCAGACTTGTCGAGAACAGAGCGCAGGCGCTCTACAAAGCGGTCTTCGAGCCTCTGTGACAACACCTTCCAGTCGCGAACCACTTCAGCTCCCCCTCCCATTCCCTGGGCGACATGCCCACCCTGGGCCTCCTCCACTGTCACAACGACACAACCCAGAAACTGGAGGAGCAGCACCTCATATTCCGCCTTGGGAGCCTACAACCCAATGGTCTTAATCTAGTTACTAGTTTCAAAATCTCCCCACCTCCTTGACCTGTCCGTCTTCTCTCCCACCTATCCGTTCCTCCGACCTACCTTCCCTGGCCTCACCCCTCCTCTCTCTCTTTATTTCAGAGCTCCCTTCCCCCTCCCCCATTTCTGAAGAAGGGTCCCGACCCAAAACGTCAGCTATCCTGCTCCTCTGATGCTGCCTGGCCTGCTGTGTTCCTCCAGCTCCCCATTGTGTTTCTCTAACTCCAGCATTGGCAGTTCTTACTACCACTAATCAATCATCAGTTGGCAGAGTTCCAAACTTAGAGCTTTTGTGTGAAAATAGCGTAGATGATGACGTCGTGATGTTATTTTCTAAACTGTTAATCCAGAGACCTCGGTAATGCTCGGGGGACCTCTGTTGGAATGCTGCCATGGCAGATAGTGGAATTTAAATTCAATAATAATCTGGACATAAGAATCTAATGATGTCTTTAAACCATTACTGATTGTTACAAAACCCGTTTGGTTCACTAGTGTCCTTTTAGGGAAGGAAATCTACCATCCTTACCTGGTCTGACCTAAATGTGACTCCAGACCCACAGCAATGTGGTTGACTGTTAGCTACCCTGTGGGCAGTTAGGTATGGGTAGTAAATGCTGGCCACCCATATCCCATAAATATATAAAAAACATTTCCCACTTTCATTCCTGAAAGGTATGTCTCTTTTTTAGACTGTGCTCCCTAGTTCTTAATCTACTTCTACTGGTTGGGAAGTAATCTTTCTCTGCTTTATCTGTTCATTTCCATATCTTAAAAATCACCCTTTAAACTTCTGAAATTTGATGTTTGTGAAGTAAATGTAAACATTTGTACTGAGCATTTAAAGTTTATTTTAGCACCATCTGGACAACATCCAGGCTTGGCCTGAAAAATGGCAAGTAACATCTGTACCACACGAATACCAGGCAATGACAATCTCCAATGACAGACAACATAACCAACATCCTTTGACATTCAATGGTGTTGCCATCTCTGAATTGCCCACTATCAACATCCTGGGGGTTAACATTTTGACCAGAAACACAGCTGGACTCACCAACATGGTGGCTACAAGAGCCAATCAGAGGCCAGGAATACTGTGATGAATAACTCATCACCTGAGCAGCCCCAAAAAAGTCTGTCCACCATCTGTAAGGCACAAGTCAAGAGTAAGATGGAATAGGGTGCAGAGGATATTTACCAGGGTGTTGCCTGGACTGGAGGGCGGGTCTTATAAGGAAAGGTTGAGGGAGCTAGGGCTTTTCTCATTCAAGTGAATTGGGATGACAAGTGACTTGATAGAGGTGTACAAAATGATGGGAGGCATAGATAATGTAGATAGCCAGAGACTTTTTCCCAGGACATGGCTATCACATGGAGCATAATTTTAAGGTGATAAAAACCGAAAGAACTGCGGATGCTGTAAATCAGGAGCAAAAACAAAATCAAAATCTCAGCAGGTCTGGCAGCATCTTTGCGGGAGAGGGCAGAGTTGACATTTCGGGTCTGCTGACTAGTTCTGAGGAAAGATCACCAGGCCCGAGGTATTGACTCTGTTTTTTTGTTCGCGGGTGCTGCCAGACCTGATGAGCTTTTCCAGCAGTTTTGCTTTTGTTTCTCATTTTAAGCTGATTGGAGGAAGGTTGAGGGGAGATGTCAGAGGTAGGTTCTTTACACAGAGAGGTGGGTGCATGGAATGCACTGCCAACGGTGGTAGTAGAGTCGGATACATGAGTTATATTTAAGCAACTCTTGGATAGGCACATGGATGATAGTAAAATGAAGGGTATGCAGGTTAGTTTTGATCTTAGAATAGGATAATAGGTCAGCACATCATTGTGGGCCGAAGGGCCTGTACTGTTCTATGTTCTATGTTCTGTGTGCTCCCCACTTGTCTGGATGGGTTCAGCTCCAACAACATTCAAGTAGCTTGACGTCATACAGGACAAAGCAGCCCACTTGATTGGCACCACATCCACAAGCATCCACTCCTTCCACCATTGACATTCAGGGGCAGCAGTGTGTACTATCTATAAAATGCTCTGCAGCAATTCACTAAAGATCATTAAGCAGCACCTTCCAGACCTATAACTACTTCCATCTAGAAGGACAAGGGCAGCAGATACATGGGAACAGCACCACCTACAAGTTTCTTCCAAGCCACTCACCACTCTGACTTAGAAATACATTGCCGTTCCATCATTTTTACTAGATCAAAATAGTGGGCTTTGTTGGGTCAACCTACAGCACGTGGATTGCAGCAGTTCAAGAAGGCAGCTTATGACCACCTTCTTAAGGACAGCTAGAGATGGGTATTAAATGCTGGCCAGCCAGTGACACCCGCATATGATGAATGAATTAAAAAGAAATTTGGTCAACTATGAAAACCAATAAGCAGAGGTAAATTTTCCACCCTTGTTTTTTCCCAGGTAATTCTGTACACCTTACTGAGCCAGGAACGCAGGGAAGATCCTGAAGCTGGATTTCTCTTGTACCTCAAAACTGGTGCCATGCATCCAGTACCAGGAAATCGTATGGAAAAGAGAGGTATTGTGAAATTTCGACTAAAAGATTACTGGGCCGTTGCTTTTGTGAGATGGGGAAATGTGTGCTATTCCAAATGTAATTGTGGCTGGCATTCAGAGCTCAGGCACCTAGCTGGCATGGGCTTTAATCAGACCTGGGTCATCTAGGTTATTTACGTCAGTTTGAGATTTTTCTGTTGTAGTAGGTTTACTGTATGGAGAGAATTGGTGTGGAGTAGTTGGGGATTCAGTGACCTGGCTCTTTAAAGACGAATGCAGAGATCAGGGCAAGACATGAGGCTCTTCCAGCTGATCACTGGCTGCTTGACCAAGCTGTCCATGAAATTAGAACTAGTAGGCAATGATCCTCGACAGTAGATGGATAAAATCAGCAAAAGAGGATGAGACGTTATACTAGCCTGACATAATTGGCAACATTAAGTGTTAATTGTCAAGGACTCAGAAAAAGCTGAGGGTGGGTGTGTGGTATGGTATGGTATTGCTTCCAAGGACTGGAATAGGCCAATTTTATCTGTGTTAAAGTTGCTGACTTCTGGGGCAATGACAGGTTTTCATTTTACAGAATGTGCTCACTGTAAAAGTTTACAGCTTTGAGTTTAGTTTCATTTTAATGGCACGAATGGTAGCGTTTATGGAGACTGGTGCAAACGTCAGTGGCAAAGCAGGATTTGTAAGCATGTAGCTTACTACACCAACCCCAATTTATAGCATTTCACTTTGTTCACATTATGACATGACAGCAGAGTAACAATTCTTGTGCTAAAGTCACTGTTTTCTCTTTCAAACAATTGTCAACCCATGCCAATGTGTACCCCTTATCCCATGTGCTTTAACTTTGCCCACTGGCCTCTTACTCAAGTTTTTTTGTTGTCTTCTGTTGAATTCTAAAATACTCCCTAACTCGGGTGTGTTGCATTTTTTGGCGATTTTATGGGTTTCCTCTTTGAATCTGAAACTATCCCTAATTTGTTTGTGAGCCATTGTTGAACATGGTTTCTTTTATTTGTGCAACGGATAGGAATGAATAATTGTAGTAGCTCATATGCATATTCTTTAAGTATAAACCATTGTCTATTCACTGTTAACCCATTTATTATGGTTTTCCCAATCCATCCTTGTAATCCATGACTTGTTGTTCCCTTTATCTAGACTCAGGACGTGAGTTTCAGATTTGACTACTTCACTCACCATCTTAATGAAGGATTGTATTGTTTGGTTACTCTTCTCCAAAGGACCCTACACAGCATGATTGTTAATCGATTCTTTCTCGTTGTGCAGTTCCCAGTCTAGAACAGCTTGTTCTCTGGTTGGTTCCTCAATGGTCTAAACAGTCATAACATACACACTCCAGGAAATCCCCTTGCACATCACCGTTGGGAATTTGGTTTGTCAGGTCTATATGTAAGTTAAAGTCACCCATGATTATAGTTGTACCCTTACTGCGTACATCCTTCAATCCTTCTGTTGCATCTCCATTACTGTTTGGGGTCTTATGGACAATCCCCAACAATTTTTTCTGCCCCATAGTGTTTCTTTTCTCCACTTTTGTGCACATTGCACATCACAATTTTTCAAGCCAATATCCTTTCTCATTGGTCTTATTCAATGTTTCTCCATCTCCTTTCCCTTCGTTGTCTATTCTTCCTAAATAATACCCCTGGATATTCAGTTCTCATCCTTGATCACCCTCCAGCCATGTTGTCTTAATTGGAAGTACATCATAACTGTTGAAATCTAT
The DNA here is from genome assembly GCA_024137785.1 of Ginglymostoma cirratum. Lineage (NCBI taxonomy): Eukaryota > Metazoa > Chordata > Chondrichthyes > Orectolobiformes > Ginglymostomatidae > Ginglymostoma > Ginglymostoma cirratum. Next base: position 52,796,993 of record JAHRHZ010000140.1, on the reverse strand, counting down.
TTGTGATGCTGCTTCATTTATCTCATTGTGAATGCTCTGTGCATAAAGACACAAAACCTTTTGACTTGCCTGTTTAATTTTTAGTTATCTTAGCTTTATTTTCCACAAAGACTCCGATTTTTTTTTTTTTTTTTTTTTTTTTTTCTGCCTTCCAATTTCGTTTCTAGCCTTTCTTTCTTTGGTTTCTATCCTTGTTTCTCTCTCTTTTTCTCTGTCTCCATGCTTAGATTCCTGTCTCCTTGCTCGGGTTCCCACCTCACTGCCATTCTAGTTTAAGTCCAGATATAACCTGTATCACTTGTAGCGATCCCACCTTCCCTAGAACTGGTCACGATGACCCAGGAATGTGAATTCCTAGCTCCTACGCTATTTCTTCAGCCACTTATTCATTTGGTATGTGCTGTTACTATTATGCTTGCTAGCATATGGTAGTGTTAGTAATCGCAGGATTATCTTTGAGATCCTATCTTTCAGTATATGTCCTGACACCCTATATTCTGCTTATAAAATCTCGTCCTTTTTTTAATAACCTATGTTGTTGATACTAATATAAAACATAAAAACTAGGAACAGGAATAAACGATTCAGCCACTCAAGACTGCTCCACAATCTGATATAATCATGGTTGATCTCCTTTTGGCCTCAACTCTACTTTCTTGCCTGCTCTCCATACCCCTTTATCTGTCTATCTTCTCCTTGTATTGGCTCAATGATCCAGCATCCACTGCACTCTGGGGGTGTGAATTCCACAGATTTGTGGCCCTTTGAGAGAAGTAATTTCTTCTCACCTCAGTTTTAGGATAAGGGGTAGTAGATGTAAAACAATGACCTGTTCTCAATTGCTCCACTTGAGGAAACAACATTTCTGTGCCTGGTTTGTCTATTCCCTTTAGCACCTTATATGCCTTAATTAGATTTTTCGGCCATTCTTATAAACTCCAGAGAGTATAGGCCTAAACTGCTCAATCTCTCTGCATAGGACAAACCTCTCATCTCTGGATATGTACACAGACATTGGCTGTTTACCTTGTCCCTTCAGAGTACCTTGCTGCCACTCCATTGTATCAGGGAGATAATATATCATCCCAGAGTGTGTGTCTTGCAGCAAAAATGCCTGTCAGTTGCCCTTACTGGATCTCCAATCACCAAAACTCTATCAGTCGTCTTCCTCCCCTTTCACCAGAGCCAACCACGGTACCGTGGACCTGATTTCTGAAGTTATTAGCTATTAGAGAAGGGAACAGGCACAGGGCACTTCTGTACGACCTACCTTATTCTACTCTGCTTAGTCTCTTTTCTGCCTGTTCAATTTTTACCTGTGATGTGACCACCATACTGAATAGGCTGTGCACGACAATCTTCAGAAGTCACATAACACTAGGTTATAGTCCAACAGATTTATTTGAAATCACGAGCTTTCAGAGCACTGCTCCTTCATCAGGTGGATGACAGCTTGTGATGTCAAATAAACTTGTTGGACTGTAAACTGGTGTCGTGTGACTTCTGACTTTGACCACCCCAGTCCAACACCAGCACCTCCACATCACGGCAGTCTTGGTATTGCGGATGCTCCACAGCGAGTCCACCAGTTCATCCAGTTCCAAAATGCTGTTAGCTGTGTGGCATCTGGGGACACTGGAAGTATCCATGACTTTCCACATAGCACAAGACGATCATACGTAAGCTGCACTGCTGTGATTTCCTTTTAGATTAAGCTGGTCAGTTATTGTCTTTAAAGAGTGCTGATTAATGCTGTGGACCTTATTTTACTCCAGATACTCTTGCTGCAATGCAAAATCCTTACTAGAAGTCTTTGGAAACCTTTAAGGCTTAACTTTACTTCCTTTACAATACTTTTATCACCTTACATTGAGAAATAGTCATGGAGGTCTGCAGCACCGAAAAAGGCTCCTCAGCTCATCGAGTCAGAATCAGTCAAAAACAACCACCTAACTATACAAATCCCATTTTCCAGCACTTGGCCCACAGCCTTGTATGCCTTGGCTTTGCAAGTGCACATCTAAATACTAATTAACTATTATGAGAGTTTCTGCCTCTACCACTGTTACAGGTAGGGTGTTCCAGATTCCCACCATCCTCTCATCCACTTACCTTAAATCTCTGCCCCTGGTCTTTGATCTGTACACCAAAGGGAAATGTTCCTCCCTGCCTCCCTTTAGTAATTTAAAATATCTACAGTCTTTTCCCCTGCCACACCGCCCCTGCCCCCCCCAGTCACATCCCTCCTGCAATATGAATTCCAGAACTGCACACAGTATTACAGCTGTGGTCCAACCCATGTTTTATACAGTGGCAGTGTAACTGCCCTGTTCTTAAACTCTGTGCTTTAGCTAATGAAGGCAAGTATCCCATGTGCCTTCCTAACCACTTTATCCACCTGTCTTGATACCTTAACGAACTAGTGTACATTCACACCAAGGTCCATATGATCTCCGCTGCTTCCCAGTCATCGTGTGTTCCTGTGCTTTATTTGTCCTGCCCAAGTGCGTCACCTTGTGAAGGGTCTAGGCCCGAAACGTCAAGCTTTCCTGCTCCTATGATGCTGCTTGGCCTGCTGTGTTCATCCAGCTCCACACTTTGTTATCTCTGCGTCAACTTGTTTATCTGGATTGAATTCCACTTGCCACTGCTCAGCGCACCTGACCAGCTCCTCTACATATCCTCCTGTAGTCTAAGGCTCGCTGCCTAGCCATTCACCACCCCTCAATTTTTATATCATCTGCAAACTGACCGATCAACCCTCCTACATTCCAAGTCTAAATCATTTATATACACTACAAATAGCAGAGCCCCGGCACCGATCCTTGCAAAACCATACTGAAAACAGGATTCAGTCATTTAAAAAAAAAACACCCCTCAACCATCATCCTCTGCTTCCTGCCGCTTAGCCAATTCTGGACCTAATTTACCAACTTCCCTTGGATTCCATGATCCCTTACTTTTACTGTCCGCTTCCCATGTGGGACCTTAGCAAAAACCTGTTGAAATTCAAGTGATCAAATGCATTGCTCTCATCTGCACACCTGGTCTCCTCTTCAAAAAAATTCAACCAAGTTGGTTAGACATGACCTCACCTCAACAAATCCATGCTAAATGTTCTTGATGATCCCTCCCTCTCTGTGCAGATTAATTCTGTCTCTTAGAATTGCTTCCAAGAGTTTCCCCTACCACTGAGGTTAGCCTGACTGACCAGTGGTCTCTTGATTTATCCCTTGCCCCCTTCTTGAATGACAGTACCACATTGGCTGTCCTCCAGTCCTCCGGCATTTATCCTGTGCCCGGAGAAGAATTGAAGATTATTGTTAGCACCCCCACTATTCACTGGTTTCACAGGTTGGCGCAACATCGAGGGCCGAAGGGCCTGTACTGCGCTGTTATGTTCTATGTTCTATTTCCTCCTTTGTCTCACTCAGCCACTTGTGACACATTTGGTCCCGAAACCTTAACTTTTGTTTTCTTCACAGATGCTGCCAGACGTACTGAGCTTTTCCAGCAATTTTGTTTTTTGTTTCCTGATTTACAGCATCCGCAGTTCTTTTGGTTTTTACACATTTGTTCCAGCCATGGAGATTTATCTACTTTTAAGCCTGCTAGACCACATGGAGCCTTCTCTTGGTCTATGCTAATTTCTTTAATTTTATCACAGTCCTTCTCCCTGATTTCTATACCCAGATTGCCCCTCTCATTAGTGAACAGTGCCGCACAATATTCATTTACATTTTCCACTCCATACATGAATTATCACTGTGGTCCTTTAATAGGCCCTACTCTTTCCCTAGTTATCCTTTTACTGTTAATATACTTGTAAATTAACTTAGGATTTTTCTTTATCTTACATGCTGTTGTCCTTTCATGCCCTTTTTTAGCTCTCCTAATTTTCTTTTTAAGTTTCCATTTGCAATATCTAGACTCCCCTGTGGCTTATATTTTTGAGTCCTTGGTATCTTTTTCTTTTTATTTTATCTATCCTTATATCCAGGGTTCACAGGATTTGATGTCTGTGTTGGAACATGCTGACTCTGTACTCTCCCTTTTCGTTTGAATGTGTCCCCATGGTCTTACTAAAAGTATTGAGTCCCAGTCTACTCTGGCCAAATCATATCTGATCTTATTAAAATTGGCGCGCACACCCACCCACCCACACACCCAGTTTAGAATTTTGGTTTTAAGCCCATGCTTATCTTTTTCCACAACAATCATGAATCTAATGAAGTTATGATTGTTGTCTGCGTGATGCTTCAACCATTACCCAAAATGAAGTCCAAATTCAGGACTAGGGCTTCCTGCAAATTGGCTTATAAAGCTTTCCTGATGCATTCTAAAAGTTCTAGTCCCTCTAAATCTTTCACACAAGGACTACTACAGTTAATGTCAGGGAAATTCAAAATTCTTCACAATCACTACCTGATTACTTTCGCTCTTCTCTGAATTTGCCTACATAATGTTGATTTGGTAGGGGGATGGCGCACAGAGTAGATGTAAAGTTAGAAGCATAGACCAATCAGATATAAAAGGAATGCCAAAGCAGTCCAGTAGGTGAAGAAGACATGAGCAGGATTATGTAAATAGGAGGTCTGGAAACTAAATTGTATCTATTTTAAGCTTGATTGGTAACTTAGAGCATTGATCAGCAATGTGAGAATACGATATTGTTGCAATCGCTGAGACATGGTTGAAGGAAGTACAAGACTGGCAGCTCAACATTCCAGGGTGTAAAAGTTTCAGGCAGGCTGGGGGGTTCATAAGAGAAGGGAGTCATTACATTATTGTTAAGGGGACCCGTCACTGCAGTAATGAGGGAGGACTATGTAGAAGGGTCTTTAAATGAGGCCATCTTGGTGCAGTTTAGAAATAAAAAAAGGGCTGATTACCATGCTGGAATTATGCTGTAGGCTTTCCAACAGTCAGAGAGAGATGAAGGAACAGATATGTAAGCAAATCACGGAAAAGTGATGAGAGAAACAGGTTTGCATTTGTGTGCGATTTCAACTTTGCTAACATGAACTGGGATTGCCTTAGTGTGAAAGGATCATACGAGGTAGAGTATTAAAGTGCATCCAAGAGAACTTTTGTACCAGTACGTAGATAGTCCTACCAGAGATGGGGCAGTGCTAGACCTTGTCCTAGGGAATTAAGTGGTCAAGTGGTCAAGTGGTTGAAATTTCGGGGAGTAAGCATTTTGGGAATAGTAACCATAACTCTGCAAGTTTCAAAGTTATGATGGAAAGAGATAAAGGTTCGTGCAGAAGTTAAGTGTCTAAATTGGGGGAGGGCCAATTTCAACTACATTAAATAGGATTTGGCAAACACAGATGGAAGCAGTTAAGTCTACATTTGGAAAGTGGGAGTCTTTTAAAAGTTGTATAATGAGAATTCAGGGTCAGCATGTTCCTCTAAGAGTGAAGGGAGCAGGTCCAGGGAACCCTGGATGTGAAGGGATATTGAGAGTTATGCAAAGAGGAAGAAGGCAACATATGTGAGGTGCAGTGTATTAAAAAGATAGGATCAAAAAAGCCTCTAACCTTTTAACGGTATACTGTCCTATGAATGAGAGGATTATCAGCGAATGTGTGGGACCAATTAGAGACCAAAGGGACAACCTGTGCGTGGAGCCAGTGGACATGGGTGAGGTTGTAAATGAATATTTCTCACCTATATTCACATTGCAGAAAGCCGTTGTAGCCAGGAATTTAGTTGGGATGGTGAAGTTCTAGAAGTTAATACATCGCTGGCCACAGGTGAAGTGCCAGAAGACTGGAGGATACCTAATGTGGTTCCTTTGTTCAAGAAAGCCAGCAGGGATAGGTTAGGTAATTATAAACCAGTTAGTCAGATATCAGTGGTAGAGATATCATCGGAAAAAATTCTGACGCACACCATTAATCAATACTTGGAAAAGTAGGGATTGATCATGGATAGTCAGCAAGGATTTGTTAGAGTGAGATCCTGCCTGACTAATTTAATTGAGTTTTTTGAAAAGGCAACTAAATATTTTGATGAGAGTAGTGCGGTTGACGTGGTTTGCACAGACTTCAGTAAGGCCTTTAACAAGGTCCCACATGGAAGGCTGGTCCAAAATGTATGAGCCCGTGGAATGCAAGGTAATTTGGCAAACTGGATCCAAAATTGGCTTTCAAATTGGAGGAAACAGGTGTTGGTGGAGGATTGTTTTTGTAATTTGAACTGTGTAACTGTTTAATTGGAATTTTGTAACTGTGACTAGTGGTGTACCACAGGGATCAGTGAAGGGACCCTTGCTGTTTGTCATTTACATTAATGACTTGGATGTGAACGTAGGTTTAATTAGAAAGCTTGCAGATGACACGAAAATTGGTGGTGTCATTGATACTGAGGAGGATGGTCTCAGGCTGCAGTCTAATGTTAATTAGCTGTAAATCAACAGAACAAATGGTAGATGACATTTAATCCCGATAATGCAGTTTTGGGAGATCTAATAAGGGAAGGACGTAAGTAATGAAAGGTTGATCCCACTGCTGACTGCAGTGCACTCGTCCTGCCAGCTTTGCTGCAGGGTGCTCATCCTGACAACATCATTGTGCTGTTGACTGCGGGGCACTCATCCTGGCAGCTTCACTGGCTACTGACTATAGGGCACTCATCTCAGATTCAGAGCAGACGGTGTCGAGCAGTGGGCTCAAATGGCACGGAAGTGTTTTCTGTGCAAGCTGCTGCTGCACACACTCCTGTTCTCCACCTTCGCCCACTGCTGGGATATGCCTCGGTATGATGTTTTGTCCTCCAACAGCAGAAATCTCCAGTAGAGGGCCTTTTACAAAGGGGTGTTCCCCTTTTTTGATGGATATCTGGATTTGGAAGTGCTAAGCATGGCAGACTTGTGTAATCGTTAGCTCAGTAAGTTCACAGGGTGCCAGACCCACATGTCGTGTCTGTGGCCTGGAGGAGGCAGTATTTCACGTGTGTAGAATGTTTCTGTTTGTAGCCCTTTTATTGTATTTTGAAGGGGCTGCTGAAATTTTGGTTACACTTAACTCCCACCCTCCTGATCTATGGACACCTGGTGCAGGGAGGAGTGGACAGGTTGAAGGGCTCTCTCGTGGCTGTGCTCCTGGGCTAGACCAAAGTGGCCATCAACAGGTTGAGGCAGTGGGCTACGTAGGGGGTCTTTGTTCCTGACTGTCTCCTCCTTGTTTCTCAACTACATCTGCGCTCGGGTGTCCCTGGAGAGGGAGCAAGTGGTGCTCATCCGCACAATAGAGGACTTTAGAGACGACTGGCAATGCAGGGTCTGGGGTGCATCATCACCCTAGACAGCATTATTTTAATTTTGTAAGTTTGTTTGATTCTATAAGCTTGCGTTCAACTGTTCGGTTATGACGATTTTGATACAGTGCCACAGCCAGGGGCTGTTTCATTGTTATTATTTTTGACTTGCTATTTTCAAAGTAGAGTTGAGGGAATAGTCTGTATTAAACCCTGTGCTGTCCCTGTCCTGGGAATGTTTGGTGGAGACAGTGTTGAGGGAAGTTTATTTTCAGTTTGTGTTCAGTTTAAAAAGTATTTAACCCCTTGCTGTTCCTCTCCAAAGAGAGTTTGATGGGGGCAGTGTTGAGGATGTTTACTTTTAGTTTATTTTCACTTTAAAAAAAGAGGAAAATTTACTCTGGATCTAACCCTATGCTGTAACTGTCCTGGTGGTGTTTGATGGGGACAATGTGGGTGATGATTTCATCAATATCTAATCCCAGGCTGAACATGGCCTAGCCATTTGAAAAGGGAAAGCTTTACTGTATTAACCCTGTGCTGTCCCTAACCAGGGAGTGTTTGATGGGGATAGTATTGAGGGAACTTTGCTCTCCAGCAGCAGAGCAATGGGCTGAAATCACCAGACAGGGAAGCAATCATTTTGCTAAAACAGTTTTTGTTTTGATTCTGTCACAGAATTGCTGAAGCTAAGGAACCAGCTGGTCTTTTATTTAACCAATGGCATTGTCTGGCCAGCATCAAAGAATACTGACACCAAGGCTGCAGCACTCCCTCCTGTCATCAGTGACCAACAGACTTGCAGGTTCTGCTCACAGCGACGCAACTGTGCTTTATACAGCAGGTGAGTGAGTGTCCAGTCATTGAAGCAGATAACAGTGAAGGATTATCTGGCCATTGGAGCGAGTAATGGTGAGGGGTTATCTGGTCATTGGGGCAGGTAATGGTGTGGGAGAGTCTGGCCATCGGGATGGGTAGCGGTGTGTTATTTGATTTGGCTTGATTTATTTTATCTAAGTGCAGTGAAAAGCTTCGTTTGTAAGCTCTACAGGCAGATCATAGGATGCTTAAACAGAGTGAGGCCTACTGGTTACATCGCACAGAAGGTGTGCGTAACAAGATCAACATTATTTGAAGTTAGAGGGTTCATTCATCAGTCAAATAACGGCAAGGAAGAAACATTCTTGACCCTGTTGGAATGTGTGTTCAGGCTTCTGTATCTTCTGCATAGTGAGAGAGGTTATAGAAGAGTATTACTGGGGTAGGATGGGTCTTTAATGATGTTGGCAGCCTTTCTGCAGCAATGAGAAATGTAATTGGAAGGTTGTCTTCTGTGATAGTCTCAGCTGTGCACACAACCTTCTGTAGTTTCCTATGGTTCTGGGCAGTGCAGTTTCCAAACCAAGCCATTATGAACTCGGTTTGTATGCTTTCTATGGTGCATCTGTAAAAGTCGGTGAGGGTCCTTATGGATATGCCGAATTTCCTAAGCCAACTGAGGAAGAAGAGGCGTGTGCCTCCTTGACCATCATATCTACGTGGGAGGTCCAAGACGGGTGGTCGGTTGTCGCTCCTAGGAACTTGACATTCTCAACCCCTGCCCCATTGACGTAGATGGGTGCGTGTTCTCTTCCTTTCTTTCTGAAGTCAGTGATCAGTTCTTTTGTTTTGCTGACGTTGAGAGAGAGGTTGTTATCATTACGCCACAATGCCAAGCCCTCAATCTCCTTTCTATATTCTGACTCATTGTTGTTTGATATCCATCCTACCATGGTGGTGTTGTCAGCAAACTTGTAGATGGGGGAGAGATAATAGGTACTGCAGATGCTGGAGAATCCGAGATAACAAGGTGTGGAGCTGGATGAACACAGCAGGCCAAGCAGCATCATAGGAGCAGGAAAGCTTGACGTTTCGGGCCTAGACCCCGTTTCTGATGAAGGGTCTAGACCTGAAACGTCAAGCTTTCCTTCTCCTATGATGCTGCTTGGCCTGCTGTGTTCATCCAGCTCCACACCTTTGTAAAGTTGTAGATGGTGCTTGTTTGGAATTTTCCCGTCATGGTACAGCTATACAAGTCACATCCCAGAATGAAACCTGGCATGATTGATCGTGTGTTTAATGTTGTGTTGTGCAATTAGTTAATATGGCTTTTGGTTACTAAAACATACTCCCATGAGGCTGGGGTCCCCTTTAACATCAGAAAGGATATAAAGAAAGGAAACAAACAAGTCCAGCTACATGTATAGTATGCAAAGTTCCAACCTGTTTCCCAATACAGCCCATTACAGAGACTCAAGTCCAGATAAGTTATACTCCTACTGTAACTCTTCAAGTTTCTGCTTAACTGACTCAGTTTCTCTTTTTGGAGCTGCACACAGACTTTGCGATTCCTCTGAGTCTTTTGGTGTGATCCATCCACAGATCTGATGGTCAAAAATTTTTTCAGTTCTAACAATGTGAAGATTTCCAGCCCAAATTTTCCTGGTTTGGAAACTTCACAAACTAGAAAACGAAACATTGCTGCACATACTGATTTCCTCTGACCTAAAACTTGCTAGGAAAGAAACTAAGCACTTCTGAACATCTGAAATTGTTTTCTGAGCTGAACTGAAAATACAACTACTGGCTTAATGTGTTTACACTACCTGTCGTAAACCCAAAAGTATGATCATCTTATTCCAGGAATTCTCCTAAGCTTTTGGACTATAGGTTAAAGACTGGAAAGTGAAGCTGAGATGACAATCAGATCAGCCATGATCTTATTAAGTCGCGAAGCAGGCTCCTAGGGCCGAATGGCTGATTCCTAAGTCCTGTGTTCCATTCCCACTTCTAACAGGCAACGTTTTGGAGAAATGGGAACAGGACGAAACCATTTAGCCCCCGATTCTGTTCTGTTCAGAGAGGGAATCTGAAATTCCGTATCGCTTTCTTCCATAATACTTTGAATGTCCCTCAATCTCTAATTTAAAATTCACGAGAGATATTGCATTAAATGCCATTTGTGAAAGAGTTTCAACATTCTATCACCTTTGCATGTAGAAGTGTTCCCTGCTACTCGTTCTGAAAGGTCTGGCTGTAATTTGTTGATTATATTTCCCTAGACCTCGCTGACAGAAAAGTTTATTTCTACCTATTCTGTTTATTCCCTGAATATCTTGGAAAGTTGAATCACCCCTTTGAGTCATTGAGTCCTACAGCATGATGACAGGCCCTTCGGCCCAAACTGGTCCATGCTGGACAATTTCCTGGCACTTGGCCCATATCCTTCTAAACCTTTCCTGTCCATGTATTCATCCAAATGCCTTTGAAATGTTGTTAATGTACCCACCTCAACCACTTCTGCTGGCAGTTCATACCATATGCATACCACCCTCTATGTAAAAAAAAAAAAAAAGTTGCCCCTCTGGTTCCCATTTATTCTTTACCCTCTTACCTTAAGCTGATGCCCTCTAGTCCTTGATTCCCTAACCCTAGGAAAAAGATCGAGTGCATTCACCCTGTTCATGCCTCACATGATCTTATGCACTTTTATAAGATCTACCCTCAGTCTACTACATTCTCAACAAAAATGTCCTAGCTTATCCAACCTCTCCCTATAATGCAGTCCCTTGAATCCTGGCAGCATCTCTGTAAGTTTCTTCTGCATTCTTTCCGGGTTAATAACATCCTTCCTATCGCAAGGTGACCAAAACTGAACACGATACTCTCAAGTGTGGCCTCGCCAACGTCCTGTACAACCAACATAACTTCCCAACTTCTATATTCAAGGCCCTGACTGATGAAGGCCAGAGTGCCAAAAGCCGCCTTCACTGCCCTGTCTACCTGTGACTCCACTTTCAGAGAACTGTGCACCTAAACTCCAAGGTCCCTCTGTTTCACTACACTCCTTAACGTTGTAGACATGCTCACCAAGTGGTGGGTTTGGTTGCAAATGTTTCATCACCCTGCTAGGTAACATCGTCATTGTGCCTCTGGTGAAGCATTGGTGTTCTGTCCCATTTGTTATTTATATGCCTCAGTTTGCTGGGGTGGTTGGTATAACTTCAGGTTCTGTTTCTCAGTAGTTTGTTCACAGGGTCTAATTCCATGTGTTTGTTGATGGAGTTCTGGTTGGAATACCAGGCCTCCAGGAGTTCCTTGGCATGTCTGTTTGGCCTGTGCGATTATGGATGTGTTGTCTCAGTTGAATTCGTGTCCCTCATCAGTGTGTAGTGAGACTCCTTAAGGACCTACCATTAACCATGAAACTCCTACCTTGATTTGACTTTCTAAAATGCAACACCTCTCACTTATCTATATTAAACTCCATTTGTCATTTCTTGGCCCACTTCCCCAGCTGATCAAGATCCTGCTGCAATTTCTGATAACCTTCCTGGATACCGCCTATTTTAGTATCATCTACAAACTTACTAATCGTGCCTTGTACGTTCTCATCCAAATCATTGATATACATAAAAACAGCAATGGGCCCAGCACCGACCTCTGAGGCACACCATTAGTCACAGGCCTCCAGTCTGATTAGCATCCTTCCACTATTACTGTCTGCTTCCTATCATCAAGTGAGTTGTGTATACAGTTTGCCAGGTCTCCCTGGATTCCATGTGATCTAACCTTCCAGAGCAGCCTACTATGTGAAACCTTATCAAAGGCCTCACTGAAATCCATATAGACTATGTCTACCATCTTGCCCTCATCAACCTTCCTGGTCACTTCATCAAAGGTCTGTAACAAATTTGAGAGGCATGATCTCCCAAGCATGAAGCCATGCCGGCGACTATGAATCAAACCCTGTCTTTCCAAATGCATGTATATCTTATCCTTCAGAATCTTCTCAAGTAACTTACCTACCACAGATGTTAGGCTTACTGGTCTATAATTTCCAGGTTTTTCTTTGCAGACCTTCTTTAATAAGGGCACAATATTTGCTACCCTCCAGTCTTCCAGGACTTCCCCCATGGCTAACGATGGCGCAAAGAAATCAGCCAGGGCCCCTGCAATTTCTTCTCTTGTCTCATTTCTTCTGTCTCTTTGTATTCTGATCCTTTAGATACAAAACCGGCATTTTGTTAGGCTTATTGATAATTTTTTGCGTTTGTCAGTGCCCATTTTCTGCACTTGTTAATGGTTTTAAAATCTCCCTCCTCTTCTACGCATGTCACCCATTTGAACAGTATTCTGATGTTTTTAGTCCTTGGTGGATGATTCACATTTGCTTGCATTGATGCCTCCCAGCATTATTGAACCTGACGGAAGCAGAATGTGATTAAAGCAACAACTTTTATTTCAAGTTTTATGGGGAGATGATGGCCTAGTGGTATTATCACTGGATTGTTAATTCAGAGACCCAGATAACGTTCTGGGGACTGGGCTTCAAATCCCAGCACAGCAGATGAATTCAGTAAAAAAAAAAAATTAAATTTTATTGAATTCAATAAAAATATCTGGAAGGAAGAATCTAATGATGACCATGAATCTATTGTTGATTGTTAGAAAAATCTGTCTAGTTCACTAACATCCTTTAGAAAGGAAACTGCCGTCCTTGTCTGGCCTACATGTGACTCTAGACCCACAACAATGTGGTTGACTCTGAACTGCCCTCTGGACAATTAGGGATGGGCTATAAATGCTGCCTAGCCAGCAAAACTCTCATCCTGTTAATGAGTACTATATAAAAAATGTCTATTTGCCATAGTGTTGCCTATTTGCTTAATTGATCAAAAGCTACTTTGCTTTCATCTACACACTTGTAATACCTTAAATTTTGTGTCATTGGCAAATTTGGTATGTGGGTTTGTGTATCCCACCACCTAACTGATTTCTTAGTGCCAATTAGAGGGTCTGTCAATTATCCCTAATGTCTCCTCAGCCAGTTTCTTAACTGGGTCAATAATAGTAAGTAATTTGTCATGAGACAATTTATTTAAGTTAACTGGGTGTGCATATGAATAAAATCCATAGCCATTCTCAGTCCTCCACTTTAGTCATCTTTTCCAAAATTTAAATAAGATTTCTTCCTATCTAGTGACTTGCTGCCAACAACTTTTACACTGACTAGTCTTTAATGACCTGGTTTCCCTTTCTGAAAAAGCAGAATGACATGTAGGTTTCCAATCTAGAGAAACAGTTTGTGAGTTCAGTGAATTTGGGGAAACCAATAGTTCAAGCATCTACATTGTTCTTACCTACTTCCTTTAAATTCCTGTGGTGGAAAGCCATCGGGTCCTGGGTATTGGCTACTTTCGCTTTCATTTTTTTTAAAAATTCATTCATGGGACGTGGCCAGCATTTATTGCCCATTCCTAACTTCCCAGAGAGTCACCCATATTGCTGTGGATCTAGAGTGACATGTAGGCCAGGCCAGGTAAGATGGCAGTTTCCATCCCTAAAGGACAATAGTGAACCAAATAGATTTTTCTGACAATTGGCAATTCATGGTTAGAAGATTAATTCCATTTTATTAGATACAAATTCCACCATCTGCCATGGCAGGATTCAAATCCGTGTCTCCAGAACCTTTCTTGTGTCCTTGGATTAACAGTCCAATATAATACCGTTAAGCCATTGCCTTTCCCATGAGGTGACGTTACATTGCTTAAATTAATAATTTAATAATTTTCTTGGGACATCCAACATGCTGACCTCTTCTGTAAATACTGATAGAAAGTAATTATTCAACATTTCCTTATTTTCATTGACAATATTGCTGTTAATAGTTTTCAACAGATACACGTTGCTTCTGACTGCTCTATGTTTTCCTCATAAAACTGTAAAATTAAAAAGTTGTTTTGCTTTTGGTATTCCTTGCAATGCTTATTTGCATTCATGTTTAGCTGCCTGTTTTCTCATCCTATGCTGTTTCTTGTATTTCTCCAATTCACCTGGATCTATGATATCTTTGGAATTTGTATATGTGTTTTAACATGAGAACTATGAGCAGGAGTATATAATTCAGAGTGTTAAGCCTGTTTTGCTATTTAATATGATCATGGCCAATCTCATCTCATCCCCAACTCCCACTTTTGTGTCGGTCTGTCTAACTCTTTAACTCATTAATAATTAAAACTCTGATTATCTCTTCCAGTTGATTCAGTGTACAGTCATCTATCGCATTCTGGGATAGTGAATTCCACAGATTCATGACCCTTTGAGAGAATTCCTCCTCATTTCTGTTTTAAATCTACCCTCCCTTAGTCTAAAACCCTGATCTCTTTCCTAGATTGCTTCACAAAGGGAAACATCTGTTGTATATCTATTTGTCAATCCCCCTTAGTAACTTATACACCTCAGTTTGATGCCCTATCATTCTTCTAGACTCTAGCCCAAACTGCTCAATCTCTCTGCATAAAACAAGCCTTTCATCTCTGGAATTAATCTAGTGAACATTCTCTGAATGGCATCCAGTGCAATTAATGTATTCATTGCTGCTTAAATTCTCACCTCTCTGTGTTATTTGCAAATTTGGCTGAAGTACATTCTATCAAGTCATTGATGTAGGTTTAAATAGTTGGCACCCCAAGCACCAAACCCTGTGGCATCCCACTAGTTACAGCCTGGCATCCAGAAAAAACTCATTTAGATGGACTGTCTGTCTGGTTTCTGTTGGTTAGCCAATCCTCTATCCAAGCTAAAATATTACCCCTAATGCCATGTGATCTTCAATTGTGTATTACCGTTTTGCATGGCATCATATCAAATGCATTTGGGGTATCCAAATATACTGCATCTACTTCAATTTTCCACTTCTATTCCATTTTCAAAGGACTCTTGACAATTAGTCAAACATGATTTACCCTTCTGAAAACTGTGCTGACTCTGATGGATTTAATAATGGATTCTGATGACAGACATTAAAATAATTTGACTATGATTTTCTATTTTCTGCCTCCCCCTCTTTTTGAATAAGGTGTCACATTTTTTTTCCTAATTCAGTAGAACTTTTCTAAAATCCAGGGAATTTTGGAATTATTATTGAAATATTATGACTAATGCTTCCACTATCTCTGCCACCTCCTTTTAGTTCCTAGGATGTAGGCCAGCAAACCCTGGGAACTTGTCTGCCTTTAATTCTAATAATTTGCTCGGAATTTCTTCCTTTAATTGTTTTAATTTCCTCCTTTTCTATAACCACTGCGTTACTTGTTATTATTGGGGGAGTTTGTGTCCTCCAAGATGAAAACTGAGGCAAAATATTGATTTAGTGTCTCTGCCATTTCTGTGTTTACCTATCAGTAACTTCTCAGACTCATTCTCTAAGGATGAATATTCACTTTAGCTACTCTCTTCCTTTTTTATATACTTTTGCTGTGCTTTTAGTTTTATGTTGTCACCTAGCTCTTTTGTCATCTATGACCTTTATTCCTTGGAATTTTTGGAAAATAGCCCATTGAAGAATAATGGCAGATATTTAAAGAAATAGTTAATGACTCATAGAAATGATATATCCCAGTGAAGGAATCTGGGAAGGGGATAAATCAACTGGTTAATCAAAGACTTGAGGGTAATATTAAATTGAAAGAGGGAAAAAGAAGTGTCAAGAATTAGTGGTAGCAGAGGATTGAGCAAGTTTTAAAGCCAACAAAAGTGTCATTAAAAACTCTTTTAATTCACTAAATCTGTGGAAGGAAATCTGTCCTTTCCTAGTCTGGCCTACATGCGACTGCAGACCTAGAACCAGACTTGGTTGACTGTTAACTGCCGTCTGGGCAATTAGAGATAGGCAATAAATGCTGGCCAAATCAGTGGTGCCTGCATCCCAAGAATGTGTTTATTTTTAAAAATGAGGTTAAACTAGTAAATATGCTAAGGCAGATA
Organism: Ginglymostoma cirratum; assembly: GCA_024137785.1. Taxonomy (NCBI): domain Eukaryota; kingdom Metazoa; phylum Chordata; class Chondrichthyes; order Orectolobiformes; family Ginglymostomatidae; genus Ginglymostoma; species Ginglymostoma cirratum. Next base: position 52,780,919 of record JAHRHZ010000140.1, on the reverse strand, counting down.
GTAAGAGCTTCTTTAAATATATGTTAAATTTTATAAAGGAAGTGAGAGGCCAATATGAGCGTAGACCCCTTAGAGAATAAGGCTGGGGAAATACTGTGGAATCAGGAAATTATAGAGTCGATTCAATATTTTTCATAAGCTTTTGGTAGAAGACGTCAGTTGTATTCCAAAATTCAAAGGGCAAAAGGTGAAGAGGAAATACATCTAGTAAATGTCGCTAGAAGAAAGGTACTAGGGAAACTAATAGGTTAAAGACCAATATGTCTCCTGGACACGATGGGTTGTTTTCTTGAATACTAAAGGAAATGGCTATAGAGATATTGGACGCACTGGTAGTATTCCTTAAATCCTATAAAAGTCCCAGAGGATTAGAAAGCTGCCAATGTAACAGCCTTCTTCAAAAGAGGAGACAATAAACATAATTTTAGGGCAGTTAACATCTGTAATTGGGAAAATATTTGTCTATTATAAAGGATATCAATAGAGCATTTAGACATAATATAATCAAGCAAAGTCAGCATGGTTTCACTAAGAGAAAATCATTACTGACAGTTTTGTTAGAATTTTTTGAGGCGGCAGAAAGCAGAATAGATAAAGTAGAACCATTAGAAGTAATATGTTTGGATTTCCGAAAGGCATTTGATTAGGCACTACGCATAAAACTACTTAAAACAATGAGGTGCTGTGGTGTTTGGGGTAGTGTATTAGCATGCATGGATTGGTTAACAAGTAAAAGACAGAACTGGGACTTCCAGGTGGGCAATCTGTAACTGGTAGAGTGCCACAGGGAGCACTGCTGGGGCCCCAGTGTTGACCCTATATGTTAATGACTTGGATGAGGAAAGTGAATACACCGTGTCAGTTTGCGGATGACACAAAATTAAGTGAGAAGGCATTAGTGAGGATGACAGAGTCAACAGAGAAATATAGACAGCTTAAGTGAGTGGGCAAAATCTTGGCAGATGGAATATAATATTGGTAATGGGATTATGCACTGTGGCAAGAAGGAATCGAGGACGCAAATAATTTTAATGGAGAAAGCTGCAAGACAGAGGGATTGGGAGTCCTCGTGCATTAGTCACAAGCTAGAATACAGTTCAGCAGGTAATAGAGAAGGCAGATGGAATGTTGGTCTTTATTTCAAGGAGAATCGAGTAAAAAATAGGTAAATCGTGTTAGAACTATACAAGGCAATAGATGGACCACAACTGGAATACTAAGAGCCATTTTGGCCCCCTTATCCAAGGTAAGACAGATATACTGGCATTGGAAGCAGTTCAGAGGAGGTTTATTCCTTTAATTGTGAATGGAAAGATTTTCATGTGCAGAGTTAAGTACTTGATGGAAAACATGATCTTATTGAAGCATACAAAATTCTAAGGAGTCTTAACAGGGTGCATGCTAAGGGGCGTGTTTCCCATTGTGGGAGAGACTAAGACAATCTCAGTATAAAGGGATGCCCATTTAAGACAGATAAGGAAGAATTTCTTCTGAGGTTAGTGAATCTGTGATTGTTTATTGTTGCGAGCTGCCAGGTCTGTTTTTTTAGACAGTGAGGGAATTGAGGGTTATGGGGATAAAGCAGGAAAGTGGGAAATGAGGATTATCTGATCAGCCACAATCTCATTGAATGATGGAGCAAACAAAATGCATCAAATGGCCTACGTTGCATCTTATGTTTTATCCAGTTGTCCAGTTTGCTGCAGATGGTCTGTCTTATCAGCAACAGTCTTTGCCAAACACACTGTTGAATTTATTTGTGTTAAGATCACTGTTGACAGATATTCAAACTGTGTCAACGAAGTCTAGATCATTACGATATGTACTGTGGCATTCTGTCTTATTGGTTCTAGGACATGTTGCAGAAGAACTTAGACATATCCAAGAAATTCACTGGTTTACTGACAATGGTTTTCTTTATTTCAAATCTATAAAAAAATGTAAATGCCCCGTGTTAAAACCAGCCTGCCTTTGCTACATCCATGTTTAATCACTACATTTATACAAACTGCCACTTTGCTGCTGCTACCAGATGCCTAATCACAATTATATTGCCTTATTATTGAGACTTCATTCTTAACCACCAAGGTTTCACTCTTCTAAGAGTAAAGGGCAAGGACAGCAAGTACAAGGAGGCCCGGATGTCAATGGACATTGAGTTTGAATAAGAAAAAGAAGGAAACCTATGTTAGGTACAGAACATGAGAAAAAAGAAAGGCCCAATAGGAGTACAGTGCGTGTAGGGGAGTGCTATGAAATATCTTTGGCAGGTAGGATTAAGGAAAACCTCAAGGCATTTTATAAGTATGTTTAAGAGCAAGAGGATTACCAGTGAAAGAGTGGTGCCTGTTAGAGACCAAGGGATTTGGTGAAGTCTTGAGTGAATACCACTCATCTGTATTCACAAAGGAGCTTATTATAGCACCTCATTATTGAGATTTAATTCTTAATCATCACATTGTAACTGGAGATTTTAGTTGGGATATTAAAGTTCTAAAGCACATTAAGATTAAGTAGCAGGGAGTATTAGATGTTTTAGTGGACATAAAGGTGCATAAATCCTTGGGGGTCGATGAAATATATTACAGTCTGCTATGGGAGGCAAGGGAGGAGATTGCTGGGGCTCTCATGGAGAAATTTGATACTTCACCGTGTACTGGTGAAGTGCTAAACGACTGGAGGATAGCTAATGTGGTTCCTTTGTTCCAGAAGCACAGCAGGGATAGGCCAGTTAATTGCAGACCAGTGGCCAGATATCGTTGGAAGAAAGTTCTGAGGGGTATGATTAATCAATACTTGGAAAGGCAGGGGTTTATTGGAGGGGGATCCTGTGGTCTAACTTAATTGAATTTTTTTGAAAGGGTGACTGAAAATGTTGATGAAGGTAGTGCTGTTTATGTGGCTTAGTTGGATTTCAGTAGGGCCCTTGACAATGTCCCATGTGGAAACCTGCCTAAAAGGTCAGCCTGTGGGATCTAAGGCAAGTTTGTAAACTGGAGCCATTATTGGCTGACAAATAGGAGGCAAAAGTTGTTGGTAGAGGGTTGTTTTTCTAATTGGAAGCCCATGACCAGCTGTATACCATAGGGATTGGTGCTGGGATCCTTGCTGTTTGTTATGTACGTTAACATCTTGGATGTGAATGAAGATGGTATAATTAGTGAGTTTGTAGATGGCACAACAGTGTCAGTGGTGAAAGTCTAATATTGATCAGCTGATAACTTGGGCAGAGCAATGGCATGTGGAGTTTATTCCTAATAAGTGTGAAGTGACGTGTTTTGAGAGCTCTAATAAGGGCGGGGTTTACTCAATGAATGGTAGGTCCCAGGGGGTACTGAGGAATAAAGGGACCTTGGTGTACAAGTTCATAGGTTCCTGAAGGTGTCAGCACAGGTGAAGGCAGGGTAGTGAAGAAGGCATACAGGATACTTGCCTTCATTAGCTGGGTGTATAAAATAGGAACATGGAAGCCTTGTTGCACCTTTTATTGAGCATGGGTTAGGCCACACTACTGTGTGCAGTTCTGGTCATCACGCTCCTGGAAGGACGTGATTGGACTGGAGAGGGTGTGGAGGAGATTCACCAGGATGTTGCCTGGTATGGAAAGTCTCAGTTATGAGGAGAGACTGGATAGTGGCTTGGTTTGTTTTCCCTGGAGCAGAGGAGGCTGAGGGGAATCTGATTGAGGTATACCTAATTGAGAGACATGGATAAAGTAGATAGTGAGAATCTTTTCTTCATGGTAGATGAGTCTAAGATCGGAGCGTATAAGTTTAAGATGAGTAAGTGGTTTAGCGGGGTCTGAGGGAATATTTTTCACCCCAAGGTCAGTGGAAATATGGAACTCACTGCCTGAGAGGTACGCTTGCAACATTTAAGGAGTATCTGGATGAGTACTTAAAATTTTTCTCTCCTGTACTTGTGGTGCCTAAAGCACAACTTCTGACTGTCACTCTACACTTTTGTTTGATCTTCAACAGTCATTTATATGACCTTTTTTGCTTTACTCTTACAACAAACTTGTTAACTTAAATTCGAGATAACAAGCATGGGGCTGGATGAACACAGCAGGTCAAGCAGCATCATAGGAGCAGGAAAACTCGACGTTTCGGGCCTAAACCCTTCATCAGATTGCCCTATTTAGTCTTTTAACAAGAATCATAGTTCTAGCTTGGTTTAAGTGAAGCCTGATCCAGTGCTGGTGCCAGTTTTCCATGAAATGGAAAACCTCTTTCCAATGCTAATTCTTCAGCCGTAAGTCACTTCCCTAATTTGATTTTCTGTGACTTGGGTATTCAGATTTTATGGTGGTACGAATCAGGCTGACTCCTGCATCCTTATTCCCAACCAGAAGTGCTGATGTCTGACTCCACACCAGCAAGGGATGAAATTTATGTTGTGAAGCTATGAAATTTCAAAAGTAGTAAATGAACTGCATACTGAAAGGGAGAATGGTGAAATGACCATAAGATGTAGGAGCAGCACTAAGCCATTTGGCCTTTTGAATCTGCTCCACCGTTCAATTTGATCCTCAACTGCACTTTTCTTCCTTTACCTCATAATCCTGATTTCCTTACTGGTTTAAAGATCTATCTGTCTCGGCCTTGGATATACTTGACAGTCCGGCCTCTACATCCCTCTGTGGTAGAGAATTTACCAGATTTATTACCTCTGAAAGAAGAAATTCCTCTGTGAATATGAGATGAGATTGTAAGGTAGATATTATGCTCAGATTGATGAGTTAAGCTGTTTCATTTTCAACAGGGCAGTGGAGCAGGAGTTGGAGAACTGTTCTGTACCTGCAGATGTGAAGCCAATTCTGCAAGAAGAGACTGAGCACTTGGAACTTGTTCACTTGCAATACTTCCGGCTCTGGTACTTGCTCTGTGTTCTGGAGGCGCAAGCTGTTGATAAGAAAGGAGGACTGAAAAACATCTGGCTGCACTCTGCAGAGGAAAGGTGAGAAAGAGTCCACAGTAGATGAGAGCCATTGTGATGTGAAGTGTATTTGTGTAGGCAGGTGGAGGGGTGTGGAATTTGCTGAAGCCAGATGGGATGGATTGGCTGTTCGGTGTGTGAGGTGGAGCTTGGTGCATGATCTTCACCGGCCGATACAGGAGGGGATTTGTGGAAATCAGATCTCAAATGGTTCAGAATTCCAAGATTTGGGATAGTGGGATCTTCCTGTGGCTTGTGTGTTTGATTTAGGATTGAAGTTACAGGTGTGTATCTGGCACAGGGTGAGTGTTGCAGACAGAAATGAAAACAGAAATTGTAAGCAAATTTCAACAGGTTCATGTTCTGCAGTCAATTCAACTTCTGAAGAAGGGTCACTGGACCCAAAACGTTAACTCTGCTTTCTCACAACAGATTCTGCAAGATCTGATGTGTGTTTCCAGCATTTTTTAAATTTTGTTTGTTGCTTTGATTTCCAGCATCTGCAGTTGTCGGATTTACTTGTAGAGACAGATGAATTTTCAGTGACATCAGTCACCACTTCTGAGGATCATTAGGTCTCAGAATTTATTTACTAAAGATCTAGAATCAAGCAGTTTCTGATTATATTGTTTATTTTACATATTCTACACCTGATCATGGTGTTCAAGACTTAAAGTTTATTCTAACACATTTGTCTTCAGAATCATTAGCTTTATTTGAATCTTGAAAATTGCCATTTTCTCTCAGGTGTTTACTTTACTCCCATAAGTGAATCTCAACTCCAGTGATCCAGATTTGCACCTTAATCTGCTAAATATTGTATCTAGATAAGTAGTATCAAATCCCAAGGACTGAGATACACATCTTGCTGGAGATGTTTTCAACATTGATTTTTGGTGTATTGTCCAAATGGTTATTCATCACTTGAACAACATGCCGAATTCTAGTATCTCTAACCCTGATATCTGATTTGGCTGTTGATCAGGAACCCTGGTCAATTTTTCTCCTAACCAGAGAAAACAGTTGCACTGTTGAAAATGAAAGCTTTGTCTGAGTGTCAGTATTGCACTTTATACTGAGAAGGCAGTGTGATTTTATGAGTTAATTTTCCAGGACTAAGAAGAGCGGTGTAATGTTTTTGACATTGTTTAATGTTTACATTTGGATTATTTTGTTTCAATAGGGAACAGCAGGGATGCTGTGTTGCTAACCTTGTGCGCAGTGATTGCATCCAGACCATTGCTGATGGACAGTACGAGCATAAATTCACACGGAGGGCTGGGTCAATATCGAAAATTGCATTAATGGTTGGAGACAGAGTGGTTGTAAGTGGTCAGGAGAAAATGCTGCTTGCTGTCTCTTCTGGATATGTCACTGACATCTGCTCATTCCAGATCACATGTATATTAGATCGGTAAGGGATCCATTCATGTCAGGATTCTGTCAGAAGTATTGAACCTGAAATCCAATAGGAGAACTTTGACTGAGATTTATAACTTTCTTCTGGGATTTTATGGGATGCACGTTCTTAATTCCAGATTTAATTAATTGGATTAGTGAGATTTGAGCCCATGTACCCAGAGATGGACTCTGGAATAGTCCAGTGACTTGCGGTTGCAACAGCTTCAATGCTGGCAGATCACCATTACTACTTTTGGCACTTACGTCAAATCTGAACCATTTGTTTCTTTCTATCAACTCTATCCAAGCCATAATTATATTAAATACCTCTATTAAATCTCCTTCAAGCCTCTAAGTGAACAGTCACAATTTCTCCAATCTGAAATACTGTCCCCCTCATCATGGAACAGTTCTTCTCAGCATCCTCTTAATGCCTCATCCTGCCTAAAGTGTGTTGCCTAGAACTGAATATAATACTCCAGTTGAGGCTGAACCAGCATTTAAAAGATTTTTGACATACGTATGAAAGGTAGCATGTTACTATTCTTATTGATAAATCCTGGAATTCCTTGTGCTTTATTAACTCCCCTGCGCTACCATCTTCAGTGATTGCTGAATATATATCATATATCTCCAGGCCCCCTTCTTCCAGTTTTAGAAATGGGCCCACTTTATTTTGCCTATCCATGTTCTGTGTATGAAATGAAATGTTTCACATTTTATTGCCTCAGATGCATCCATTCTGTCAATCTGTATTGGTTCCCTTGTATGTTGGCTGCCAAAGTCTTCTCATACTTCCTCTTTGTTTCTGTTATTAGCGTTTTAAAGTTTTGTTCCAAACCCTCTATATTTATCCAATAAGGCAAAAAAAGTGCAGATGCTGGAAATGTGAAATGCAAACAGAAATTTCTCGGGACATGCAGCAGGTCTGACAGGAGAAAGTAGTTAATGTTTCGAGTTTGGTGACTCTTCATGAGAACCGATAACAACTAAGAAAAGCTAGGTATTTATGCTGAAGATGAGGTTGGGTATGGTGGCAAAGAGGTGAGCCGATAGGTGGAGACAGAGAGCTATGAAAGGGGTACAGTCATAGAATTACACAACATGGAAACAGACCCTTCAGTCTAACGAGTCCATATCAACCATGTTCCCAAATTAAACTAGTCCTACATGCCTGTGTTTGGTCCATATGCCTCCAAACCTTTGCTATTCATGTACTTAACCAAATGTTTTAAACATTGTAAGTGTACCTGCATCCACCACTTCCTCTGGCAGTTCGTTCGACACACTAACCACTCTACGCAAAAAAAATGTCCGTATGTCTTTTCTAAATCTTTCTCCTCTCACCTTAAAAATATTCCCCACCATTGGAAAAAGACATCTGCCATTCACCATAGCTATACCCCTCATGGTTTTATAGACCTTTATAAGGTCACCCCTCAACCTGTGCTCCAGTGGAAAAAGTCCCAGCCTATTTTTAGAACTCAAGCCCTCCATTCCCAGCAACATCCTGCTAAATCTTTTCTGAACCCTCCCTAGTTTAATAATATCCTTCCTATAACAGGGTGACCAGAATTGCACACAGTACTCCAGAAGAGGCCTCACCAACATCCTGTACAACCTCAAATTGACCTCCCAAATCATATACCCAAAGGTCTGAGCAATGAAGGCAAGTGTGCTAAATGCGTTCTTAATCAACCTGTCTACCTATGATGCAAAATTCAAAGAATTATGTACCTGAACCCCTAGATCTCCCTGTTCTACAACATTACCCAGGGCCCTACCAGTAATTGTATAAGTCCTGCCCTTTTACGAAATGCAATACCTCGCATTTATCCAAATTGAACGGCATCTGTCTCTCTTCAGCCTGTTGACCCAATTGATTAAGATCTCTTCGTAATCTTAGATAACTTTTTTCACTGCCCACTATACCAGCAGCTTTGATGTCATTCGCAAACTTACTAACCATGCTTCCTTTATTCTCATCCAAATCATTTGTTCAAATGGTAAACAAAAATGGACCTAATAACTACCTGTGGAATACCGCTGGTCGCAGGCCCTCAGTTCGAAAAATAACCCTGCACCCCGACCCTGTGTCATCTCCCGTAAAGCCAATTATGTATCCAGTTGGCAAGCTTGCCCTGAATCCCATGTGATCTAACTTTACTAATTAGTCTATCATGTGGAACCTTATCAAAGGCTTTTCTAAATTCCAAGTAAAAACATCTACTGCCCTGCCCTCATCAATCTTTTTGGTTACTTCCTCAAAAAACTCAATCACATTTGTGAGACATGATTTCCCTTGCATAAAACCATGCTGACTGTCCGTAGTCATTCCTTGCCTCTCCAAATGTATGTAAGTCCTTTCTTTAAGAATCACCTTGCACACCACCGATTTCAGACTCTTAGGTCTGTAGCTCCTGGGCTTCTAATTTAGAGCCTTTTTTAAATAAATACACAGCATTAGCCACCCTCCAGTCTTCCAGCACCTCACTCGTGGTTACAGATGATACAGATAATGATATTTCTGCCAGGGGACCCGCAATTTCCTCCCTAACTTCCCACCCTATCAAGGATACACTTGATAGGTCCCAAAGACTTATCCACCTTTGTTTTCTAAGATCTCTAGCACTTCCTCTTCTGTAGCGTGAACTGTTTTCAAAATATCAATATTTATTTCCAAGTTCTCTAGCCTCCACTTCTTTGTCCACAGTAAAATCTGATGCAAAATATTCATTTAATATCTCTCCCATCTCCGGAGGTTCAACACAAAGATGCCCTCATTGATCTTTAAGGCGGACCTACTCTCTGTCGTTGTTCTTTTGGTCTTAACGTATTTGTAGAATCTCAGGGTAATCCTTAACCTTGCCTGCCAAGGCTATCTCATATCCCACTTTGCCTTCCTGATTTCCCACTTAAGAATGTCTCCATACTCTTTATACTCTTCGAGGGATTCATTTGATCCCAGTTGTCTATATCTATGATTTTTTTTTTTTATTCTTGACTAGAACCTCAGTATCTTTTTGCATCCATTGTTCCCTAGGTCGATCACTATCCACTAAATGTTCATCTCTTGACGCCTGACCCATTTCCTTTCTAAGAACCAGATCTAATAATGTTTCCTTTTTCATTGGACTAGAAACACACTGATGTAGGAAATTTTCCAGGAACTGTTGCTCTCAGTCTGCCCTTTACGTATTTCTATCTCGGTCTACTCTTGATCATCGGCAAACTTATGGAAGTCCAGTGCGTAGTGCTGTGAATAGCACTTGTGTTGTAATAATGTGCTCGCTTTGAAGTCCCCTAATCCACTCAGCTGCGGATCTCAGTACTGGCTTTTTAATTCACTTGTGGGATGCATGTATCACTGGCTGGCCAACATTAATTGTCCATCCTTAGTTGCCCTTGAAGATTTTAGTGAGCTGCCTTCTTCAATCACCACAGTACATGTGCTGTAGGTAGACCACATTGCTGTTAAGAAGGGAATTTCAGGATTTTGACCCAGCAACACTACAGAATGCCAATGTATTTCCATGTCAGGATACTGAGTGCTTTGGAAGGGAACTTGTAGGTGTTGGTGTTCCCATGTATCTGCTGCCCTAGTCCTTATAGATTGAACTGGTCATGGGTGTGAAACGTGTTGCCTAAGGATCTTTCGCAAATTTATTGTAAATAGCATGCATTGCTTTTACGGGTGATGGAGAGTGTGGATGTTTGTGGAAGTGGTGCCTGTCAAGTGAGCTGCTTTGTCCATAATGGTGTCAAGCTTCTTGTGTTGTTGGAGCTACACTTATCCAGGCAAGCGGGGAGTATTTCATCATACCCCTGACTTACGTGGAACATAAAACAATACAGCATAGGAAGATCTCTTTGGTCCACAATGTTGTGCTGAACATGACGCCAAATTAAACTAATCCCTTCTACCTGCACTTGATCTATATCCCTCCATTCCTTGCATATTTATGTGCTTATCTAAAAGTCTCTTAAACGCCCCAATCGTATCTGCCTCCACTACCACTCCTGGCAGAGTGTTCCAGACTCCTATCACTTTGTGTCTATAAAAACAATTGCCCCTCACATCTCCTTTGAACTTACTGCCTTTCACCTTAAATGCATGCCTCCTAATATTAAACATTTCAACTCTGGGAAAAAGAATCTGACTGTCAACCCTTTCTCTGCATCTCATAATTTTATAGATGTTTATCAAATTTTCCCTCGGCCTCCACCGCTCCAGAGAAAACAACCCAAGTTTTTCTAGCCTTTTCTTATAGCTCATATCCTTTAATCCAGGCAGCATCCTGGTAAAACTCTTCTGCACCCTGTCCAAAGCCTCCACATCCTTCCTGCAATGTAGTGACCAGAACTGAACACAGTACTCTAAATGTGGCCTAACCAAATTCTTATAAAACTGCAACATGACATCCTAACTCTTGTACTCTATTCCCCGACCAATAAAAGCAAGCATGGCGTACTACTACTTTACCACCCTATCTGCATGTGTGTGGCCACTTTCAGGGAACTATGGATTTGATCCCCAAGATCCCTCTGTATATCAATGTTGTTCAGGGTCCTGTCATTAACTGTATACTTTTCCTTAATATTTGATCTCCCAAAATGCAGCACCTCACACTTACTCAGATTAAACTCCATCTGCCATTTCTCCACCCATGTTTGCAACTGATCTATATCCTGCTGTATCCTTTGACAACTTTTTACATAATCCGCAACGCCACTGATCTTTGTATCATCTGCAAACCTACTAGCCTAGCCGTCTACATTTTCATCTAAGTCATTTATACATGTCACAAACAGCAGAGGTCCCAGTCTGGATTCTTGTGGAGCATCAATAGTCATGGACCTACAGCCTGAAAAACACACTTCCACCACTACCCTCTGCTTTCAGTGGGCAAGACAATTCTGAATCCAAGCAGCCAAGTCACCATGCTTCCCATGCATCTTAATCTTCTAGATGAGCCTACATGAAGGACCTTGTCGAAAACCTTACTAAAATCAATGTACACAACATCCGCTGCTCTACCTTCATCAATCTTCTTTGTCACCACCTCGAAAAATTCAATTAAGTGAGTAAGACATGACCTGCCCTGCAGAATGCCATGCTGACTGTCCCTAATTAGGCCATGCTTTTCCAAATGCGACAAATTCTATCCCTAAGAATTCTCTGCAGTAGCTTCCCAACCACGCAAGTGAGACTCAACAGTCAATGGTTTCCTGGACTTATCCCTATTTTCTTTCTTGAACAGCGGACTAATGCCTTATAAGAACAAAGAAAACTTACAGCCCAGGAACAGGCCCTTCGGCCCTCCAAGCCTGTGCCGATCCAAATCCACTGCCTAAACCTATCGTCCAATTCCTAAGGATCTGTATCCCTCTGCTCCCCACCTACTCGTGCATCTGTCCAGACGCACCTTAAATGAATCTACCGTGCCTGCCTCTACTACCTCTGCTGGCAACGCGTTCCGGGCACCTACCACCCTCTGTGTAAAGTACTTTCCGCGTGTATCCCCCTTAAACTTTTCTCCTCTCACCTTGAACGCGTGACCCCTCGTTATTGAATCCCTCACCCTGGGAAAAAGCTTATCTCTATCAACCCTGTCTATACCCTTCATGATTTTGAAGACCTCAATCAGGTCCCCCCATAATCTCCTTTTTTCTAATGAAAACAATCCTAACCTACTCAACCTCTCTTCATAGCTAGCACCTTCCATACCAGGCAACATCCTCGTAAACCTTCTCTGTACCCTCTCCAAAGCTTCCACATCCTTTTGGTAATGTGGCGACCAGGACTGTACACAGTTTTCTAAATGCAGCTGAACCAAAGTCGTGTACAATTTTAACATGACCTGCCAGCTCTTATACTCAATACCCCGTCCGATGAAGGCAAGCATACCATATGCCTTCTTGACCACTCTATCCACCTGTGCAGCCACCTTCAGGGTACAATGGACCTGAACTCCCAGATCTCTCTCGTCATCAATTTTTCCCAAGGCTCTTCCGTTTACAGTATAGTTCGCTCTAGAATTAGACCTCCCAAAATGCATCACCTCACACTTGCCCGGATTGAACTCCATCTGCCACTTCTCCGCCCAACTCTCCAGTCTATCTATATTCTCCTGTATTCTTTGACAATCCCCTATGCTTTCTGCTACTCCCCCAATCTTCGTGTCATCTGCAAACTTACTGATCAGACCACTTATGCCCTCTTCCAGATCATTTATGTATATCACAAACAACAGTGGCCCCAGCACTGATCCCTGTGGAACACCACTGGTCACCTTTCTCCATTTCGAGAAACTTCCTTCAACTACTACTCTCTGTCTCCTGTTGCTCAACCAGTTCTTTATCCACCTAGCTAGAACACCCTGTACACCATGTGACTTCACGTTCTCCATTAGTTTACAATGGGGAACCTTATCAAACGCCTTACTAAAGTCCATGTAGATGACATCTACAGCCCTTCCTTCATCTATCAACTTGGTCACTTCCTCAAAGAACTCTATTAAGTAAGTAAGGCATGATCTCCCCTGCACAAAACCATGTTGCCTATCACTGATAAGCCCATTCTTTTCCAAATATAAATAGATTCTATCCCTCAGAACCTTCTCCAGCAACTTTCCCACCACTGACGTCAGGCTTACTGGTCTGTAGTTACCTGGAGTAGCCCTACTACCCTTCTTGTACAGGGGGACAACATTAGCAACTCTCCAGTCCTCCGGCACTTCACCTGTGTTTAAGGATGCTACAAAGATATCTGTCAGGGCCCCAGCTATTTCCTCTCTCGCCTCCCTCAGCATCCTGGGATAGATCCCATCCGGTCCTGGGGATTTGTCCACCTTAATATCCTTTAGCCTACCCAACACATCTTCCCTCCTTATGTCAACGTGATCCAGAGTAAACAAACTTCTATCTCTAATCTCAACATTCATCATGTCCCTCTCCTCAGTGAACACTGATGCAAAGTAATCATTGAGAATCTCACCCATTTTCTCAGGTTCGACACAAAACCTTCCTTCCTTATCCTTTATTGGACCAACCCTTTCTCTAGTTACCCTCCTGCTTATATATGAATAAAAGGCCTTATATATGAATAAGTGGGGACATGCTTTGGGGAGTTAGGAGGTGAATTACTTGTTGCAGTATTCCTAGTCTCTGATCTGCTGTTGTAGCTTCTGAATTTGTATGGTGAGTCTAGTTGAGTTTCTGGCCAATGAATGAACAAGCTGAATTCTAGAAGGTGAGAGTGACTGACCTTGGCATCAAGGTGTCCTAGCAAGCCAATGGGAATTACTGGGAAAGCGCTCTCCGATTTGGAGTCATAGCTTATATGAAAATGGTTGCTGCCCTGGATGACTCGCTGGAGTGACCCACAGCTTGGGAAGCCCTGATCTACAAGGGAATAGTAAGGAATAGTTTTCACCCGAATGGTTAAGTTCAGCTCCAGCAATATAATAAATTCAACACCATCCAAGACAAAAAGCTGCTGTTTGATCAACTGTGCAAGCCATCCAATTTGTACATTTACTCCCTATACCACTGTTACACGATGGTAGCCTGTACCGTCTAAAAGATACACTCCAGAAATCACCAAGTCTTGTTTGACCGTTCTGTCTAAATCTATGACCGGAATCTCTCAGAAGAATGAGTAGCAGACTTGTGGGAGCACCACAACTTGTAAAATTCCCTGCAAGCCAAAAACAATCCTCACTTGCAACTATGTTGCTATTCCTTCACCATCATGTCAAAATTGTGGAACTCTGTTGCTAATAGCAATGTAAATGTGCCTATAAATTAGGGGGATTGCAGTAGTTCCAAAAGCTTCCTGCCATCTTTTGAAAAGCAGTTTGAGATGGGCAGTCAATGCTGTTCTTGCCAACAATGCTTACATCTGATGAATTGATTTAAAATAGTTTTATGGATAATGACTTGCACCCTTTAATCATTTGTTTAGAGTTCTGTAAATGGAGAAGTTCCGTGCTCTTGCCATTTTGTGCTTTAAATATACCAGACTCAGAATGTAATATCACATTGGTAATACCACATTGATAATATCATGTTGAAAAGAACTCTTCATTGTTATGCAGGAACCTCTCAAGGCTGCCTCGAGAAACTATCTTCAGACTTGATCATGAAGAGGGAGTTGGAAATGTGAACATTCATTTAGGGAATCTTTCGAAGTTGATGGAACAATCTGTAGTCAGGTAACTGTGGGTGGATAAAACTGATTGCTTTATATTTTTTTAATTTTCATGGTCAGCCAGGTAGGGCAATCCCAGTTCCCTAGGTAATGGAGCATATTATCATCATGACCATCAAACTGGACTAGCAGGCATTAATTAACATACAACTCAATTTTTTTTTTGAACTGTGATCTGGACTTGGGTATGTTGGTTATAGTGTCAAAGTTTGCAGATTTTATCACACTCAAATACAGTGAATATTGTGGGAAGCGGTAGATGTCAGGAAATTATAAGTGAGCTAGAAGAATGATGTGAGGCAATATGCTTCAATTTTTAAAGGTGTGCAGGAAAAAAATCTGACCTGTATGTAAAGCAGTCTTTCAATATAGCAGACAAAGTTAAAAGGCTGTCTTTTTTTAAACAAAACGCCTGTTGGTTTCCTTGCTTTATGAATGAAGCATAAATCTTTGACAATTATGCTTCCAGAATACCTGACATTTCTAAATATGAGCAAATGGAGAAGACTTTTGGAGTGGTCTGCCTTACCCCTGATAATGAAGGCTGACATTTTAAATGCTTAGTAGTACAAAACTTGAGTACTGCTGAAAACATTCTCATTTATTCAAAGCTTTTTGTCTTGCACTCAGAATTCACAAGAATACTCATTTAAGGGGAAAACCAACATTCTCATTCTATGAAAGGGGAGAACTGGTTAGTTGGCAAGGGGATGCTGATTGGGGGCAATGCCATTGAGAATGCACCAGTTAATAATTGACAATTAACTAGGCAGGTTGTCTCCAGTCAGGGCATTGCCGAAGAAATTAACCAGTGAATAGTGTCACCTGTTTTGTTGAGTTGAAATAGGCACAGGGCGTGTACACATTCTTCTTCCTGTCTGCAGGAACAGGTCCCTGCAAATTAATATATGTAGTTTCCAGTGTAGATATGCCACATTTTTAGTCCAACAGATAATCCTACATTTTGTCTTGACACACCTAGCAAATATTGTCGAATTGTAGAATTATATCTAAATTTGGAAGTTTGAATTTTGCAGGTGTGGCTGGTTGGGTACCTTGTTGTGAACAGCTGAAGGAATGTGCTGTTTGAATGATCTGCCACTTGAGATTGGTTGGTTCACCGAGCTGGTTCATTGTTGTTCAGCAGATGTTTCATTACCCTGCTGGGTGACATCATCAGTGCAGCCTCCAATGAAGCGCCATTGTGTTTTCCCACCTGTTTTTTAAACTCTGGAGTCTGTTGAGCTGGATTACTGCACTTTTGGTTTTTCTTTGCAATGGGCTGTATATGGGCAACATACATGTTGCCCATTTATACAACACACTGCAGCAGCACAGAACTACGCTGAGAAGAAAAAGAATACCTCTTCCAGGTATTCATGAACAATGGATATCCAAAAACCTGTGTCAGAAGATGCCTATTACACAAACAAGACGAAGAAGATACTACACGCCCCGACACACACATCATGCTACCTTACATCAGGAACACGTCGGAACTAACCACAAGACTCCTACAACTGCTGGGTATCAGAGTGGCACACTAACCCACATCAACCCTATGACAACTGCTCACCCAAACCAAAGATCCACTACCCACTATGGACAGGACCAATGTCCTATACAAGATTCTCTGCAGAGACTGTGACAAACAATACATTGGACAAACAGGAAGGAAATTAACAACAATTTCACGAACACCAATTGGCTATAAAAAGACAGGACCAATACTTACTCATCTCTATCCACATGGATAAGGAGAACCACCAATTCGATTGGGACAACATCAAGATTCTGGAACAAGCAAAGCAGGGGCAGGCACGGGAGTTCCTAGAAGCCTGGTACTCCATGAAGAAAGCCATCAACAAACACACAGAACTCGAGCCCATGTATACTCCATTGCGAAGGAAAACCAGAAGTGCGGTAATCCAGCTCAGCAGACTCCAGAGTTTAAAAACCAGGTGGGAAAACACAACAGTGCTTCATCGGAGGCTGCGCTGATGATGTTACCCAGCAGGGTAATGAAACGTCTGCGGAACAACAACGAACCAGCTTGGCAGGTGAGCCAACCTATCTCGACGTCCTCAACCCGGGCTACAAATCTCCAGAACCTTAGAGATCTGCCAGCCTTTGAAATCTAAGGCCTATATACTTGACATCTCCCTGACATTGAAATTTATATACCACATTACTCAGATAAAACTGGTAGGCATAGCTATAGGCCAACAACAGCTATTGTGTATTCTTTAAAAAAAAATACAAAGACACTCCAGGTAACAACTGGCAGGTCAGGTTAAAGTCAGTCACAGATATTAGTTCAAAAACAACAATTAAAAAAAAACTCAACAGGCAGCAATTGAAGAGGTTTGAGTTGATTAAGGAATGCAGCACAAATTTGTGAATAATTGTGATTGACAAATTCAGTTTTTTGATGAAGTGATAGAATAGGTGGATAGTGGATGTTAGTGTTTGAAAAGTACTACATAAAAGGCTGTTAGCATTTCCAAACAGATCGTGTGTGGGTGGGAGAGAGGGAAGGTGTGGGAGTGAGAGCATCCGTCTGGGTGGATGGGTTGGAGAATGTGTGATGTTGGGAGTAATGGATATGTTACGCGTAGGGAAATGTGTGAATTCTTGAGGCTGGGGCACACTGGCACCCTTTCCCTTCTCCTCCTCCCTCAAAAAAAAAAAAGCAGACTGGGGGAGGAGGAAATTCCTCGCTAAAGGCAGTCTGCTTCTGAACCCTACTTAAGTATGAATTCCACCAAAGCTTAAAGGATATGCCACTAGAGGTTACTCAGGGTCATTGTTGTTTAAACCTAACTCCTCAACTTTATCCTGGTTCCATCTCATTCTGAGGTGATCAGGACTCAGGGCCTGGTCTTACTGTCTAGTTCTGCTTCCCAACCAAAAGGCAAGAAACGAAAAGGTTTGATTGTTTGGCACTTTTCATTGGCTATTTTTGTTTGTTGCTCATTTATTTTATTGATCTATTGCTTTAGAATTTTTTCTCCTGAAATTCATATTTACTGTTATGCCAAATCATAATTTCTGAAATATTCAAACAGGCTCCCACGTGAGAGTAAACTTGACATGTTGCGCCCCCCCACCGGTCATGTAAAATGTTCGAAAACTCTGTATTCTGTCCTCTTGAACGCTCCGAAGTCAGGTGTACTCAGCATAAAGAGTAAACACAGGAAAAGTACAGGTCTTGTGTTCAATATAAAGCCTAGTGATACCTTGAGAATACCTTGCAATAAAATCCCAATGCATACTTCTTTATACATTTATTTGAACCGATATGCTATCAAAATAATGAGCATTTCTGTATTTTCTTAGTGATAAACTACGGAAATTGATCATAGACCTCAGGCCTCCACAGTTCATTCCTTTCCTGAGCACTGTACTCCCAGGGGAAGCAAAGGAAACTGTGGCCAATATTTTGCGAGGTACACTGTATTTGCTATACTTTCTTCTGGTGTCTTTCAGCAATTCAGATTAATAAATCAGTTTTAACATACTGGAATAAATATGGCTGCCCTCTCCATCACCCTTTTTGTTTAGGGCCTTATACGTGCCCACTCTCGTGCTTTTCCTTCCCTCCTTGCACACCCTTGTCGCTCCTTCCTGCCCCTCCACCTTCCACCTACTTTTCCTCTCCTCTATGCTCCCCTTCCCTCTGCTTCCTCTTGTGCCTACACATCACTCCCTCTGAACTCTCCAGCTATTTTGTTTTGTCTCACCCTCTCCCATCATGCTCCCACACTCTTTACTTCAGCCACTGAAACTAAAGTTATTTTCTTCCATTCGAAGGCCTGAACAAACCTCAGAAACAAGCAATGAAGCGGGTACTACTGTCCAAGGACTACACACTTATCATGGGCATGCCTGGAACAGGCAAAACTACCACTATCTGTACTCTGGTAAGGGAAAGCGTCCAGGATTGTAGCAGGAAAATTGCCAATGCTCTCTGCCTAGATTAAGGGGTTAGCTCTCTGTAGGGCAGGGCCCAGTCACTGGTGTCAGCTCCTGATCAGGCAAAGAAAGGAACCGTTGGGTATTTCAAGCTGCTGGATACTTTAGACTTTGGTTTTATTATTTACAGTACAGTATCATGTTCCTGTGGACATGAACAGCTTATTTCGTTATTGGTTTTGCGGTATATTTAGGTTATTTTGTCCTTTTTTTCAGGTGAGAATCCTTCATGCCTGTGGTTTCAGTGTCCTCCTGACAAGTTACACTCACTCAGCTGTTGATAATATTTTGTTGAAACTGGCTCGTTTCAAGGTGGGCTTCCTGCGTTTGGGACGTTTCCAAAAGATTCATCCTGACATTCGAAAATTTACAGATGAGGACATTTGTAGAAGGAAATCCATCCAAACCCTAACTGAGCTGGAAAGGCTGTATAAAAGTGAAGTAAGTAAGGCCTTGGTTTAGTTTGACTCTGCATCATGCTGCAGTAATAGGTCCACAGTATCTAGGTATCCTCTTTTATTTCTCTCAGGTGGCCAGTTTTTTTGTGAATCTATTCTTTGACCTACCTAGCTGCAGAATACATCTCAGCGTAGTCTATTGGACAAGTCTGTGTACTCTATAAAACGCAAAGGGTATACGTATGAGGAGTAGGTACCCTGTTCACTTTTTATTTATTGTTTCATCTCCTTAACTGGCCAAAGTGCAAGTGACATGTTACCAAGGCAACATTTGACTGTGACATCAAGGAACCTTGGAAAACTACAGTTATTGGGAAGTAGGGACAAACTCCTTACTGGAGTCGTGCCTAGCACAAAGGAAGATAATTGTGATTATTAGAGGCCAGATTACTACAGGAGTTCCTCTGGGTCATGTTCTTAGCCCAACCATCTTTAGCTACTACATCAATGTCCTTCCTTCCGACATTGTGCCATTCACAACTTTCCCTGATGTTTAATGCATTGTGATTGCTGAATTCACTACCTTTTTACACTCTGGGGGTTACTATTGACCTGAAATTTAATTAGGCCAGCCTGATAAATATTGTAGTGTGAGAGCAGGTCAGAGGCTGGGAATTCACCTTCTGACTTGCCCAAAATCTGTCCACCATCTAGAAGGTTCACCCTAGGAATGTGATGGAATACTGTCCACTTGTCTGAATACAACTCAAACAACGCCTGAGAGATTTGATGCTCTTCAATCAAATGATTGATAGCCCGTCCACTAGCTTCAGCACTCCCTCCCATCACTACCGACAGACAGTCGCGACCGTATGTGTATCTAAGAATGCATTGCGGCAACTTACCAAGGCTCCTCTTGAATAGCACCTTCCAAACCCATGACCTGTACAGCTTGGAAGAGAAAGGGCAGCAGGTCGTGGATCACCACTATATCCTAAAATCTGCTTTCAAGTTATGCACCATCCTTAAAATATATCGCTGTGATAAACGCCTGGTTGAGTTGCATTTTTTCAAAGTTATTTTACTTTTCTGATGAGTTTATTTAGGATCTTTTTGAGGATGTAACAAACAGGGTGGATAAAGGGAACCGGTTGATGTAGATTATTTGGATTTCCAAAGTAGGTTATTCCACAGGATAAGAGCTCATGGTGTTGGTTGTGATCAAGCGTTCTATTTTGGCAGGAAGAACAGAAATGCAGAGTATTGTTTAAATGGCACCAGATTAAAGAATGCTGCAGTACAGAGGGATCCGGGTGTTCTATACACAAATGAAGATGTAGGAACAGCAACTAAGAAGCCAAATGGAAAGAAAAATAGAAATCACTGGAAAAGCTCAGCGGTTCTGGCAGCATCTGTGGAGAGATATCAGAGTTAACGTTTTGGGTCTGGAATGTCACTTATTGCAATGGGATAGAGTTTACTACTGTCCAGGACAACTTTGAGACCATACCCCCTCTGGAGTACTATGTACAGATTTGGTCATCTTGCACATAGAGGGATTTACTTGCATTGGAAGCAACTAAATCACTTCCCCAACTCATGTACTTACCCGGCCCATCCCCTTCCTCATGACCTGTAGTCACCTTTGCTTTCTCTCCTACCCCTTCATGACTTGTAGTCACCTGTGCCCCCAAATCCTCCGGTCACCCACATTCTCCATGCTGCTCTTTGTCACTTGCCTTGCCCCCAGCACCAACAGTCAAGTGCCGTCACCCCACCTTAGAATCACAGAATCCCTACAGTGTGGAAACAGGCCCTTTGGCCCAACAAGTCCACACCGAACCTCAGAGCATCCCACGCAGTCTCATCCCCCTATAACCCACCTAATCTAGGGCAATTTAGCATGGCCAATTCACCTAACCTGCACATTTTTGGACTGTGGGAGGAAACCAGAGCACCTGGAGGAAATCCACACAGACACTGGGAGAATGTGCAAACTCTACCCAGACAGTCGCCCAAGGCTGGAATCGAACCCAGGTCCTTGGTGCTGTGAGGCAGCAGTGCTAACCACTGAGCCACCGTGCCGACCCCTCATGGTCACCCATCATCTTCCCTGATTCCAATTACATACCTTAATTCCCGCAATCCTATGTACCAATAATCCAACTGACAATTCTTCACCCTTCTGATTTTTCTCATTGTCTCAACTTGTCTAATGATTAGTTTCATGTTTGACACATCTTTCTGGGAATCTAATGCTTAGAATTACCAGAATGATTGATTAAGTCTGAAATGCTGTCATTTATATAATAAATGCTGTAAGGTAATTGTTATGGACCAGACCAAACCCCCTCAAAACATATCTAGGCAACTCCTAGACCCTAACTTTTGTCTTATTTAAAGGTTAATGTAAGGCACTGACTTCCAGATGTAATTCAATTAGTCAAGCTTTAAGTAAAACACACTTTTTATTCTTACACCAAAGTTAAAATCCAAACCAAAAAAAAGGCTTAACTTTAACTTTGGAAATACCATAAGACGTAGGAGCAGAAATTAGGCCATTCAGCCTATCGTGTCTGTTCCGCCATTCAATCATGGCTGACAAGCTTCTCAACCCTATTCTCCTGCTTTCTCCCTGTAACCCTTGGTCCCCTTGACAATCAAGAACTTATCTATCTCAGTCTTAAATGTGCTCGATGACCTGGCCTCTGTGGCAGTGAATTCCATAGATTCACCACTCTTTGGTTGAAGAAGTTTCTCCTTATCTCCGTTCTAAAAGGTCTTCCCTTTACTCTAAGGCTGTTCCCTCGGGTCCTAGTCTCTCCTACCAATGGAAACATCTTCCCAATATCCACTCTATCTAGGCCATTCAGTATTCTCCACTCTGTCTTGGAGGTCTTGAAAGACATTAAGGTAGACATGTCCCCAGGGCCTGATGAGATATATCCCAGAATACCGAGAGGCAAGGGAAGAAATTGTTGGGGCCTTGAGTGAAATCTTTGTATCATCACTGGCTACAGGGGAGGTCCCAGAGGATTGGAGAATAGTCAGTATTGTTCCTTTGTCTAAGAAGGGTGGCAAGGATAATCCAGCTAATTACAGGCCAGTGAGCCTTACATCAGTGGTAGGGAAATTATCGGAGAGGATTCTTCGAGACGGGATTAACTCCCACTTGGAAATAAGTGGGCGTATTAGCAAGAGGCAACATGGTTTTGTGAAGGGGAGATTGTGTCTCATTAACTTGGTTGAGCTTTTTGAGGAAGTGACGAAGATGATCGATGAGGGGAGGGCAGGACAGTGGATGTTGTCTACTTGGACTTCAGTAAGGCCTTTGACAAGGTCTGTCAAGGCAGGCTGTTACAGAAGGTAAAGTCGCACAGGGTCAGAGGTGAGCTTGCAAGATGGATAAAAAAACTGGCTCTTAGAAGACAGAGGGTAGCAGTGGAAGGGTGCGTTTCTGAATGGACGGCTGTGACTAGTGGCATTCCTCAGGGATCAGTGTTGGGACCTTTGCTATTTGTAATATATATAAATGATTTGGAGGAAAACGTAACTGGTCTGATTAGTAAATTTGCCAATGATACAATGGGTGCTGGAATTGCAGATAGCGATGAGGACCGTCAAAGGATACAGCTGGATACAGATCAGTTGGTGACTTGGGCAGAGAGATGGCAGATGGTGTTTAATCCAGAAAAGTGTAAAGTAATGCGTTTTGGAAGGTCTAATCCAGGTGGAAAATATACAGTAAATGGTAGAACCCTTAAGAGTACTGATAGGCAGAGGGATCAGGGTGTACAGGTACACAGGTCACTGAAAGCAGCAGTGCAGGTGGAAAAAGTCGTCAACAAGGCACACGGCATGCTTGCCTTCATCGGCCGGGGCAGTTTAAAAATTGGCAGGTAATGTTGCAGCTTTATAGAACCTTAGGCTGCATTTGGAATGTTGTGTTCAATTCTGGTCGCTACACTACCAGAGGATGTGGTGGTTTTTGGAAAGGGTACAGAAAGGATTTACCAGGATGTTGCCTGGTATGGAGGGCATTAGGTATGAGGAGAGGTTGGAGAAACTTGGGTTGTTCTCACTGGAACGACAGAGGTTGAGGGGTGACCTGATAGAGGTCTACAAAATTGGACAGACTGGACAGTCTGGACAGTCAGAAGCTTTTTTTCCACGCTGGAAGAGTCAATTACCAGGGGCCATGGGTTTAATATGCAAGGGGCAAGGTTTAAAGGTGATGCCCGAGGCGAGTATTTTACAGAGGATGGTGGATGCTTGGAACTCGCTGCTGGGGGAGGTAATGGAAGCAGATACTACAATGACTTTAAAGGGCATCTTGACAAATACATGAATCGGATGGGAATACAGGGATATAGTCCCCAGAAGGGTAGGGGGTTCTAGTTGTGATGGGCAGCATATCGGTGAAGGCTTTGCGGGCCGAAGGGCCTGTTCCTGTGCTGTAATTTTCTTTGTTCTTTGTCCAGGCGATTCACTATTCTGAATACTTAACAAAATAATATACGTATAATATATAATTATAGCAATTCTAATACTCATCAACTGTTCAACATAGCAGCATCCCATAAACACATCCTTGGCAGGGAAAATTCAGCAAAACACATTTCCTTCACTTGGTATCTTCACCAGTCCTGGAGAAGGAATACCAACAGAATGAATCTAGCAGCTGAAAGAGTACTCAAACTTTTGCAGCAGCAGTAGGGAGGGCACTGCATCTGGCAGCTTCATTCCAAAACCCCACTTCCAACAACTAAAAGCAAAAACCCAAAATCCTGGGTCTGTGAGAGCCTGACTCCACTCTGGTTTCTCTTGTCTACTTCAAAAAAAAACCCAAAGCCATGGAGCAGATGTCTCAACACCAAGTTCGTAATACTTCTCTCCAAGAGGACCTGTACAGACAAATCCCTTTTAGAGGCACTTATCATCACATTAGCATTTTTCTGTTCTAGCAGTAGTAATAAACTTCAATCTTTGTCAGACAGGTTAACATTTTACTCACATCTGTATTGCTGCAAACTGAGCCTTGCCTCTTAATTTCCATGCCTCTTAATTTCCCTCAGATTTTTCTCCCTGAAACCCTGTCTGAACTTTCCTAATATTTCTATTCCAATTTTTCTAATCCTTCTAGATTTAGAATAAAAAGTTAACAAGGTTCCCCTCTTTTTGGACATACTGATGATGTGACTTTTTCTTTTGTGTATCTGACACTAACCTAGTGTGGATAATAATCACTGAATGTAAACAGTTAAGAGCAAGGTTGTAGCTGTCTGAAGTTGTTGAGCAACATATCAGAAGTAGAAGATAAACGTTTCGTTGTTAAGCCAAGATAGTATCACATTGGGAAGTGTGGTAGAGCAGAGTCAGGGAGAGATTCAGAATGAATTGGACATATGTCTGACATATGTGGAGATAGCCATCAAGTCAGTGCAAGAGGACGATGACCAAGGTTTGGTCAGGCGAGATCCAAATGGTGTTTAAACCTTGGAAGTAACCATAAATGGATTTACTTTGGTGACCACCAATGCCGTGTCTGCTTGGACAGACCACCCGCAGCTACATTGATGCTGTCTCTGTTTGTTTGAAATAAATTTTAAAGCCAGTCAGTTCTGCATCATGGCACCATTTGGTTAGTTCATTGCCCATCTTTGTTTCTAATCCATTTATCTAACTTGATATTGTTAATTAACTGTAACTGTAATCTTAAACATGTTAATTTCAATGGGAGAGTAAGTTACCAGCTCATTGACTAGCTCTTCTGTAGAAATATCACTTTCTCATTTCACATCTGATTGGCATACTACTTCTTCCTAAGTTGGAGACCACCTACTCCTTGTCTTTGAACTTCATTTTAGTCCCTGTGAAGAGAAAGCAAATTAATGTTTCGAGCCCAGTGATCCTTCCCTTGACTCGACTCAATGTTAATTTCTTTTCTCTCCACAGATGCTGCCAGGCGTGCTTAATTTCTCCAGCAATTTGTTTTTCTTTCAGATTTCCAGCATCTGCAGTTCTTTGTTTCTTCATATTATAAATTTTCTGCCTATCTGCCTGCTGTTATGCGGTATCTTGAGATGATCTGATAAACCTTCTTCCCCCACCCCTCAGACCATACCCATTACCCTATTGCCCTGTAATCTCAGACATCCCTCCTCACTGTTTTACGTTTTCCTTGATTTGACGCCATGTGCACATTTTTGTACAGAAATCTCAACAGAGGTATCTGCAATGCATCACTATCCATTACCTGCTGATGCAAAAATATTCATTCTTTTGAACTTTTGTCATCTGTCTCTTGGCAAATCAGTTTTGCCACATTCATTTAAACACAGTCCTTTATTTTATCTCTGGGAGATTGCTTTTGCGTCTGAGGCCGTTTCCAAAGCACTTGATTGGATGTGTGACAAGTGCCTGTAAACATGTGACAATGTAAACATTTTAACCCCACTGCGAAGCCTCTTCTAAGGATGCGCCTACACTGAAGAAGTCACCCTCCTCCCTCCGGACAACTGCCTCCTCTCCACCTATCCTCTCCTCCATCCTTCTATCCGCCTCCCCCTCTCTCCCTATTTATTTCAGAACCCTCTTCCCCTCCCTCATTTATGATGAAGGGTCTAGGCCCGAAACGTCAAGCTTTCCTGCTCCTATGATGTTGTTTGGCCTGCTGTGTTCATCCAGCTCCACACCTTGTTATCTCGGATTCTCCAGCATCTGCAGTACCTATTATCTCTGATACAATGTAAACATCCTGATGTCTCACTGACAATCACAGAAATGTCTGTCTGTGCCCCCGACTAGAGAGTCTCCTATTACAATTGATTGCTTGGACCCTGACATACCCTTCATTACAGTAGAGCCAGTCACGCTACCAGAAACATGGCTATCAGTGCTGTACTGCCCTGAGAGGTCACTCCCCACTGCATCCAAAACAGCATTCCTGTTTGAGATGGGGATAGTTGCTGGAGAGTCTTCCGCTACCTTTCTTACCATTCCTAGTGGTAAAATATCTACCTGACTGTCTGCGGTTTTTATACCTTCCTGAAACTACCTTCTGTCTCACTCCCTTGCTCTTGCAAACTTTTCATTGCCTCTAACTGTCGCACCAATTGATCCATGCAGTAAAAAAAAAAGCAGTGCCATGTGCTAATGAAAGTAGGAATAGGAAGATAGCGCAAATGAATGTGTGGCTGAGGAGCTGGTGCAGGGGTAAATGATTCATATTTTTCGACCATTGGGATCTCTTCTGGGGTTCACCTGTATCGGAGGGGTGGGTTCCACTGGAATCAGAAAGGGACCAATATCTTTGCGGGGAGATTTGCTAGTTTAATGTTTTAATGAAGATCTGTAGCTCGGGTTGCAGTTGGAGTTGTTGGTTGGTTCACTGAGCTGACTGGTTTTCATGCAAACGTTTTGTCTCCCTTTTAGGTGACATTGTCAGTGCTGTGCAGCCTCCATTAAAGCACTGTTCTGTCCTGCTCTGAATTTATATGGTCTGGGCAGTCTTGTTTCCAGTTTTGTACAGTAGTGGTTTGTAGATGGAGTCTATTTCAACATGTTTGTTAATTACACTGGTGTCGAAAACCAGGCCTCCAGGAATTCTCGTGCTTGTCTTTGTCTTGCTTGTCCTAGTAATGTCACTTCCTGTGCTGATTGTATGGCGTGGGTTGATCCGTTGGTGAGGTGTTCAGGAATATCAGGACAACATGAAAACATAAAAATTAATAAGGAAGAAATGATGGTATCCTTTGATGGTATAACACTATTCACGTTTATTGACATGACACTAGCAAAGGAAACACTGGCCACATTTTTGGACAATCCGAAAAAAAAACCTCCAATGAAACCATCAGCAAGGACAACATGCTAAAATTACGAGACCAATGCCTTACCACACACTTCACCTTCTATGACCAGGTATATGAACAAATTAATGGGAACACCCTTGGGTTCACCTATCTCGGAGCTCATAGCGGAAGCTGTTATGCCAAGACTGGGACACAGCCCTCCCCTAGATCCAACCTAAGTAATGGGTTAGATATGTGGACGATACCTTCCTGACCATTAAACAAGCAAAGTTAGAAGAAACACGTCACCTTATTAACAGCATGTTCACTGGGATCAAGGTCACCAGGGAAGAAGAGAACAACAATCAACTCCTGTTTCTAGACATAATGGTGGAACAAATGAACAATGGAGAATTCCTTACCAGCGTATACAGAAAGACTACCCACAGACCAAATCCTGAATTACAACAGTTACCATCCCAGTGTCCACAACAGAGCTGTGTCAAGACTCTGTTTAACCAAGTGATAACTCACTGCAGCACTTTGGAACTGTGCAAAAGTAAAGAGGAACACTTGTATAGAGTCTTTGCAAACAAGGGTCATCCTAACAGTTTTGTTCGCTGATGCCTGGCAAACAAACAACACCAAGAAGACACTGGTAACACCCAACACACTGGCCACCCTACCCTATGCTAGAAACACATGCAAACTGACTACAAGTCTCCTACGACCTCTTGGAATAAGGATAGCACACAAACCAATAGCCGCACTTTGCCAGTTACTCTCAAAGACAAAAGACCCCGTACCCACAATGAGCAGGACAAATGTGATATAGAAAATAACATGCAGCAACTGTAACACTACATAGGACAGGTGGGCAGGAAACTCCACCAGGATGCATGAACACCAATGGCACGGCCAACTCTCCCTCATTTCAGTACACTCCGACATAGAGGATAGAAGTTTAACTGGGACAAAGTAACAGTACTAGGACAAGCAAGACAAAGATGAGGACGAGAAGTCCTGGAGGTCTGGTATTCAACTACTGATGCAATTAACAAACTTTTTGAAATAGACCCAACTACATATCATTACAGTGTGAAACCAGAAATGACTGCCCACCATGACAGACCACACCATATAAATTCAGAGCAGGACAGAACAACAGCTCTTCAACAGAGGCTGCACAGCACTGATGTCACCTAGAAGGGAGACAAAACATTTGTATGAAAATCAGTCAGCTCGACAAACCAATCAACAATTCCAGATTTGTTAGTGAGACTCAGGAGGCTTTGAACTAGTGTTGGGGGTGTGGGAACAAAAACAATAGAGAGAGAAGAGAAAAAGCTGAGGCTGGTATACTTGATAAGGGGAGCAAGGCAGACAAGAGCTTGACAGAGAATGAGTTAAGACCGATAAATTAAACTGCATTTACAAGAGGCCTGACAGGTAAGGCAGATTAACTCGGCATGGTTGTGAACATAGGACTGGAATATTGTAGCCATTACAGAAACATGGCTTTGGGATCGACAGACCAGCAGCTTAATGTTCCAGGGTATAGCTGCTTTAGGATAGATACAAAAGGAGAGGGAAGTGGTGTTTTTGGTTAGGGATAATATTACTAGATGTAGTTAGGGAGGATATTCCTGGGAGATCATCCAGTGAGGCTATATGGGTGGAACTGAGAAATAACAAAGGGATAATCACAATATTGGGATTGTATTATAGGCCCCCCACCCCCTGGTAGATCTCAGATATTTGTAAGAATAATACAGTTGTGGCGGTAGGGGATTTTAACTTTCCAGACATTAACTGGGACTGTCATTGTGTTATGACCTTGGATGGGGAGGAATTTGTTAAGTATGTAAAATAAAGGCTTCTTATTGAATATGTGGATGTACCTACTAGACAAGGAGCAAATGTTTGATCTTTTGTTGGGAAATAAGGCAGGGCAAGTGACTGAGTTATCAGTGGAGGAGCACTTTGGGGCAAGTGATCATAATTCTAGTTTTAAAATAGTTATGGAAAAGGATAAAACTGATCAAAAAGTTAAAGTTATAAATTGAAGTAAGGCCAACTTTGGTATAAGACAGGAACTTCCAAAAGTTGATTGGGGGGCTTTTTGCGGGTAAAGGTACAGTTGGGAAGTGGGAGGCCTTTAAAAGTGAGATGGAGTGTTCAAAGACAGTATGTATCAGTTAGTGTGAAAGGCGAGGCTAGTAGGTGTAAGGAATGCTAGATGACTAAAGAAATTGAGGATCTGATCAAGAAGAAGAAAGTGGTGTATTTCAGGTATACATGGCTAGGATCAAGTGAATCCCCAGAAGGGTAAAAGGACAGTGGGAGTATACTTAAAAGGGAAATGAAGAGGGCATAAAGGGGCCATGAGATATCTTTGGCAAATAAGAGTCCAGGAGAATCCAAAGAGACTCCATAAGTGCATTAAAGGCAAAAGAGTAAACGGGGAGAGAATAGGGCTCCTTAAAGATTGAACAGAAACAAACACCACTACACAGCACAGACAGCGTCTTCAAACAAAAATTCTACAGGACATGGTGAGCAGAATGCTAAAATAACAGCCTCATGAACACAAGATACAAAATGGTATTAGACAGGAACTTTGGAGCGGCATGGTGGCTCAATAGTTAACACTTCTGCCTCACAGCGTCAGGGACCCAGGTTCAATTCTAGCCTCGGGCGACTGAATGTGTGAAGTTTGCACATTCTCTCCTATCTGCGTGGGTTTCCTCCGGCTGCTCCGGTTTCCCCCCTCAGTCCAAGAGATGTGCCGGCTAGGTGGATTGGCAATGCTAATTTGCCCGTAGTGTTTAGGGATGTGGAGCTTAGGTGGGTTATGCGGGGGGCTGAGGGGGATGGGTCTGAGTGGATGTTCTAAGGGTCGGTGTGAACTTGTTGGGCTGAAGGGCCTGTTTCCACACTGTAGGGATTCTATGAGCTATGAAAGATCAAAGTGGCTGTCTATGTGTGGAAACACAGGAGATGGGTGAGACACTAAACAAATATTTTGTCATATTTACTATGGAGAAGGCCATGGAAGCTAGGGAACTTGGGGGGGGGGTGGGGGAGAGAAAGTACTGATGTCTTGAAAAGAGTTCATATTATAGAAAGAGGTGCTGAAAGTTTTAAAACGCATAAAGATAGATAAATCCCCAGGACTTGATCGTGTTTCCCAGAACTTTGTCTTCCCTAGCTTCCCACATTGTTGAGATATTTATGTCATCAGCAGCCATGGGTAAGGTCCTAGAAGACTGGAGGTTGGCTAATGTGCCATTGTTTAAGAAAGGTTGTAAAGGAAAAGTCAGGGAACTATATACTTGTGAACCTTATGTCAGTGGTGGGTAAATTGTTAGTGGGAATTCTGAGGGACAGGATTTACGTGCAGTTGAAAAGGCAAGGATTGATTAGGGCTAGTCAACATAGCTTTTTGCTTGGGAAATCGTGTCTCACTAACTAGGTTGAGTTTTTTGAAGAGGTGTCAAAGAAGGTTGATGAAAGCAGAGTGGAAGACTTGGCTATATGGACTTCAGAAAAGTGTTTGAAGGTTCTGCATGGTAAACTGGTTAGCAGGGTTCAATCACATGGGTTCCAGGGGGAGCTAACCAATTGGATACAAAATTGGTTTGAAGGTAGGAGACAGAGGTGGTGGTGGAGGGTTGCTTTCTGGACTGGAGGCCTGTGACCAGCAGTGTGTGACAAGGATTGGTGCTGGGTCCACTGCTTTTTGTCGTTAATATAAATGATTTAGATGTGAATATAGGAAGTATGGTTAGTAAGATTGCAGGTGATACCCAAATAGATGTGCAATGGATTGCAAAGAAGATTATCTGAGTGCAATGGGACATTGATCAGATGGGCCATTAGGCCAAGGAGTGGCAGATGGAATTCAATTTAGATAAATGTGAGGTGTTGCATTTTGGTACGGCAAACCTGGGCAGGATTTGTACTGTTAGTGGTAGGGCCCTAGGGAGTGCTAATAGAACATAGAACATTCAACAGTACAGGCCCTTCAGTCCACGATGTTGTCCTGAACTTTTACCCTAAACCTAAGGTCGATTTAACCTCCACCCTTACCGTATGCTATTATCCATTACTTTCTAATAGCCGCTTAAATGCCCCCAATGAGGCCAACTCCACTACCCTCTCTGGCAATGCATTCCACGCCCCTACCACCCTGAGTAAAGAACCTACTTCTGACGTCTCCCCTATATCTACCTCCACTCACTTTAAAACTATGCCCCCTCGTAATAGCTACCTCCACCCTAGGAATAAGTCTCTGGCTGTCCACTCTATCTATACCTCTGATCATTTTGTACACCTCTATCAAGTCACCTCTCATCCTTCAACATTCTAAAGAGAAGAGCTCTAGTGCTCCCAACCTTTTCTTGTTATGACCTTCCCTCCATTCCAGGCAACATCCTGGTAAATCTCCTCTGCACCTTTTCCAATGCTTCCACATATTTCCTGTGATGAGGCGACCAGAACTGGACACACTACTCCAGATGTGGCCGAACCAGGCTTTTGTATAGCTGGAGCATAACTTCACGGCTCTTGAACTCAATCCGTCTTTTAATGAAAGCTAACAGACCATACGCCTTCTTAACAACTCTATCCACCTGGGTGGCAGCTTTCAGGGAACTGTGGACATGAACCCCAAGATACCTCTGCTCCGCCACACTGCCAAGAATCTTTCCGTTAACCCTGTATTCTGCTTTCAAGTTTGTCCATCCAAAATGAATCACCTCACACTTTTCAGGGTTAAACTCCATCTGCCACTTCTCCGCCCAGCTCTGCATCCTATCAATGTCCCTTTGTGACCCAGCACAGCCCTCCGCACTATCCACAACTCGACCCACCTTCGTATCGTCTGCGAACTTACTAATCCACCCTTCCACTCCTACATCCAAATCATTTACAAAAATCACAAATAGAAGAGGACCCAGAACAGGTCCTTGTGGTATACCACTCATAACTGAGCACCATGTTGAATATTTCCCGTCCACTGCCACCCTTTGTCTTCTAAGGGTCAGCCAGTTCTGAATCCAACCTGCCACATTTTCCCCCTATCCCATGCCTCCTTACTTTCTGCATGAGCCTACCATGGGGAACCTTATCAAATGCCTTACTTAAATCCATGTATACCACATCCACTGCTCTACCTTCATCCACATGTTTGGTCACCTCTTCAAAGAATTCAATAAGGTTTGTGAGGCATGATCTACCCCTCACAAATCCATGAGTGTTGCTGAATAAAGAGACCTAGAAGTGCAGGAACATAGCCCCTTGAAGGCAGATTTGCAGTTAGATGGGCTGGTGAAGAAGGTATTTGGCACACTTGCCTTCATTAGTCAGAATATTTGAGAGTAAGCATTTGGATGTCATGTTGTGGCTGTACAGGACTTTGCTGAGACCATTTTTAGAATGCTGCTTACAATTCTGTCACCCGTTTATAGGAAGGATGTTGTTAAACTTGAGAGCGTGCAGAAAAGATTTACAAGGATGTTACCAGGACTGAAGAATTTGAGTTATAGGGAGAGGCTAAATAGGCTGCACTGTAACCTTTTGGACATTTATAAAATCATGAGGAACAAGGTCTTTTTCATGGGATCGGGGCAGGGGGAGTCCAAAACTAGAGACCGTAGGTTTAAGGTGAGAGGGAAAGATTTAAAAAGGATCTGAGGGGTAACTTATTAACACATAGGGTGGTGCATTTCTGGAACGAGCTGCCAGAGGAAGTGGTGGTGGTACATGCGATTACAACATTTAAACGGCATCTGGATGGGTATATGAATAGGAAGGGTTTGGAGGGATATGGGCCACATGCTGGAAAATGGGACTGGATCAGATTGGGATGTGAGGTTGGACGAGTTAAACCAAAGGCTCTGTTTCTGTGCTGTACAACTCTGTAAGTCTGTCTTACCCGACTAAGATCGTTGGTACAGATGGTTTTAATGGTATGTCATTGTGTTTCAGCTGGTGGTTGCAACAACGTGTATGGGAATGAAACACCCAATATTCAGTCAAAGGAGGTTTGACTTGTGTATTGTGGATGAGGCATCCCAGATCAACCAGCTGATCTGCCTGGGCCCTTTATTTGCTGCTGATCGATTTGTATTGGTGGGAGATCATCAACAGCTACCGCCCATTGTTCAGAGCTCAGATGCCAGGTACGAACTTCAACTTTGTTTGTCTGACCCACATTTGAAAGGCAGCTTGTATGCCATGAATTATATTCAACAGAGAAACCATCCTCATAGAAAAAATATGTACAAAGTAAACTTGTTGCACTTGAACTGAGAACCAAAGGACTGTGGATGCTTGAAATCAGAAAGAAAAACAAATTGCCAGGAAAGTGAACCAATCTGGTAGCATTTGTGGACAGAAAGCAGAGGTAACATTTTGACTACAGTGACCCTTCTTCAGAACTGATTGTAGCTTGGAAAATGTTAGTATATACCCTGAAGATGGGGAAAGAGTAGGAGTAAATGATAGGTGAAAATGGAGCCCAGAGAGAGAGAATAACAGTTGGACAGACACGGTAACAGGTAAAGGTCCTCCTAGGAGAATTAAGAGCTGCTAATGGGGACCATTGGTAGCTGGCAATGGGTTGGTTGTGGTAGCAGCCCATGAGATGACAAAGCCTGGTGTGTGGGGGTTGGCTGAAGGACATGAGAGAAAGTGCTCAGGCTCTAAAATTATTGAACTCTATATTGAGTCCTCAGTAGGACTTCAGGGTCCCCATGTGGAAAATGAGATGCAGTTCTTCACCTACGCTGTGCTTCGTTGGAGTACTGCAGCAAGCCTGACACAAATGTTGGCCAAGGAACACTGGTGTGTGTTGAAGTGGCAAACGACAAAGTGGCAGACAGATCATTTGTGTGTTGTGCAAAGGGGTCACCGTTTCATTGTCTCAAAGTAGAGCAGACCAGATTGTGAGCAGTGAATATTGTAGACTAGATTGAGTGAAGTGCGGGTAAATCGCTGCCTCACCTGTAAGATGTGTCTGGGGCCTTGGATGGTGAAGAAGGAGGAGGTAAATGGAGGGTGTTATACCTTCTGTGACGGCATGGGGTGTGGGAAGGTGTTGGGAGTGGACCAGGATATCCAAAAGGGAGCAGTCCCAGCGGAAGGCTGACGAGGGAGTGGAGGGGAATATATCTGGTCATAGCCTCTCATTGGAGGTGGCAGAAATGGTGGCTAACAGTCCTTTGGAAGTGGATGCTGGTGGTGTGGTAAGTGAGGACCAGGGGTCCCTATCGCTGTTATTGGAAGAGAAGAGGTGAGGGCCAAAGTTTGGGAGTTGGGTTGGACATAACTGAAGGCCGTGTCGACCACGTTTGTCAGCTACTAATGTTCCTCGCTGGCAGCTCTTGATTCTTCCAGGCTGACTGTTACCCATTCCATTGTTTGCCCAACTCTTTTTTTTTTTAACCCTCCGGGCTCCATCTATACCTATCGTTTATTCCCACTCCATTTTGAGCATACATACCAACTTTTTCCTAGCTACAGTCAATTCTTATGAAGGGTCACTAGACCTGAAATGTTAACTCTATTTTCTCTCCACAGGTGCTGCCAGACCTGCTGAGATTTTCCAGCAACTTCTGTTTTTGCACCTGAAATAGGCTAAGGCCAGTGTCGTCATGGAGAGGTTAACCAGTATGGTGGGGGAGAGTTATGCTAATTTGTGAATTAAAGGAACTAGGGAGTTAGGGAGTAGATTTGTAGAGGGCTAGGAAGACAAACAGTACGAGAATAAAGAGTAGTTCTGAAAGAAGAGAGTCCAGACATCAGTGAAATGCAAAGTAGACTGAAGTGTTTGTAATGAATACATGGAACATGGGAAATAAAGCTGGTGAGCTGATCAGCATCCTTTCCAGGGAGCATTTTGATATTGTGATAATAAAATGAGCAAGAATGGAAAACTTGCAATTTGTGCCAGTCGTGTTCAGGAAGAAGTTAAAGATTGCAATATTGGTTAAAACTAAACCTTAATGAAGAAGGATGAAAGGTACTCCTAATTAATATCCTGGGAATAATGATCTTGATTGTTCGAATGCAGACCTTGATTAATATTTAATACCTGTTTTGTGATTGCTTGTAATCTACAGGCCACATCTTGGTGGAGGAGCAAATTTCAGAAAAATGTAAGAACATTCTATTGATAGTTGGGGACTTAATTATTGTAGCATTGATGGGAGAAAACAGTGCAAATGGCAAGGAGGTGGAAGAACTGTTGAAATTGCACAATTAAAAATGTCATTAACAACAACAAAAAGAAGATTGCTGGACAAGCTCAGCAGGTCTGGCAACATCTGTGGAGAAAAATCAGAGTTAACATTTTGTTGAGTGACCCTTTCTCAACTTTCGTTACTTGTTTAGTTTCCAGCTCAGTGAAGTTAAGAATGATGCTGGATCTAATTCTGGTGAATGGAATTTATGGAGCATGCTTCAATGAGGAGGCATTGGGGAACAGAGATCATTCTAGCATTACGTGTACTAGTGGAAAAGGAGCAATCAAAATGTGAAGATATTTAAGTGGTTGAGGGGCTAATTTCAGAAAGTTGAGAGGATTTGATACAAGTGAGTTAGGAACAAAGATTAATATTTAAAACAGTAAATGAGATTATAGGAGGCTGTCAAAGAAGAAATCGTTCAGTTACATAGGAGACACATTCCTTTGAGGGCATTGGAAAGGAAGTGCATCTAAGTTTGAAGCTTTCTTGAAGACTAAACTTGCCAAATTTAAACACGGCAACATGAGTGCTTTTGAGATGAAAGGTACTGCAGATGCTGGAGAATCCGAGATAACAAGCATGGGGCTGGATGAACACAGCAGGTCAAGCAGCATCATAGAAGCAGGAAAACTTGACGTTTCGGGCCTAAACCCTTCTTCAGAAATGGGGGAGGGGAAGAGGGTTCTGAAATAAATAGGGAGAGAGGGGGAGGTGGATAGAGGATGGATAGAGGAGAGGATAGGTGGAGAGGAGGCAGACAAGTCGAAGAGGCGGGGATGGAGCCAGTAAAGGTGAGTGTAGGTAGGTGGGTAGGGAGGAGATAGGTCAGTCCAGGGAGGACGGACAGGTCAAGGGGG